>JAFBJR010001042.1:0-367570 GCA_016785285.1 Brachirus orientalis | reverse complement strand
TTTGTAATTTCAGGAGACTTGACCAGGCTGCTGGGCGTAGCTCCTCCCCACACACCTGCTGCACATCTCCTTGATTGCCACCCGGGTCCTTATCTACCGGTTTCTCCTTGCAGCAGGTGTCAGCGCGTCACACATGTACCCTGGTACTCGCACGCCCCAGTTACTACTCTGCTCTGCTAATCTCCATGCGTTTTTGTTCTCATTTTCTAATTCGTGACTTTTTCCACTTTTTCCTAGTTACCCCGGGAGATGCACGCCCAGCCAGCCTGTCAGTCTCCTCGCCTTTTGTTCCTTCTTTTTAGTTGGCTCGACTCTTTTTGTTTCACTGTATTTTGGTAAATAAATCCCTCGCACCTTGCTTTTTTCAACCTGGCTTCCGTTTTCCTTCGATCCATACATGCCCAGTGTAAAAACCTGATAAATTCGCTCTTTTATTACCAAATTATCAACTTTGGGATGTAATACAAGCATTTTTTTTGCTTGTATGGTTCTGGTCAAGACTGAGTAGGAAGTGTTTCTATTACATGACTACTTCCATACAGTAAATGAGATATTTTTACGGTACAATTTTTAAGACATTTCCAATTTAAATGTACCATATGGGACATATGGGACTTTTAATTTAAAATTGCTTTTTTGCATCTCAAAGATGGTAATATTTTAAATTCAGTCCTAGCTTTCATGACACCCTGGGCAAACCTTTATCTTTTGCTCATTTCTCCTCTTCTTCTTTTCTCTTTTTTCCTGAACTGGGCACCTGTTGGCTTTGACCTCTTCTTATCCATTTGTTTATTTGACACTTGGGAATCAGCAGATTACCCATCCCCCAACACCCTCAACCAAGAGTTAAGACAAAACCAAGTCATCTCCTTTTGTAATGTATTTTACTATTTAACCAAACCCTAAAAAATAACATATGTGAAACTATGGAATTTTATTCAAAATATTATTATGACTGAAATGTGTATTGTGTGGAAGTAATTCGTAATGTGATTGACTTTATCCTACTAATTGCATTAGTTGTGCACTATTATATGAATCCCCTGCTCCCCCTCTCCCCCGTCCTAGTAGGTGAACCGATCCCCCGCCTCGCCCCCCTTCTTCCACAAACTCTCCGAGACTCTCTCAGAAGCAGCAGACGCACCTTGATAAAACAGAACAGAGGGTGCCCAGCCGCACATGACATCATTGACTTGAAGTGTAAATGACCAATACAAACAGGATGTAGCTGACGCTCGCCATAGCGGCTATGTGTTACCATGGCAACACCGAAGTTGGGATGATATCGTCACATTTGATTTCTGATTGTTTTTTTAATTATGTTTACATAAATCTATGATGACATTTATGCAGTTTAATTTATGGTTCTGCTGTCAGATCTAATTGAAGGTATAGAGGTTTTAAGTTAAAATTGTTGTCTCGCGTTTGAGCAACGCGAGATGTGAGCCAGAAGTTGCGAGCGGCGAATTGAGAAAAAGAGACCATACAGAAATGTCTACTACTGGCTAATCAGACGAACACGGTAATTATTCTGAATGTTGAAATTTGTGCACAGTTTTATATGGGAAAATGATCTCTAAAAGTGACGTATGTGAAATGTATTTTGTTGCAGTTTTCACGATGTTCCGTAACTTTTTTTCTTGGAGTGGGCGGGGTCACACAGGTGTGTTAATGATTTAATAAATGACCCCGGCTTGCTCCCATGAGAGCATTCTGCCAGTCAGATGAAGTTGATGTCTGTGACTGAGTTTTTCCTCTGTTATGAGTTTCTGTCAGTAGTTCTACCCTTAATAAATGGCAGCATCAACTGGTTATGGGCCCAGAAAGGAGTATGGAAGCCCATGGAATCGCTTGTGTTTCGACGGAGATGAGAAAAACTATGAGTTATGGGAGACGAAATTTCTGGCACACCTGCGCCTGATTGATCTGAAGAGCACGATACTGAGTGAACCACCTGGGGAAGGTCATGACGAGGATGTGGACACTGACGCTGACACAATAAAAATGAACAGGCCTATGCGGAACTAATTCAACTCTTGGACAAAAGTTTGTCCCTTGTGATGAGAGATGTGGCTGACGATGGCAGGAAGGCACTGAAGATTTTGAGAGATCATTACGCCAGTAAGGGGAAGCCACGCGCAAAAGTCTGTATACTGAACTGACATCTCTTCAGAAGGCCACAGATTAAATGCAGGAGAAACTCTGAGTGATGGTTTGCTGACATCAATGGTTTTAAAGGGCCTGCCAGATGTATCTGGCGTCTGGATCTCTGTCCACATCACACAAAGTGACGAGAAGTTAACTTTTAAAACGAAGCTGCGGAGCTACGAAAGTACAGAGAAGTTTGTTGCCGTTTGTCCTACTGATGACGTGATGAAAGTTGGTCTAAAAGTAAGAGACAATTTTAACACGAGAATTGTTTGTTATAACTGCGGCCTGAAAGGCCACAAAGCCCGGGACTGCGCAGAAGACACTTCCGAGCGCAGGGATTAGGGGCAGTGGTGTAGTTTCTGTAAGAGTTCAACGCATCGAGATATAAGCTGCAGACGGAAAAAGAGAGATAAAGTGAAAGAACAACCCAAAGAACAACATTGGACTGCAGCAAAACATGTGTTGAGGTATTTAAAAGGCACTATTGACTATGAAATGTGTTTCAAGAAAAATTATGAGAATCTCAAGCTTGAGGCATATAGTGATGCAGACTGGGCGGCAGATCAGAATGATAGATGTAGTATAACAGGTTACTCTTTTAGTTTGTCTAAGATGGGGCCTATTATTTCCTGGAAGACTAAGAAACAACCCACAGTTGCTTTATCCACATGTGAAGCAGAATACATGGCTTTGGCAGCTACTATGCAGGAAAGCCTGTATCTTATGAACTTAATGAGTGGGCTTGACAATCAATGTAAATATGCATCTGTGACCATTTATTACATCAGGTATCACTTTATTCGATCTGCACTTGCTGATGGGAAAGTAACCGTTGAGTTTTGTCCAACAGCAGAAATGGTGGCAGATGTTTTTACAAAGCCTGTAGTTAAAGCCAGAATGGGTAAATTTGTACATTTTATTTTTGGTGTTTGACTGAAATTAAATGTTGGATATTTGTTAAATGTATTTTGGTATGTTTAACTTTGCTATCAATCTAAGAACAAGTGGGGGTGTTGAGTTTTTACTCAGCTGTTCTTAGAATGGTTTTCTTGGAGTGGGCGGGGTCACACAGGTGTGTTAATGATTTAATAAATGACTCCGGCTCGCTCCCATGAGAGCATTCTGCCAGTCAGACGAAGTTGATGTCTGTGACTGAGTTTTTCCTCCATTACGAGTTTCTGTCGGTACTTCTACCCTTAACAAATGGCAGCGTCAACAAAAATAAAGTGGTTGTGGACATCAGTAAGAGACCTAATTCTTTGACCAGGGTAGATATACCGGAGGAAATGAATGCAAACAAATGAAAAAATAATAATATATATATATTTTTGCGGGCGCTCATGCTGCCCTGGGCGGGTGCCCATACTGCCCATATGAAAAACGGCCACTAAATTCGGGTGTTAAATTTAGGCATCAGATAATAGGACCACGGAGAAATAAGCATCGGATAACTTGACTGCAGCTTTCCCTTGGTCTGTTTATATGGTCTAAGCATGGGAAAAAATACATAAAAAAGCCCCCTATATTGCAAATTTTACAAACAAATTAAATGTCATGATAATTCTCAACATAAAGTACGACTTCAAAGTTAATGCCCTTTTACATTAGTCACACTCTAAGATCACGAAAGAGCTGTAAAAAACGGCTTTAATCATTTAACACCAAAATTCAGAACTCAAGGTTACACATAAATAAGGTAGCCGATACTTGACA
Source organism: Brachirus orientalis (assembly GCA_016785285.1). Classification (NCBI taxonomy): domain Eukaryota; kingdom Metazoa; phylum Chordata; class Actinopteri; order Pleuronectiformes; family Soleidae; genus Brachirus; species Brachirus orientalis. The sequence continues at coordinate 363,706 of JAFBJR010001042.1, read as the reverse complement.
ATACTTACCCCTTCCTTGGATGATTCATGTTCTTCACCATAGAAAGAGTACCGACTTGACAAACGACTCTATGCATGACAGAAAATTATTTATTCATTAAAAAACACACAAAAAGGGCAGGGGCTCAAACACCTCTTGGGCCTTATGTGTGCACTTGCCTGTTGCGCGCACATACACATCTGCATGACTCAACTTTGCCTCTCTGTCTTGTTAGACCAATTGGAGTGAGCACACATACTCATCCGCGCCTCTGTCCCGTAAAAATGCATGGAAATGGGCATGGTAATAGCCAGAGTCACTGTGTACAATACTGAAGTGGAATTATTATATAACATATGAAGGATTTTTTTGATTATTAAACATTAAATATTGATATGAAATGGTGAATGAAGGCGATTTGAGCAGACTTTGCCTTTAATTTTCTCCAAAACTGTACATTACAAAATGCATGGAAATGAGCATGGTAATAGCCAGAGTCACTGTGTACAATACTGAAGTGGAATTATTATATAATCTATGAAGAATTTTTTTTTTTTATTAAACATTAAATATTGATATGAAATGGTGAAGGCAATTTAAACAGAATTTGTCTTTAATTTTCTCCAAAACCGTACAGTAAAAATGAATGAAACTCAGCATGGTAATAGCCAGAGTTACTGTGTACAATATTGAAGTAGAATTATTATATAACCTATGAAGGATTTTTTTTAAATTAAACATCAATTATTGATATGAAAGTGTAAATTGGGACAATTTGAGCAGACTTTGCCTTTAATTGTCTCCAAAACTGTACAGTAAAAATGCATAGAAAGAGAAGTGTTAATAGCCAGAATCATTGTGAACAAGACTGCATTGAAAATAATATATAACTTACACAGACGTTCTTGTTATATAATAGTTAACATCATATATTTTATATTGTTTTTCTCCGCAAATTGTATTTTTATTTACAAATATACAGTAAAAACGGGTCAACTGTATTATGTTGATAGTCTCCAAAAAGTCACGGTAGCTCAACCACAAGCGACACTACCGAGAGACACGACAATAACAGTTTGTATGTCTCTTTCAGGACCTTCATACTCAGACTGCTTTAAGTACCATGTTTACGCTACTAATTGCGCAGCAGAAATCTAACTGCGGCTCACTTTACCGCGGCTGGACGAACAGCGGCTCACTTTCCCGCGTACGCTGACGTCGCGTGTTTTCTGCTAAACAGGTAATTTCACATACTCATCTAAATGTTGTTTGTAGCTTGATGGAAGTAACTCGAACACAGGGCAGTGTTTGTATTTCACGGGTATAATTGCTAATGTACATGAACCACTTCAACTCTTGTTTGAATAGAAATGTTGTAAACTCCTTAAATATTCTACTGACATAATAACAATTAATTGTTTTGCAAGCATTTCGCATGACATAGTTAGTTTATGGACATGGTCTTGTTGTCCAGGTGGGTCTTTGTTGGTGTAGGTGAGCAGACCCTCCCCACTTCAGCAGGTAACACATTAGCTGCTAAAGTGGGGGAGGATTAAGAGGGTTTGTTCCCCCTCTGTGCTCATTTGGTTGAGAACATGAAACAGTGTGTTCAACTGTGGTTATAATTCAGATGTTTGAAATATTCCTATTGTTTCTTACAGCTGTGAGAGAGGTCAGCAACATCAACACTGTCAAATAGACAATATTTTCATGTCACAGCACCAACACTGTCCAGCACTGCTGCTTCAGATAGGACAAGCAAGTTACTGTAGTTGTGCAGTAATGTATTACATAAAAGAAAAAGGTGATCACGGAGTTATATATGAAAGTTTGCCTTTGTGTATCCTAATGTGTCACAAACAATACCTTACAGAGATGAGTGTTAAACAGTCAACAGAAAGGCCTCATGGAGGAAAATATGTTTACTGACCCTGTAATCAACGTGTTGACTAAGTTGAACCTTTCAATTGTTACTTTTTGGTGTTATGATGTGTGTATAGTTCCCTGAATATGTCTTTATGTTTTATGTCCTAAAGAATTTATTTGGCAAATGAATGCTCCCTTCACTTTCAAACCCAAGATGATGTTAAGAAGGATGGCAGCTCTGATGAGGAGTATTTTCCACCAATCAGTGTAAGGTAAGTTTTCAGTCAGTCTATAATCTCTTGACAGTCACAGTTAATAACTCATTAACATTAACTAACCCTAACCCTGGCAGGAAAAATATTTCTAAAGAGAGATATGTAGACCAGGTGACCCAGGGAAGAATGGTTTATATCTACCTATCCCTGCACCATCCACATCACTGTTGGTGCAGACACAAGTCAGACATTTGCCTGTCTTTATTTCAGCACATCAACAACAATCATACACTGATGTTTGATCACTTGTGTCATTATGTGAAACTGTCAGACTTGGAAGGAAATTTTGAGGCCAGGTATGAAACCTGTGAATCGCCCTTGAAGATTAGGAAACTTTTCTGATGTTCCAGATGTTTTGATGCAACAGCTGGTGATGACAAGTCAATTTCCCTGCTCTAAGAAACCATGCTGCCAAAAGGTCTTGACCTTACCATGTTATAGTGTCTTGATAGTGTATGTTATGAATTCATTCTATATAAATGATAGGAGATGAGTGAGAGTGATATAAAAATTGAATTGAAATGAAAATATGAAATATATATAGGCAGGATAAGGTGAGATCATCCCAGTACTGTCTATGAATGTACAAAAACTTCTCAAATGTACAAAAACTTCTCAAATGCAGTACTGGGAGAAGTGTGATTGTGGGCTTACTCAAAATTTCCTCTTCTGGTCAGTAGACATGTCTCTTCAGTTTGCACAAGAATGCCACTTTACCCCTGACACACCAGCAGAAGGTGGGTTATCATCTAGTTTTTGATGTCTAGTTTTTGATGCCTCACCTGATGCATCATCATCAGGTGAGGCATCAAAAACTAGACCTGGTTGTCTCTCCAGCAGCTGTGTTGTCTCTCTACTCATCCAGAGTCGTCTCCACCAGAAGTCTATATACATAAAACACAGAAAGAGAAAAATAGTGTTTAAAAGTGTTAGTTTGAGTTATGTTTGGTAGATAACATGATAGTATGTTATGGTTTGTAGGTTATTTATTATTATAACATCATAAAAGTATGGAACATAATTTGGTCTGTACATAAATATTTGTCAATTCTCCCTCCTGGTTTTCATATAATCATTCAGCTGATGTTACTCAGGCAACAACTGTTCTAATGAGCTGACACATCTAACTGATGTTATAGATTACACTGTAATTTACAGTATGGTGTCAAGTACAGAGATGCTAACTTTATATAAATACCTACTGTATTTCTGTAGTTGTTAGTCAACAGAGGTAAGAAAATCATGCAATATTATCAGTACAAACCTGTGTTACATGTCTCTTGTGTGTGAGGGGCTTCTCTTGTCTTGTGTAAAGGCAGCTGCTCGTCTGGTGCTCTTCTCTACCACGAACACGTTGATGACAGCTAGCCCGCAGTTAGCGAGCAAATGCTAACACGATATGGAAAAATAAGTTTCACTATCATACACGTCTATGTCCGATACAATTACAATATACACAAGTAAAAATTATAAATGTGTCTTTATACGACAACCTCAACTGTGAACAGGGTCGTAAATGTTGACGACGGCATTTTGATGACAAAGGCCACTGTAGTTCTCAGGGAAGGGAGGGGTGAGCAGAGGAGCACTTCTTCGTTGTAATCTCGAGCTTATCCTCTAGATGTCACTAGAAATGACATACTTCACCTTTAAAGAAGAATAATAGGCTGCTCTAGCTTTATGAAGGGCTATTTTATAAGCTACAAAACCATCTTTCCAGGCTAGAGATTCTTCTAGATTAGTGGAACGCCATTTTCTTTCTTAATCTACGTAAAGCCTGTTTAAGAGAGTGAGTATGGGAGTCAAACCATGGTGCCACTCTCCTCCAATTCATACATGCTTACAGTGATGCTAATTGGGCTGCTGATGCTAGTGATTAAAAAGTATGACAAGGTACTGCATTAGCTTGAACAAAAACGGACTATTGGTTGCATGGAAAACTAAACGACAGCCTACAGTTGCATTGTCCACCTGTGAGGCTGAGTATATGGCATTAGCCGCGACTATGCTTATACTCACAACAGCTGTTAGAATGGTTTGATGGACAAAAGTGCAAATGTAATGTGTATGAAGACAATCAAGGGGCTATAACCTTGGCCAGAAACCTTGTTCATCGACGACGTGTAAACGTGGATATTGAATACCACTTTATTAGGTCTCTGATAGATGGAGACAAGATCAGCTTGGAGTATTGTCCAACAAACGATATGGTTGCAGATATACTAACCAAGCCTGCTACTAAACTGAAGCTGACAAGGTTTGAAATGTTTGTTTTTCTTATGAATTGTACAGTGTGTATTAGAGAATAGATTCCTCCTTAAATGTGAGCAAGTGGGGGTGTTGAGAGATGTGTTCTCATTTATTTATTTGTGTGCCCCTTTTAAATGAGTTTTGCTTTGTTGTGGCAACCGCTGATTTGTTGATGATGTAATGTGGTCATGTGACCCACCTGTTCTGCTGATTACCAGCAGCTGTGTAGAATAAAAACCTGTTTGTGCCGTGATTGCGGTTGTTCACACAAACAGAGCAAACGTGTGTAGTGTGATAAGTTAAATGCTGTGAAAGAAAACTCTACTAACAGCAACGTTTTCTCGGATTTGTCAATTTTTATCGACGCTTCATCAGGAACTACAGCAGCCTAGCATTACCACTCACCTCCACCAAGTCCAGGTTCCAGTGGTGGGCTTCAGCGGAGGCCGCTCTATATATGGGAGCTGAAATCCCACTTCAACTCGGCCCCAATCCTGACTTTTCCCGATCCCACTCACCAGTTCATTGTGGACGTCAACTCTTCAGACACAGGGGTTAAGACTGGGCTCTCCCAACGATCTGCTGAGGACCAAAAGATCCATCCCTGTACCTTCTCCTCGACATTGCCAACTGTGAGCTCCTGGCTATCAAACTGGCCCTGGAGGAATGGAGATATTAGCTAGAGGGGCGGCACTTCCGTTTGTGGTCTGGAGGGACCACAAGAATTTTGAATACATCTGCTCTGCCAAATACCTGAATCCACGCCAAACCAGATGGGCCCTGTTTTTTAACTGCTTTCACACTCACCACCATACTCACCATCATTGACGCTTTTCTAAGTCTGTCTTCCTCATTCCCCTCGCCAAGCTGTCATCCACCAAAGAAACTGCTGAAATCATGTTGAATCAGGTCTTCAAGGTCCATGACATCCCCCGTGATGTGGTCTCCGATTGGGGGCCACAATTCACCTTGCACTTCTGAACTGAGTTCTGCAGGTTACTGGGAGCAATGATCAGCTTGTCATGGTTAACACACCCAATCTAATGTCAGACTGAATGTATGAACCAGGACCTGGAAACCTTGATGTGCTGCCTGGCATCCCACAACGCACCTGGTCTGAACAGCTCATTTGGATCACTCTCCCCAGCTCTGCGACCGGTTTGTCTCCATTACAATGCTCCAGAGGATACAACCAACACTCTTCCCTGCTCAAGAACTTGACTCTAAGGTCCCTTCTGTCCAAGACTTCATTCGACGACGCTGTCACACCTGGATTCAGGCTAGAACCACACTCCTCCGCTCATCCAACCGATACTGCCACTCCGCTAACCGCTGCCATATTCCTGCTCCCCGATACTCTCCTGGTCATTGGATGTGGGATGATCCTTTCCTCCTCTTCCTCCATTCTTTTGTTTTATTTATTCTCGGATGACCCCCAGCAGTGCATCATTATCTTTTTTTGAATTCCCTTAGTTTTTTTGAGTATAAGTTCTAGGCTCACACTAGTAGCTTGCCCACATGTATCCATTAGCATGTTATTGTCTTCCACAGCACTGCTAGCAGGGTAACTTTGGTCCTCTCCGTCCTCATCATGTAACTCACTCTGCATCAATTTCTTAAAGGTTTTTCCTCTTGCAATGGTGAAAGCCCCATCTTTTTTCTTTGCTGCTGCAAAACAAAAAGGTAAAATCTATTCCTTGGGGGCTATTTTTAACTCAAATGTCACATCCTCAAATGCGTATATGTTACCAACCTGGAAGTCTTTCTACTTTGTAAGTCTTAGTAAGTAAGCATTAATAAGTAAGCATTAAATGAATTATACCTAATTATATCATAATCATATCTTATTTGTATTGTTATTATTACTAAGTTCAATATTAATTCTCAATATTATTATTGAGAATTTCCATTCATTTGGTTTACAATTATCCAAGCTCCACTGAACCTGTTCTTGTGTAGCTCTGCCTTTGGCATGCAAAGATTTCTGGGATGGCCTCTGCTGTGGATACACACAGTGTATCCAAACATGGGCACATATTGGCTGCATGAGAAGGAGTAGACGATTTATGTGTCATTTGGGGAAACCCATGGCGCGGTACTGTGACACATTTTGACGACATCCAGATGATGAATCCACACTTAGGAGGTTCCAGACCCAGCACACGACTATGTCCTCTCAGGAAAATGTGCAGCTAAGGGTTTTTACCAGAGTTAAAAATGATTCACATGGGTGCTACCATTACAGGGTTTATTTTTTAATTACTTTCCTTTCAATGTTCTTAACCCCTGCTTACTTGGATATAATGAGCTTGTTAGAACACCTGAGCTTGGTTTGGATCACTATTTAGTGATGGATTGATAATACTTCATGTCTGCAGATTATCACCTTGAATGTGTACTGATACTGATTAGTGAGTTTGGTTCCAAGTCATTTTAAAAACAACTCCTCTAGCAGTATGGCAGACATGTGTGTGCCAATTTACATTCTGGTCAAATCATAGCAGTGGCACTCATCTCTCTTAACAACATGTTAAATAGTGAAGCTTTTACATGATATTGAGGGTTTACGGCTCTTATTGGATTTGACTTTTTTGTCTGATATCTGATGGAGTGATTTTGACACATCAAAATTTATACTTACCGTTAAAATGATGTGGAATAAAATCATACCTGTACTGTTTTTTCTATATTCATCTGTTTTAGCCACAGTTAGTAGAAATGACTGCAGTATTCAGTCTTTCACAGCTAATTGTCCGCCTAATTAGTCACAAAAGTCTAGTGTTTTCCTGTAAAACTCAGGATACAATGTGCTGACCCACACCTAAGCTGGAATAAACTGCCAAATCCATACACTACATTGATTGGCACACTACATACATCTACCATGTACTGTATGTACCTGTGTGAGAGGTAATTGCCTTTCTTGCCAGTAGGTGGCAGTAGATTGTAGTCATCATTGACAAAGGAAAACTGGAAGGCCTATTCAGCATTGGCACATATAAACTTCAGCTTTTGTTTATCTTGTTATCTTGTGAAATATGGCCCTTTTTGTGTGTTCCCTGCTTGCTTCATCATTTCTTGACTTCAATGATCGACTGAAGATAAACAGTCAATAACAGGTATCTCTCTCAAACACAGCTGGTGATGGTGATTGCTGAACCCTCCTGTCAACACTGAGAAAGACTAGTTACCATGGTTAAGTGTGACAGCCTTTGATTGCTTGAGCTTCTATATGTTCCTTATATAATGAGTTTTCATGACACCATAGCTCATTTGAAAGCTAGAATGTAAGTTGTGTCTCCTAATGTTATTGATATGATTTTTCCTCAGTCCAAATAAAATCTACAATTCTAATTTGACAACAGGTTTCTGACAGCTTTTAGCAACCCAGTTACCCAAAGACAACTTTTAAAGTGAGGATGTGTGATTTGTATTGAACACAAAACTATGTTAAAAATATGTATCCACTAACCGAGGTGTTTACACACATACCCCCCCCCCGGTTTGTATGTTTGTGCCTGACCACGTGTAGGCTCACTGGCACACTGGCAGTGCTCCAGAGCAGCACAGCTGTACAAATGACAGCTGCACTATTCGTTTGTGCTGAGTGATTTATGCAAAGAAAATGACAGACATCACTAGAAAGATCATTGTGATTATGTGGCAAAAGCTGATTAATCAGGTTTTCTTTCACATATGAAACAAATGTGTCTGTCTGTGCTCATTTGATGAGACAAGCTCAGGTGAGAGAGAGCTGTAATCCCAAAACAACCTGTTTATGAAGTCAATTTAACAATAAACTATTTCCAGCACTCCTGCCTACTTTAAATACTGTCTGGGACAAACACATAGTTCTGCTTTTGGGTCATATAAAAACTGTAAAAATGAATTCACACTCACTCACATAGGCAGTAATGTGTGTCCTTCAAGCTCAGGTCATCTACCTATGGCTCCTCTGGACAGAGATCTCAGATGTTCTGAAAATATGTTTGAGCCACTGTCCCAGTGGTCTGTTTCGCCTTTTTTCCCATGCTCTGTGAGGACTTCATATGATCTGGGTGTTGTCTCTTTGACCACTTTAGCCAGTGGTCCCCACTACCCATCACATCTTACTCGCACTTTATCCTCTTGTGCAAGTGGTCTCAGAGGCTTAGCTGTTCTGTTGTACAGTTCAATTTGCCTCTCCTCTTGCCTCACATCACTCCTTTCCATCTGATGCATTGTCTCACAGCGCTGCACAAATGCCTCAATGTCCTTGTTCATGCATGGCCAATACAACACATCTCGTGCACGTCTTTTGCACTTCTCAATACCTAAATGTCCTTCATGCACTAATTTGACCATTTTTGATCTTATGGAGGTGGGTATGACTATTCTTGTGCCCTTTAACAGAACTCCATCTAACACTGACAGTTCCCCTTTAAAGTGTTAATATGGCTTATCAAGCTTAACCTGACCTGGTAGATGTATCTATTCCATTACTCTCTTGAGCTTGTCATCTTTCTGTGTTTCTTTTACTATCTCTGCCCATTTTGCATCTGACACTGGCATTTGTACTCTAATAAAGTCTACATGGATCTGCACAGCCTCTTCTGGCGTGCTTTTGGTGTTGTGTAAGCTAGTCCTACTCAGTGCATCACTACCACTAGGTGCTTGCCAGACTTAAACTCAAATGTCAAGTCATATTTCTGGAGTCTTAGCATTAGGCGCTGGATGCGTGGAGGTGCATCACCCAGTGGTTTCTGTGAGATAGCTATCAGTGGCTTGTGATCAGTTTCTAATATCACTGATCGTCCGTACACATATTCATGAAACACTGTCCCTAAAATCTCCTTCTCAATCTGCGCGTAATTTCTTTCTGCACTTGTCATAGTGCGTGAGCCGTACGCGACTGGATACCACTCTGTCTCACACTTCTGAAGCAGCACAGCTCCTAGGCCGGCTTTGGATGCATCAGTGGACACCTTTAGTGGCTTGTCCTGATCATAGAACTTTAATACTGGCTCCTGTGTCAAATTATTCTTCAGCCACTCCCATTCTCTAGCATGTTCTGCCATCCACTGCCACATTGTATTAGTCTCCAACACGCTTCTAAGAGCTCTTGTGTTTGCTGATAAATTAGGAATGAATTTCCCTAAGTAATTAAACTAGCCCTAAGGCTCTTTGCAAGTCATTTTTGTCCTGCTGTATAGGCAGTTCTTCTATAGCCCGAACCTTTTCCAGATCTGGTTGAACTTCCCCCAGACAACTTCTCGCCCAGGTAGGTGATCTCTTGCACCCCAAATTGGCACTTTTATTTAATTTCAGACCTGATTTCTGCACCTGTGTGAGAACTCTGACCAATCTTTCATCATGCTCAGCTTTTGTTTTTCCCCAGACTACCACATCATCGATAAAAACTATTACCCCTTTCTATTCCATCGAACAGTTGCTGCACGGTTCTATGAAATACTGTTCAAATTTTCCCATAACCACGTCAAACTCATCCTTCTCTTCTGTGAAGACAAATGTGTTGTACACGTGGAGTGCACCGCGCCCTGCCACCGTTAGCAGTAGTGCTATCTTCTGCTTGTCATTCCCTTGAAGACCAATAGCAAGCATATAAAGTTTGAAACTCTGCTTAAACGCCTTCCAGTCAACTTTAACTCCTCAGGCTGACGAATGAAGTTCATCTTTGTAGTCGGTTTGTGATTATTTTCTCCTGGTACCATGTATTGACGAGACACACACACCGAGTACTGCTCAGTCAGAACGTTTTACTGAAGACTCTCGTACATAACTTCCTACCAGTTTATGGCCTAAACGCCACACTGTTAACTAGTGGTAAAACACATATCACATCACATATCAATACATAGTTGATTATACACCATTGTCTTTCTGGATCTGGAAATCCGACAGTATCCTAGGTTTCTCATTCTCAACCACCTTTGTAGGCATCTTTCATTTTGATCTTGGGTCCTCCAGTCCAGATGTTCCTGCACAATATTCCAGCCACATGGTTGTGGCATTCCATGTATGCCTTCCCAGCCAACATCTTACACACTGCTGTGATGTGCGGCACTGTCTCAGGGGCATCTTTACACAGTCTACACCTTGGATCCTGTCTGGTGTCATAGACCCCAGCCTCTACTGCTCTAGTGCTTATGATCTGTTCTGTATAGCCAGGATCAGCACCTCTGTGCTGTCTTTCAGTTCAGCTTTCTCCAGCCAGTGGTATACACTTCTTCAATTTAACGGTGGAACATGTCATGTAGGGGTTTGTCCTTCCATGTTTGCCCCTCTAGCTCCTCCTCTTGTGTAATTATGCCAGCAAGGAATCTTATTACTGGCAGGGCGTAGGTATTGATGGTTTGGATCTTGTTCTGACCATTCAGCCGTGTCTTGAGGACCTGTTTCACTGGGTCTGTTTCACAGAGCTCCTTGTGGCTTCTTTCTTTTCCCTTGCACAGTTGTATGTTTACATGTAATTTACAGCATTTATACAATTATACATTATTCACATTCATATTTTTGCCATCACACTGCTGGCATTAAGTCACTGATTACTGGGATAAAGATACTGTGTAAAGATTGTGGAATCTTATTGAATATTGCTCCACATGGTTACTTTGTGTGCTAGATTGTGGTTGTAGTTATATATTTGTTGTGTAAGAAGATCCAGTCATTGTAAGACATGGATTTCTTCTCTCTTTTTCCACTAACACAAATACTAGGACATCTCACTGCTTGACAATTGCAAAACCTGTAAAAACTCCTGAAATCAAGTCTATATGTTAAAATAAATACATTTAACATAACACAACTAACCATTTGAGAGCATATTTTATATAACATGTGACAACACATGATAAAAATATTGTTCCAGAATTAAAAAAAACAAACAAAAAACAATTTCACTGACTTTTTGTGCTCTATGAATTGTATGCTGCCCCACTCAATGCAATGTATAGATCACTCTCCCACATATGGCCACTTTGCAATTAAACCATAGTAACCTCTGCCTTTGTCACAGCGGTCAGAGGTTATCCCAGTGGTTCCACACAAAGCAAACAGAAAACTTCAAAAGTTATCAGAAGTAAGTTTGTGGGTGTGAAACTCAATTATACTGAACATCAAGATGTACCATGAGTGATCCTGCAACCACAAACAAGATGTTTCTATTTGTTCACACTAAAAGAAAATATGATACAGATATTTTCAGAGGTTACTGAGTTCAGCTGATAAATACACTACCATCAAAATACACATAATAATCCTGGACCTACACCCACACATCAGCAGGTGCACCAAATACCTGCATGTGCCAGACAGTTACATACATGAATGTGTGTACTTTATGTGAGCAGCTGTGTTTGCAAATCAGGATAGTATTGCAAAATGCATCCAACTATCAAACAGTGACAGTGTTTACAAGTCAAGTGGTAGTGAGGAGAAAAGGTGTTTTCAAACCAGTCTGTTCAACTGTTTTTTGGGGGCTGGTCCAAGGAAAGACAAAAGTCAAACCACAGATCCTAAGGTAAATCATAAGTCATACTGGAAATCTTCACAAGCTACAAACTAAGCAATTACACTGGCCGCAAAACATTTGAACTTAAATACTCTGTTGGTGAGTTATAAAAACATCACAATGTTCACTTACTTTAAAGTGGTCATTCAGATCTTTTGAAGTGTGACTATGGGCTCTAATTTCATAGACCAGGCCAGGCGCAGCACAGGTGTGCCGTGCCAAGGGGGTGTGTCCAGTCACGTTTTACAAGTTTCATGCACAGCGCAGAGGGCGCAGCCTGGCTCAACCAGGCACAAATACTCCCTCTGTCCCACCTCCGTCTCTCCTACCAGCAAGTAGCAAAGAGAAGAGAAGGCGTGACTGGATTTAAAACAGTCTTCACCAATCAAATGAACTTCTCACCTTTAAATGCATTGTGTTGAGGCGCAGTGCAAGTTTCATTTCACCATGGACTAAGGAGACTGCTGCAGCCTCAGACGGAGGAAAACTGATGTTCTGTTCCATGAGGTCCAAGCTCGCAGTGGCCGCTTATATGATCACATTAACAGACCTCTACAGGCTGATGATGCAAAAGGACCTAAAAGGAGGTTACCAATATTAATATCATAAGGAGACTCGTTCAATTAATCAATAAAATTGATGTTAACACCATTTTGTTTCATGAGTAATTTTATGTATCTTTAATGTGATTGAGTAAATTGTGGCCAAAATATATTAACGCAAACAATTAAGGACAGAGCTGTGCAGCAGGTGGTCTCTCCTCGCCCGTGCGCTCTGCTGCTCTGCCATATTGCGTTGTTGTATAGTATGCAACACACACTGTGCGCCAGTCAGCCAAATTACCACAAGCTGTGTCTCATATACAGTACATAAACATACAGTACATCCACACTGGATTTAGTCTGTGTCATTCTACTTCATATAAAGTAGGTGTTGAACAAATAAACTTTATTTTGACTATGACCTACATTTACTATGACAATATAATTAAAATAATATTTTAATTATAAATAGCAGTGATACCACAAATAATTGGCTAAACTTACATTCTTCAGTGAGTGGTGTAGATCTGAGTGAAGGTTCCTCTGCAGCAGCTTCCAGAGGCCTCTGCAAGTATTTTCTCGGTGTTTCTGTACAGATGTAACAGCAGAGTAGATTTATCTACTACTGTAAAGATGGAACTGCAGCAGACTACTTGATGTGTTTATCATAAATGATTGTGATCTTGTGATTATGCAATACTAAAATTAATGAGGTTACGCTTCAATTTTATAGTTACAGCAGCTACACGCAACAGTAGCATTACTAGTTAACTTTGCTTTATTTACACTTAGCTCGCTAGCTAGCATTTTTAATGTTAGAAAAGACAACAGACCTCTATACTGTGATTCCCCCTGCTCTTTTCTTCTTTTTCTGAAAGCTGACCCTGAGGGCTTTGACGGCCTTTTCATGAGGGTAATTGTCTCAAAAAATTGACTTTGTCACGTCTTTCAATATCAAACTGCTGCCTGAGATGCGGGGGAGGGGGCGGGTGTTGTTGTTTTTTTCTGTATTTGTTCATTTTTTATTTTCAAGGCAGAGCACAAAGAAATGGCGCCTGTCGGGGATCTAAATTATAACTATTATTTATTTTATTTTATTTGTTGTTTTCATGTTGTTTTCGCCTAGTTCGCCTATGCCTGGAGCCGGCCCTGTGTCAGCGCGAAAGGGGGTCAACAGATTCAGCTTGGCGCAGTGATAATTTAGTGCCAAAAGGCTGCACTGAAGGTGCACTGAAGGTGCACTGAAAGCGCGCCAACTCCAACCTTGTCTACTTTTTTCGTAAGGCGAAGCGCAGCCGGTCTAGTGGTAATTTGGCTGACTGGCGCACGGTGAGCACACGTCACCAAAACGTCACAGACAGGTTTACAGAATGTCAGGCACATTTCAATGCAATTAATAATCACAACAACCACTATTTAATGTAACTGCCTGAATCAGCACATACATTTATATCTATATTGTGTTGGGGGAAAATTAATATTAATATTCAAGTTTATTGGTTATGAATTTGAATATTAATAAATGATTCATTGTAAAATAATTAATTAATTTATTAATAAATTGAATTGAATTCAAATCGGGGCACCACTCCTCTCAATCAGAGGAGAATAATCAGTTTGAACCAACTGTTAATTCATAAATTCCAAAAACAGTAGCATTTAAACACACAGGATCAGGATTTATTAATTAATTATAATCAGCATTACAATCAATAACAACCACCAATCCTCTAAACTACTACGTGTGTACGTATCTACTTATCTATGTGTTCATGTGGGGATATATGTATATATATATATATAGATGTATATACAGTATATACAGTATGTATCAAGTACCTAGGTATGAGTATATGTGTGTGGGTGTATGTATGCGTGTGTAGTGAAGTATATAAGTGGGTGCGTGCGTGTGTGTAAGTGGGTGTGTAGCTGTCTGCTGATGATGAAAATCAGGAATCAAAATGTAAACAAGAAGGAGGGGGAGAGGGTTCATGAAATGGCGGCTCCCCCTACAGCTTCGGCCAAAATGGCCGCTAATCTCGTGTGAACATGGATAATGGTGGCGATCGCAATTATCACGTGTTGACACAAGATGGCGCCCATGCTCAGTTTCCGACTGTCAGCTTGTCTCCCAGCGGTCTGATGATCTGCGGGAGGAGGGGAGCTGAGAGAGAGAATGAGCTGGCGGCGCGGAGAGAGATTTGAAGAGCAAGGAAGAATGGAGAGCAAGAAAAGAGACCAAAGGTGTGTAGTCAGTGGGGAACATGAGAATACGTGGATGAACAGGGGTTTCCTTCAGATCACGCGGCTTAACGTGACTCAGGCCAGGTTAAGCTGCATTTAAAACAGATCTGACAAAATCTCCTATTCCTCCCTGTGATTGTGATCCACACTGAGTGCAATGGAGTGATGCAGTGTGAAGGAAAGCACAATACACAGGCAGAGTGGGTGGCGCTGTTTTAAACAACAATCAACGGTATGTTAAACAAAAAAATCACACTGATAAGCGATCAACAGTGAATTAACAAGCAGTGCCGCAGTAACGGCACCAAAGAAAATAGAGACAGTGAAATTAAGTCGGTGTGCACTACCCACAGAATCCTAATCTACGTCTGCCCAGACACGATGCCTGTTACTGTGAGCCGTCTTCTTTGGGCATGGTGTAGGAGTTCTGGTCCGTTGCGGGGTCCGACTCGTGTGCGTGACGAGCAGCGGCAGGACAGATGAGCCAGATGTGCGTTTCCCAATGCGGTTGACTGCTGTGTGACTGGCAGTGGCACAGTGGGGTCGACGATATAGGAGTGGTATCAGTCACCACTTCCTTTTCTGCAGGTAACTGAGGGAGAAACTCTCAGGTGGATCCACAAAAACAAAGACAAACAGAGTGCGCTCTTTCTCCACCAATGCAGGTTCAGCGCAGTTTGTTGACTCACTGGTCGCAATGGCTTGTAGGGAGTGAAGTCCCCGTTCATTTATTACATACTACATTAGATAGTGTTACCTTCCCTGAATAAAAGAAAGTGATGAATCAGAGGAAAGTAGCACCATAGTTTAATTTCCATACTCACTCTTACACAGGCTTTATGTATTATTAGAAAGATTTACAAAAATGGCATTCCACTAATGTAGAACAATTTCATGTAGCCTGGAAAGATGGTTTTGTAGCTTACAAAAAAGCCCTTCATAAAGCTAGAGCAGCCTATTATTCTTCTTTAATTGAAGAAAATAAGAATAATCCCAAGTTTCTGTTCAGCACTACAGAGCTGTCAATTCCACTAACTCTGAGCAGTGACGACTTCATGAATTTCTTTGTGAAAATATAACATCAATACAAGAATAAAATCACCTCCTCTCTCCTAGTGGTAATGAGACACTTTTTAGCATACAAACCTTAGAAGCACCAAATGTACAGTTACACAGTTTCTCCCCTATAGAAACATCACTAGTATCCTCATCAAAACCGTCTATCTGTCAGATAGATAGATAGATAGATAGATAGATAGATAGATAGATAGATAGATAGATAGATAGATAGATAGATAGATAGATAGATAGATAGATACTTTCTTAATCCCAAGCTGGGAAATTGCAGTGTAGCAGCAGCATTAGTCTTTCCAGCTGTCTCTTTACCTGGCCTGTAGTCACTGTTGGGCGGGGGTTGATGCAGATGTCTTCAGTGGAGGAGGAGGAAGAGGGGGAGGAGGAGGTGGGGCAGATGGAGGGGTGCTGTACAGGAGAAGGCTCAGGGGTGGGGTGGGTGGTTGAGCCATTTGGGACAGTGTGGGTGTGTGGGGGGCTGGGGGTGTTGGACGGGTGGATGGGTGGCCTTCAGGTCACTGGTAATCCAGGGCTTGTTGTTGGAGAAGCAGTGCACGGTCCGGGCTGGTATGATGGTGTCCTCACAGAATCTGATGTAATCTGTGATGCAGTCAGTCACTGTGTCAATGTCCTCAACCATGTGGCTCACAGAGTGCGTTCAAAAACGTGACGGGAGCTGCGGCTACAGGCTGCCACCTGGAGCGGCGCCATTTTCCCATCCCCAACAAACTGTTCAAAAATGTTCTGCCATTAATTAATCATATTTCCTTTTTAATTGGATATGTACCCCAAGCTTTTAAAGTTGCAGTTATTAAGCCCCTTCTTAAAAAAGCTACCCTCGACGCAAGTGTTTTAGCCCCATGGTTCTCAAACTGTGGTACGTGTACCAAAAGTGGTATGCGAGCTTCCTCTAGTGGTACTCTAGTGGTAGAGTATGTTTATTTTATATGTAAATTAAACCATGCAGGCACTCAAACTGACGCTCCTGCAGTTCGGGGGGCGAAGCACTGGGCAGCAGTTAGTCCACTTGTAGCTGGCCAATCACAAGTGAGTGGGAATGTGCTTGGTAGCTGGCCAATCTCAAGAAACTCAGTGTTCTGGTGGGCGGGCATTAGCTCCAAAACATAGCGCCTGTTCAAATGTTGTCAGAGATGAGCAATAAACTGGCTTAATCTGAAGAGACTATGAGGTTTTTACCATAAATATTATTTAGTTTATCTAAGTAGACATCAGTAATCTCGATTTTTGGTTCAAAAAGACCATTCTATGTCTATGATAAATAAAGTTGTGTATCATCTGCATAACAATGAAAGTGTATGTTGTGCTTTCTAATAATGTTCCTCATTACCACTAGGAGAGAGGAGGTGGTCAATTTTTTCTCTTATTGATGTTATTTTAATGACAAAGAAATTCATGAAGTCGTCACTGCTCAGTGTTAAGGGAATAGACGGCTCAGTAGAAACTTTTGATTATTCTTGTTTTCTTCAATTAAAGAAGAATAATAGGCTGCTCTAGCTTTATGAGGGGCTTTTTATAAGCTACAAGACCATCTTTCCAGGCTACATGAGATTCTTCTAGAATAGTGGAATGCCATTTTCTTTCTGATCTACGTAAAGTCTGTTTAAAAGAGCGAGTATGACAGTTAAACCATGGTGCTACTCTCCTCCAATTCATCACTTTCTTTTTGAGAGGGGCAACACTATCTAATGTAGTACGCAGTGAAGCTGCTGCATTATCAACAAGATTATCAATGAAAGTGGGTGTAAAATCATAACCGTTAACTTCAGGACTTAGACATGGCACGAAGTTAAATAACGGCTGCACTATTTCTTTGAAAGTAACATTATTATCAGACAGGCACCGACTGTAGAGGCATTTTTTCTTAATGTTATTGTAGTTAGTTATTGTGCAATTAAATGTGAGTAAATAATGGTCAGTTACGAGGGGGTTTTGGGGAGAAATATTTGTTTTCTATGTCTATGCCATAAGTAAGTACAAGATGTGACTAAGGGTGTGACTAAGGCAGTGAGTGGGTTTATTCACATGCTGAGTAAAACCAATTGACTCTAACAGTGAATTAAATGCAGAACTACGACTTTCAGTTTCAACATCTGCATGAATGTTGAAATCCCATCCCGCACAATTATGATTTTATCTGTCCTTGGCACTACTCAGATAAGAATTCAGAGAACCCTAACAGAAACTCAATAAGAAAAAGAATAAGGTGCAGGTGGACGATAAACAGCGACTATCAGAACCGGTTTCTGTGATTTTAAACTAGGATTAGATAGACTGAGGATAAGGCTTTCAAAAGATATGTATTCACACTTAGGCTTGGGATTAATTAATAGACTAGTATTAAAAATGGCTGCGACTCCTCCTCCTCGGACTGAGCTTCTGGGAACATGGGTGTTAGTATGTGTGGGTGTCATTGACTTGTTTAAACTGATGTATTCTTCTTTACGTAACCAAGCCTCAGTTAAGCATAGTAAATCAATATGTTTATCAATGATTAGATCATTAATTAAAACTGATTTTGAGGAGAGTGATCTTATATTTAATAGTCCACATTTAAGTGTGGCATTGTATGATTCTGTTTTATTATTGGTGTTGATTATTAGACTGGACTGACTAACTCCTCCTCTGTTAAATGCTGATTTATTTAATTTTGTCGGCCGGGGGACAAACACAGCCTCTATGGGCTTTTGAGGAGGTGACTGCTCAAAAAGAAGCACAGAGAAGCGTGTAAGACTGCAACTCTGTCTCCTGGTCTCATCTCTGGACTGTCATGGTGTTGGAGTTCTAATAAACTTTGCTATATTTCTAGATAAGAGAGCGGCTCCATCCAAAGTGGGATGGACACCATCTCTCCTCATGAGACCAGGTTGTTTTCTGGACACCACCGAGACAGCCAGCGATTGAATGACGACATGCGTGTCAGGGTTCGGCTTCCGTGCTTCCTGTCTTTTATTTTGTTACCACTGTTTGCTTCCTGCTAGTGTGCTTTCCCCCTTAGGTGACTTGACTGGTCTGCTCGGTGGAACCTCCCCTCGCGCACCTGCAACCCATTTCCTTGATTATCCAGGTCCCTTTTTATACCCTGGTGTGGGCAACGGCAGGTGTCAGCGCGTCTAGTCAAGTACCGTGGTAACACGCATGCTTCATACACGTTGTTCTCTTGCCAGTATAGTTTGTAGTCGATTTTTGTTTTTTCCACAGCGTTCTCTCATGACTTTTTTCCCTCTCTTCTAGTCCACCTCCCGGAGGTCTCCGCCCGGCAAGCCAGCTCGAGTCTCCGCGTTTTTTGTTAATTAATTGGCTTGGTTTTTGTTTTCTGTTGTTAATAAACTCTAGTAACCCGTGAGCTTTTGACCGGACAGTCTGCTTTCTGGGAATCCACACTACCAACACGATTCATATCATCACAATGCGGCTATACTGGTCATCACTGGTCACATTAGGAAGAGGTCCATAGAAAATTACGGTGACTTAGCGTATCTACACAAAGATTTAACATTAATCTTTGTGACCTCCGATTGGCGTAATCGGGTGTCATTACTGCCGGCATGAATAGTAACTTTACTGAATTTATGATTATATTTAGCCAGCAGTTTCAGATAGGACTCTATGTCGCCCGCTCTGGCCCCGGGAAAACACCTGACTATGGTCGCTGGCGTCGCTACTTTCATATTCCTTAAAACAGAGTCAGTAATGACCAGAGTTTGCTTCTCAGCCTGTGTGTCACTGAGTGGGGAAAACTTGTTGAAAGTGTGAAGTGGTTGGTGGTGAACCGGGCTTTTCTGTTTAGCACTACACCTCTTTTCTGTTTAGCACTTACCCAGCTACCCTGTTGATCTCCCGGCTGCACGGGAGCTGCTGGGGGAGCTAATGCTACCGCTATGTGGTCCACACCGGCTACAGGGGACTGACTAACTGATTTAGCTTCTATGGTGCGGAGCCGGGTTTCTACCTCGCAGTCTCGCCTCCATCCTGGCAAACAAGCTATATTTATTACAAGTACCGTTATCGCTAAAGGAGGCAGAGGAATAACTAAACATGTGGCCCACAACACAAGAGAGAGCAGGAGAGGGAGAAGGAGAGAGAGAAGCCATTGCTGCTAAGCTAACCTTTAAGCTAGTGTTGGATTACAAATTTATAAAATGTTTAAATCTAGGTTCCAACATAATATTGGGTTTTACATTTTGAGGTAAAGATGATGACATCATGTCTGGCAGCCCAGGTGACTGAGACAATAGCCTTTTGTCTTTATTCACTTCCTGACCACCTGAAGGAGTGATACTGTCGGGCTGATTTGATTAGCACCTATGCATTCAACTACACTGTTATGCTGATGAGATCAGGGTAAGGAAATTGGTTACCAGGCTGATTCCTGTACTGCATTTGCATGCTTTGTTTAGATTGTCTCCACCTATATGTTGAAAAGTATATAACTCTACAGTGCTGAGCTATAGTCAGACTTGGATGACTACAGCGACACACAGTGAGTTCTCAATAAAGAGTAACTTCTGCTTGAAAGATCTCCCAACATCTCCTGGTCTCTGCTTCGACAAGGAAAAAGTTTCCAACACTAGGAAAACCAGAGTGTGAATCTGCGTGAGAGATAGAGTTAAGTGTCGCTAACAGAAGCTTAAAGCAATAAACGCTTAACAAAACAAATGCTATTTTAGAGACTAGATTGTGAGTTTAGATTGTTTTCCAGCAATAGAGAGCAGAAGAAACACACAGCGTTAACACCAGTGGAAACAGGAAGTGACATAATACGTTACGTGAACCGACGTGACCACACATGCTTTTGTTACATAAAGATTATATTATTGTAACTCATTACTATCTGGATGTTCCAGTAGGTCTGTTAAAACCCTGCAGTTAATTTAAAAAGGAGTTTTCTCTCTCCACTGATGCCTAGTGTTTGCATTATCTCAAGGCACTGTACATAGTAAGGCCAATACTGTAAAGGTTTTGGCCTTACTATGCACAGTGCCTTGAGATAATGTTATGATTTGGCACTATACAATTAAAACTGAATTAAATTGAAAGTGTGGAGACAAGACGCACTGACAAAAAGTGAATGGAGAACCAGAGTATAAAAAGCAGTTGGTGATGGAATGATGGGTTGCTCTGCCCAGGCAACTGGCTAATCTCCAGAAACACAAAGCAGAAAACCAGAGAAATAGAAAACAGGAAAACATTGTGTTGGGTTCCTCATCTCTCTCTAATATTTATAAGGTTGTAAGATTTCTGCCTTACATGTAAAGTGCTTTGAGATAATGTATGTTGTGATTTGGCGCTATACAAATCAGCTTTGTTTTAGACTTGATAAGCATCTTCCAACCCCCTTATTAACTAATGCAGGATAGAAGTTCAGAAGCTACAGGTAGAATACAATAGTGATTTGAAACATAACGTGAAAGCTATCGATTACAAATTTCCAAAAAAACCTAAAAAAATGAGCTGACAATGAACGCAGAGAGCAGGAACACTACATACACATGAGAATGAAATCTAACAAGACATAGGTGACATGCAGGTCAAAGACATGCAGGCAGGAAGATAAATGAATAAGAATTTCTAAAATGTAATAGGAGTAAACAAAAGAAACAACAGAAATACCATACAGAGGTTTCAAAAGTCCAAATTAGTAAAACCAGTCCAAAGTAAGAGCAGACCATGATATAGTTAAAGAATAGAAAATAATAGATTATATTTTTCTCACTATGCAGGATTCAGGCACATTGTGCATATTAAAGTGTAATTCTTTTAAATTCTTATACAATCATAATACTTCAACAAGTCAAAAAAAAAAATCATGTTATACTGTAGGTGACAGACACACTGAGCAGTAAGTAATCCTGACACTAGATGGCACTGAATCAACTCAACATCACTAAACAGTGTTTGATCTCCAGTAGCTTGCATTTATTCATGTCTTTACCTGCCATGTATTGCATTAGCAATACATTCAAAGAAATTTATATATTAAAATTGTACATAGTGTACATAAAGAAGAAGAAGAAGTTTCATGTTTGCCACACAGAGCAGGAATCTGTTAATCTTCCTTGGTGCAGCCCACGGCCAAGAGGAATGAAACTGGGTACATAACCAGAAGGTGGCTGCTTTAATCCCAGGAAGGACCAAGGGCTGAGGTGCCCCAAGCACCCAATCCCCCCTGTCCCCCAAGCACAGACAAGTGCCACCTGCCTGCCTCACATGCCCGCCACAGGGCAGGCACACCTCTAAATGCAGATGTCACTGTCACTAGATGTGTGCAAAAATTGCTAATTCTAATCATCTATTAATTTATTTATTTATTTACTGAAGAAAAACTCCAGTAATAATGACTTTGATTTTTTAGTAAACCTTCTGATATTAAATTTGTGAATTGCATTGGTATTGTCAGTGCTGTAGATACAGACATGTAAAGTTAGTATTGATTTGTTCAGGGTTTTCGATATCACAAGTATGTATGCATATCAGTGGAGATTTTCACTGTGAACCATTGAGGGTTGTGAGTAGAGCTGAGGGTCTCACCACTGATGGTTTGTGGGAGGTCTCTTCAGATTCCTGTCTAACAGCAAGGGTCCTCCAATCTGTGTGGAGTGCTCCTTCACCAGAGAGCTCCCACTACCAGAGAGCACACACACAGTCTCACCCAGCATTCTTACTAAGGAGACTCATAGAAATATAATTAAATCTCTAGCCCCTTACTCTAATCTTGTCCATCACAACTAAATGCTTAACCCTAACCCTTAACCCGAACCTAATTCTAACCCTAAACTAGGTCTTAACCATCAAAAGGCCCATTTAATTTTCAGAGGAGCATACAAAATGTCCTCCCTAAGTTTTTTTTTTGGTCCCACAAAGATACACATTCAAGAACACACACACATATACACAAACACTATTCCAGACAAATCATGGACACATGGGGGGATGCTTTGCCCTCCATGTGGTCTGAAGGGGGAACATTTAACTCATTGTTGCCCCTAATCCTCACCTCCACCCTTCCTGTGACCCCCGCTGCCAGGCCCTCAGAACCCACCCCATTCCTTCATGGCTTACCCATACAAACGATATGGTGCACTCTAATGGTGAGATTTGTCATTATAATACTGAACATGCGCATGATTTTGTTCTCTCATAACCATTAAAGTAATAGTTCAGTGCTGCTGGTCTAATTGTGGACAGTTTACTGAGGTAAATCTGAACAAAGGATTTCTTACACCAAAATCATAGAATTACACATTTGGTCTCATTGATGGAAGCTGGAACGGATCAGTTTATAAAATGGCAGGGTGGTCTTAATTCTCAGACAATGTGACATATTTTTCTTAACATTGTGTAGCCTCAGAACATAGGACTAAAACAAGACGTGAGATGAAAGAGGTCAAAGATCTTGATTGTTTGAAGGTAAAAGGTCAAACAGGTAATCTGAGATGGGCAGTAATGAGACAACAACCCTCATTAGATCCGAGTCATGATGAGATGACGTGAGAGCTGATGAGGACAGTCCGGTGTAATGAGCAAGACAAAAGCACTGGTCAAAGGGCAGGAGATACTCACACCAGACGCAGACATTTGCTGGGACTCAAAAAAAATGCAATTCAAATATTTGATATTTTACTTGAAATATGCATGATGTGGGTTTTTAATGTCACAGAAAAAAATAATTTTCTAAAACCCTGACTCAAAAATGGCGGCAAGGCATCCATAACACACACAACCCCTTCCTTACTAGGACCAAAAGCTCACAAGCTCATGGGCTTGGGCCAAGCTAATGCTGGTGCCCATGATAAGGAAGATCAAGTGTTCAGTCAGCAGTTGTTAATAATGACCTGCAACGAAAAACAAACACTCAAAACAAGATAAATGTAACAAAATGATATAAGAAGCTCATACTAGTGAGTTGGAGATTACCACCCACCTTCCAGTGCCCATTTAAAAAGTTGTGATTTATGAAGCAACATTTCTGATTAATTAAATTAAAATCAGTTGACAGCTATAGAAAATTCTAAATATTTCACATTAAAAATGCTGTCTATCTCACCAACATATAGTACTAGTGATTTATTATGAAGCTTCAAATGATTCAATTCAGTTCATTGTCATCTTAAGACAGAAGATGGGACATTGATCTGTGTTAACAGATATGCCCATTTCCATGTACAAACATACAATATATATATATATATATATATATATATATATATATATATATTGGTCACAGTAATATTAGGAATTGCAAGTATTTTGGTCAGGTTAATTGTGACATGAAAGTTTTGCCCCATGCCAGGTCATAAGAATTTTCATGAACTTCTTAACACGAGGCCTTGTCTCTTTGCAGTCCTACTTCATTACCTGCATGAGATGCTGACTTGATAGTTTTCACTATATTTTCACTTCTACTGACTTCATAACTAAACTACATGAAATATTTTACATGACCAAAGACAAAACCCAAGACACATTTTAAGACCCCCTTAACCCCCTATTGAGAATCACTGCTCTGACAAAGTGATTTACAGCAGGTCCTCTTTTGACCCTGCTTCCTGCTCCCAACAGCTTTCTTACCCTGTGAGTGACAGGGCTGTATGCTTGGCTGATACAGTCTTAAGATGAGCTTGATGGATGAGCCAATGTCGAAAAGATCAGTTTGCCTTATTGCTTTAAAAGGCCTAGAATGACTCGTCGGCATGTATCAAGATGTGAGCCTCTCTTTTGGTCACAAAACCAACAGGTTGTGACCTCTGACAACAAGATCTAACATCATGTGGACACTGCACATCAGTAAATACTTTGAAACCACACCATGGCCCCAACAAAGCCTCGCTGTCAAACAAAGACAACACAATTGGAAAACAGGAATGCATGAAAAGAGGAAGGAAAGAGCTGGGTGGGAGTGAGTGTTGCTTTTCTGATAGGAGGAGGGAGTTGAAACAAATCATTAGATTCAGAAGTTGAGCAGCAGGCTTTTGACTGCATGGAAAATGATGACTTTCAGGGCTTGTTTGCTCTGATGTGATACCATGTTTGAAGTTCTGAAGTAAAAGCTTTTTCTCTGTTCTGTCTCTGTGTGGTGCAGGAATCCAACCAGGGCCACAAGACACTTCTATCACTGGGCCGTGACTGCAACCCATATACACTCACACACAAACACACACAGAGTGGTGGCTCAGAGCCTTTTGTTGCTGGGTCCTGCTCCACTGATCTCTGGTTGCTGAAGGACAATAAGAGGGCAACCAGTCAAACAGGCACTTAGTCAGCCACTGTCTGCTACCCAGTAACATAGCAGGCAGTCGCATGGGCAGAACTAATCTGGGAATGACTCTCCAAATTTTTTCCAAAAAACTCGTCTCTCAAGAGGAATAAAACAAATGGAAAATGTGGACTAAAATCCTTCTCATCTGATGACATCAGTATTGTTATAAAAACTGTACTAAAAACAATACCACCTTAGTGCTTGGTTCTTCATTTGTTCATTAACAATAGAAATAACAAACACATAACAAAGACACAATAATAAATGCACTGGAGGGATAAAACCTAACACTGTTGTCATGCAATCAGTTTGAAACAATTCTCAAATATTAATTTAAATAATCAATTAGAAAACAAAATAAAATGTAGGATGCTAGTCAGAGATACAAAACATAGTTTAAAAGAAATGTACACAGCTAAAATAAAAAAAGAAACAATAAGCATATTATTAATATTATTATTATTACTATTGTTAGTATTATTTGCACATATTCTTGCAAACAGTTGTCACGCCTGAATTCTTAGAATATGACCATTGGTGAAGTTTGTGGACAGGCTGTGGAGTGAGGCCAGAGAACTGTGTCCATGATTGAACCTCTGTACATAAGCAAACGGTAACTTCTGAAGAACTAGTTATGTAACAGTGTTGTCACAACCAGATCAACGTGTAGATAAAAAACAGTGGATTGGAGACTAAATTACAAAAAGACATGCTGTAGTTTAAAAAAAAGGCAACACCATTCAAAAAAAAAAAAAAGCTAAACCACCATTCTGATGTTTGATGTCAAACAGGTTCACATTGTTTGTTTTTTAAACTTATCTGGTATATATTACATCACATTAGGATCGATGCAGATAGAATAACATAGCAAATAATTCAATGAATAACCTAATGAATAGTGAATTTCAGTGAAAGCCACGTTGTATATTTTCCTTTGTGTGTGCGTATACATATATATATATATATATATATATATATATGCACACACTACCTCAGTCAAAGTCTGGACATACTTTCACATTTAATGGTTTTTCTTTATTTTCATGACTGTTTACATTGTAGATTCTCACTGAAGGCATCAAAACTATGAATTAATACATATGGAATTATGTAGTACAAAAAAAACTGTGAAATAACTCAAAACATGTTTTGTATTTAATAATACTTTGATCACTGCTTTGCACACTTTTGGCATTCTCTCAATGAGCTTCATGAGGTAGTCAACTGAAATGGTTTTCCAAACAGTTGAAGGAGTTCCCACAGATTCTGAGCACTTGTTGGCCCTTTTGCCTTCACTCTGCGGTCCATCCCATCCCAAACCATCTCGATTGGGTTTAGGTCAGGTGACTGTGGAGGCCAGGTCATCTGGCGCAGCACTCCATCACTCTCCTTCTTGGTCATATAGCCCTTACACAGCCTGGAGGTGTGTTTGAGGTCCTGTTGAAAAATAAATGATGGTCCAAATAAATGCAAACCGGATGGGATGGCATGTCGCTGCAGGATGCTGTGGTAGCCATGCTGATTCAGTGTGCCTTCAATTTTGAATAAATCCCCAACAGTTTCCCCAGCACCACCACACCATCACATCTTCTCCTCCATGCTTCATGGTGGGAACCATGCATGTACAAACCATCCATTCACCTTTTCTGCATCGCACAAAAACGTGGTGGGTGGAACCAAAGAACTTATCAGACCAAAGCACAGATTTCTACTGAGAGAGAGTAATGTCCATTCCTTGTGTTTCTTGGCCCAAATAAATCTCTCCTGCTTGTTGCTTTTCCTCAGTAGTGATTTCTTAGCAGCTATTTGACCATAAAGGCCTGATTCCCACAGTCCCCTCTGAACAGTTGATGTAGAGATGTGTCTGCTACTAGAACTCTGTGTGTCATTTATCTAGGCTCTAATCTGAGGTGCTGTTAACTTGCGATTTCTGAGGCTGGTGGCTTATCTTCAGCAGCAGAGGTGAATCTTGGTCTTCCTTTCCTGGGGTGGTCCTCATGTAAGCCAGTTTCGTTGTAGTACTTGATGGTTTTGCATGGCGACTGCACTTGGGGACACATTTGCTGACTGACCTTCATGTTTTAAAGTAATGATGGACTGTCGTTTGTCTTTACTTAGCTGATTGGTTCTTGCCATAATATGAATTCTAACAGTTGCCAAATAATGCTGTCAGCTGTGTACCAATCTGACTCCTGCACAACTGAGGACTCAAAAATATAAAACTTATTTCACACTTTTTTGTTTACTACATAATTCTATATGTGTTCATTCATAGTTTTGATGCCTTCAATGAGAATCTACAACATAAAACGTCATGAAAATAAAGGAAAACCATTAAATTAGATAGTGTGTCCAAACTTTTGACTGGTGGTGTATATTACATTTTTGAAAAATCAGCAGACTTCACAAACTGTTCAACAAATACCTAAGACTAATCAGAGTGAAACCAGTCAGCAGCAGCTGCTTAACAAATACGTGCTGTCCCCGTTTTCTCCTCTCCCCCTCTCCATCAATCTGAAGGCTCCTATTTGGGATGTCCTTCTTCATTTGATGTGGCAGCAATTAGCAGGGGGACTTTTGTCCCTGTGGGCAGTCAGGCGGTCCACTCCACTGATCCCCGTCTGTACAGGCTGAATGGAGAAAACTGAAGATAGCATGGCATGGGGATCAAACAGACGTGCCTTGCCACTGTTATGGCCCCTCAGGTCTCTCTTCTTTATTGGAGAAGAAGGAAGAGGGGGAGAAGAAGGGAGAGAGGGAGAAAAAAAGTGAGGTGTTAGTTTTCCCATGAGAAAGCTCAATGTAGGGGTGGGGCTTCTTTAGGGAGTTTGTTTTGTAAGACATAAATGTTGTTTTTTATTTTTTGATTTTGTAACAGATTTGTATGTGTTGTGTTGTAAAATCAACGATTTTCTCTATGGACTCTGGTGTGGGGGAGTCACACATTTCAGTTTTCTGTCACATACTGTATAAAGCAGTGAGAAAAAGAAGCAACAAATTCTTAAGATGTTATAGACTTCAATAGGTGTAGAGTTTATATGATGAGCTGTTTGTTAAGTGGATACATCTTTACATCATTTTTATTGTGTTTCTGCTGGCAACCATGTTTGTAGGCGAGAGTCTCAGTTCAGTTTCTGGTGCTGACACACACTAGGCAAAGCAAAGCAAGCTTATTTATATAGCACATTTCAATAACAAGGCAAAGTGCTTTATTATACAAAGAAAGATATAGCAGCAGCATTAAAGATATAAAATGCATGATAAAGGTAAAAGAAAGAGGGGAGAAAAATAAATTAGCATAAACTAAATTTTGCACTTATGGTTGAGGTGCAACAGTGGTGATTGTTTTATTTTTTATTTAAAGGTCCCATAGAATGGTCTTTTTGAACTAAAAATGTAAGTTATTGCAGTCTACTGAGAAACATTATCTTCAGCTCATAGACCTCATAGACACTGCAGAGAGAGCAACTCTACAACTGCTGTTTCTCCTCCTGTTCTCACCTATGCTGTTTCACAGCCAAGGGGAGTCTCTTGTGATTATCCTAATTACCCATTTGCTTGTGATTGCAAGCAATCGGTGACTGGACCAAATGGCACACCCCTTCCCAGACCTGCTCCACTTTATGCTTAGCACTAGCTATTAGGACTTAGCATCTTTGCAAAGCAGATCCATCGAGGCCCCTCCTCATAGTTCCTTACCTTTTGATCCAAAGTCACAAGAAAACAAGACAAGTGAACCATCTCCACAACCAAGGCTGAAGCAGGATGTTTCACAAAGGTAATCATTATTTTTTTTCTCTGTGCTGTTAGAATCCTGAACGCTGAGGACACACTGATGCTAATACCATTTGACCTCACTGTGTTTCACTTTAGACCGATCGTAACCTGTAACTGTTACTGTAAATAGTCTTTTTTATTTTATTTTTTTCATTTAATTTTTTTCTGCACTACTTTGCCCATTTGTTGTTTTTTAAATTATCTTGATAGCTAGCTGGTGAGACTGTGAGTAAAGCAATTTTGTTTATCTTTGAAGAAATTAATGTCTAACTGTACTTTCTGCACACCATGGTCTCTCTGTCTCTTCTGAAGTAACTACATAGATAGATAGATAGATAGATAGATAGATAGATAGATAGATAGATAGATAGATAGATAGATAGATAGATAGATAGATAGATAGATAGAACTTTATTAATCCCTTGGGAGTTCCCTTCGGGAAATTATGGATACATAACTGCATCCATAAACTGCATATCAATGCACAGATGATGGATACATCTGCTGCAAAGAAATACTGAAAAAGTAATATTGTTTGTTTTGCTTTTTTCAGATGTCCTACTTCTGTTAGAAACATTGATAATTTATTACAAAATTTATAGTATTTTGAAGTCTGTAAGTGGTAACTTTGAATTAAGCCAATCCTCTCAAATGTAGCTCAATTTTGTCAACTCTTGACTGTAAATAGAATTGTACAGTAACAAGAATTTCCAGACTGACTAAGTCCGGAAAATTGCTCTTTACTTAGCTATATTTGACAACTGTTCATTCATAACTGTTGAATTCATATTATGGCAAGAACCAATCAGCTGTCAGCTGTGTACAAACAACTGGTCCCAACCCCATTAATAAGGCAGGAAATTCCACAAATGAACCCTGACAAAGCACACCTGTAAAGTGAAACCCATTTCAAGTGACTACATCATGAAGCACTTTGAGGAATCTAAAATATAAAACATATATAGAGTTACTTCACACCTTTTGTTTACTACATATTTCCATATGTTTACATTCATAGTTTTGATGCCTTCAGTGAGAATCTACAATGAAAATAAAGAAAACCATTAAATGAGAAGGTGTGTCCAAACGTTTGACTGGTAGTGTATATTTATTTTTTATTTCACTTCAATTCACGTAATTCACGTAAGATTTACTACTTACATAAAACACATGGACTTTTCAGTTGGCAGAGCTCAGATAAACAGTGATGCCCTGCATTCACTGAATTAGCTTGTTTGTAGTGACCCTTTAGTGCAGGGGTGTCCAACTGCGGCCCAGTTTTTTATTGGCTGCCATCAAATTATGAAAATATAATTGAATATGGCCCGCAAAAGAAGCTGGAGCGCAACACAATTAATGGGTGCAGTTCACCGTTTCAACACTAGATGGAGCCAGTCACATAAATGGTGCTTCTCCACTAAATATATAATTAGATTAAGAAAAACCTTTACCGTGACCCAGCAGAAAATGGCGGAACCAAAGAAACGCAAAATTGAAAGTGAGTGTAGAAGATTTCAAACACGGTGGGAAAATGAATATTAGTTCAAAGAAATCAATGGAACGTTTGTCTGTTTGATTTGCAATGAAACTGTTGCTGTGATGAAAGAGTATAATGTCCGTAGGCACTACGAGACCAAACATGAGAACTACACATCGTACACCGGTGCCGAAAGAACACAAAAAGTCAAGCAAATGGCAGTTAGCCTTCAACCTCACCTTTTTTTTCTGTGCTAACAAATTACAGGAAAATACCACAACAGCAAGCTATGAAGTAGCAAAACTTATTGTTTACAGACGGTGATTTCAAAAGGAGTGCCTCATCAAAGTCACAGAAATAATGTGCCTGGAAAAAGTACGGGATTTCAACAACGTGAGTTAATCCAGAAATACAGTGGCACGAGAATCGAGGACTTGTCCGCTAACTTGAAACTTCAGTTGAGAGACAGGGCTTCTGCTTTTGATTTTTACTCGATGGCATGCGATGAGAGCACAGATGCCACAGACACCGCACAGCTGTTAATTCTTTTGCGTGGAGTTGATATATGATGAGCCTAAAAGGCCCAACCACGGGTAAAGATATTTTTGAAGCTGTGTCAAAGGCAGTTGAAAAGATTGGGCTCAAATAGGACAAACTCTGTGGAGTGACAACTGATGGCACTCCGGCCATTATGGCGAGCGCAAAGAAATGGCATCAATGGTGTGCGCCAAGGTAATAGAAAGCGGAGGTGAAGCTGTTAAAATCCACTGTATAATCAATCACTTTGTGCCAATATTGTCAAGCTGGACGATGGGATGACCACTGTTGTAAAAACTGTCAATATAATTTGA
Source organism: Brachirus orientalis (assembly GCA_016785285.1). Lineage (NCBI taxonomy): Eukaryota > Metazoa > Chordata > Actinopteri > Pleuronectiformes > Soleidae > Brachirus > Brachirus orientalis. The sequence continues at coordinate 332,584 of JAFBJR010001042.1, read as the reverse complement.
GCTAGAGGACTGTTTCATAGAGAGTTTCAAGCTTTCTTATCTGATGTGGATGCTGAATACAAGGATGTGCTCTACCACTCAGATGTGCGCTGGCTCAGTCGTGGCTCTGTGCTGCAACGGTTTTATTCGCTGAGATCAGAAACTGACAAGTTTTTAAAAGAGAAGGGTAGACCTCTCCATGAACTGAGTGATCCTCCTTGGCTGGCAGACCTGGCATTTTTAGTTGATCTTACTCATCATCTGAATACACTGAACAAGAGTCTATAAGGGAAAGATCAGCTAGTGCCACACCTGTATGCGCACATGAAAGCCTTCTGTGTAAAGCTCCGCCTGTTTGAGACACAACTACGCAACTTCAATTCTGCGCACTTCCCCACGCTGTCTGACCAAACTTTCTCCTGACATGTCAGCCATCCTTCAGTCCAAAGGACAGCATCACTGCTCCCACTGAGTGCAGTGTTCTTCACATTATAGGTGAGTTGAAAATACACACAGTATTCATGTGTTGACACGTTACTTCTAGAGTGTGGCCCGACCCTTTCTTTATTTTTCTGTATTTGGCCCTCACTAAAAAAAAAGTTTGGACACTCCTGCTTTAGTGCATTATAATGTACAATGAAGTACATTAGTGTAACATGAACATTAGATGCCTATTAAAATCATACCATATGAACCTTTTTCCTCAGAATCTTCATTTCAAAATAATTTCAAAAATATACATGCAAGAATAGCATTTTAACTGTTCTACAATATTGTGATTTAGCGACATCTAGCTTATCACAGCTATTTTAAGCTGGTGCTGGGGCTATTTGGGTAGAAGTGTACGTGTTGTTATCCCGTCCTGGGTTATTCACTGTATACAGTATGCCAGGAGTTTCCTGATCCAGCTGCCCAATATGTCAACTTTCTTCCACCTCTCGACTGAAGCGGGACACATGGCAAGTGACCACATCCTGGGATGGAGAGCTTCTGCAACTTCAGCAAAAGATCCTGGTTGTCAGGGTTCGGTTTCCATGCTTCCTGTCTTTTATTTTGTTTTCACTTTTCATTTCCTGTTAGTGTGTGTCTGCTTGCAGGTGGCTTGACTGGTCAGCTTCCTACTTATTCCCTTGTGTTGGCAACGGCAGGTGTCAGCGCGTCTCGTTCAGTAACATGCATGCTCTCTACACCAGTTTAGAGTAGTTTTAGTTTTCTTTTGTGCCTCGCCTCATTGATGTTTTTTTCTTCTTTCCTAGTTCGCCTTCCGGAGGTCTCCGCCCGGCAAGCCAGCTCGAGTCTCTGCTCCCTTAGTTTGTTCCCTGGCTTAACACTTTTGTTTCTGTAAATAAACAGCATTCTTATTTTTATCTAAACTTTTGACCGGACAGTCTGCTCTTTGGATCCACACACAATCAGACTGATATGCACATAACATCACAGTGGGTCCTTCATAACCACCTCAAACACCAGTTTTATCAGATTAGCCACATAGTCTGTGAAATATTACATTCAACACAAATATTCAGTCACAAATGAATTTAGGCCCTTTATTATTTATTACCAAGATTTACAAAAATAAAATAAAACTGTAAATAATAAAGATCTCTCAGCAGTTGTTCAAAGTTAAAATGATTTTCATTTTTTTAACTTTTAACTTTAGGTTGTGACGTACTGTATGTGGGGTCTGTGTTTACTGGCTTTGCAGTGACTTTTATCTTCTTTGACTATGAGTATGACACCATGAAAACAGGTTGGCCTGCAGCTGTTGTTGCCTGCTTGCAGCTTATACTTTCATTGTAATGCATGGTCACAAAGTACAACCTATGTAAAGGTGAAGATACATATCAACGAGCCAGTACTTTTTTTGGTTCTAAAGGTTATGACACCATATAAGTTACTTTGTCAAATACTGTTACAGAGATGATTACTGTATATTTGTGCATTCAACATGCACTTTATCTTATTGTGTATTTGTACATAAATATATACATATTCTTTTTTTCTTGCCATATTTTCCTCAGCTCTTATATTTTGGATTTATACTAAAATCCACTGGACAGCATGTTTTTATTGTTTTGCACAGTAAAAGGCATGGTCAGAGTTTAATTTCATTGCTTGACCATCACATATTGTACAATTCATGTGACAGTGAGTCTTGAATCTTGATTATAAGGTGCATCAATCTCCACCTATAAATGTTTTACTGTAGGAGAAAACCAAATTGTTGAGGTATTAAATGCAGGACCAAGCTGTGGAAGGCCTCCACTGATTGAATCTGATAATGGAGCATCATTTTGAGTGGCTGTTTGTTTGTTATTAAGCTGGTGTGGTATATAAGATTAAAAAACAATATTATGGACCATGTAAACTTTATAAATTCAACAGCAATTTCAAAGACATGAAAAGTTATAAACTATTCCAGCAACACATGTGAAGCATGTGATCAATTGAAATGAATAAATAATTGTTATACTGTATCTTCAGTAACTTCATTGTTTTTTGTATGACATTGAAAACTGTTAACATGAAAAGCAATAAGGGCAACAATAATTACTTCAGAAGTCAGAAATTAAATGTACTGGACTCTCTGTTCATTATCTCTCTGAAACCTGTGTCTATGTTACTGTCAGCTGTTCCTGCACTCTCAAGAATAATGAGAGTGCACAAAAAACACACTTCTGCCCATACTGCTGCAATTAGCTGTTAGTCTGCTAGCCTTGTGCTAACAGGGAGCAGAGACACACACAGCAAACACACATGCTTCCTTCCTACTCGTTCAGCAAACAGCTGTTAGCTTACTAGCCTTGTGCTAACCAGGAGCAGAGACACACACAGCAAACACCCACATTTCCCTTTCAGTCCTGTTGCAATTAGCTGTTAGCCAGCATTAGCCCAAACTACATGGGAGAACAAACATGCACACACATGTATAATGAATTAATGTTTGAAATACTTATCTCTGTCATCAGGAAATCATCACAGTTAGTTGACACTGCTTCTTCCTTCTGGTTAAGTTAAGCAGATGTTTCATTGAATGGACCCTTTAAAAGAATTAGTTGACTAGCGACTGAGCATGTGTCACTGCCACATACATCTAACTTCACCAAACCAGAACTATTGTTGAAGCAGTTGATACAACTTGAAACAACTGTTGTATATTTGCTCCTGGTCTCTTTCTTCTGTCTCCCTCACCTCCTTCCTTTTTCTCCCCTGCCTCTCCTCTGTCCCCCATTTTCTTCTCACCACAACAGGTCGAGGCAGATGACCACATCTTTAAGTCTGGTTCTCTCAGAGATTTCTTCGTGTTAAAATTTAGTTGTTTTTTTTTCTCTCCACTGATGCCTAGTTCTTGCTCATTGTGTGAATTGTTGGCTTTATCTTCTATGTGTAATATTGTAAAGGTTTTGGCCTTACAATGTATAAGGCCAAAACCTTTACATAAGGCCAAAACCTTTGAGATAATGTATGTTGTGATTTGGTGCTATACAAATAAAATTGAATTGAATTGAATTTACATTTGGATATATGTTTCATAAAGTTTATATATTTTAATGTCCTATTATCTCCCTTTATTGTTGTACCCAATGGGAGTGGGAATAAACAGGGATTGTCCGTAAAAAAATTCCTGAACAGAAATTTCAGATTGCACAATTATTATTTCAGGTTTCAGCATTTAGATCAGTCTTTAAACATGCAAAAATGAGAATGCAAGTAACAGAAACCCACACACTGATATAAGAAACATTTAAAAAGTAATGTTAGATCAATCAGGTGAGACATCTGCAGTCATACAGGTGACAGTCAGGTCAATAAGAACACTCAAATGCACTGTAAAAATGAATGTTTCCATTGATTGCTGTGAAGTGAATATTAGTTAGACTTAGTTCACCCAGACCAACAGCAGATAGTGTTACAACAAAATAAAGATAGACACAGCAGGCAAAACTTGAAGACATAAATAAAGAGCTGTAGTCGGTCGATATTGATACATGGTGCTGTTTCTATTATATCGCTTGGAAAAATGCAACTACACTGGACAGTGCAGACATACAACCTGACAATTGTCTTTTACTTCATACAAGAAATATCAATTGTCCAAGATATTTAATAATTAGTGGACATTGTTATTTTACAAAATGTTGTGTGGCAGAAGCTGATCTGACAGTCACTGATTACAGCCTCTGATGTCTGGCCTTTCTTCTCGTTTGTGTTTGTGCTCCTGGAGGAATATCAATTAGCTGTCGTATGAAAACACAGAAGGACAATTGTTTAAACTGATGAAGGGAAATGACAGGTCAATGAAAACCACTGTTGTCTCATCAATAAAGACTTGGGATTACTGTTGTTTTACAGTTGGCAAGGGGTCGAGGGGGAGACAGCCTGAGGGGAGCACCACGGTGTGTATGTGGGTGTGTGAGAGACTCTGGATCTCAGTGGGGGACCTCTCCATCAAGATTTAAGACAGCAATTTGCTAAGACAGACCTGTGGGGGTAAGTGAGAGAGATAGAGAGAGTTCAATTCAATGAAATAATTTTTGATTTGTATAGTGCCAAATCACAACATACATTATTTCAATGCACCAAAAGTTCACACAGACCCAACACTAGGCATCAGTGGAGAAAAAAAACTTCCTTTTAACAAGAAGATATCTCTGATAGAACCAAACTCAAACATGTGCAGCCATCTGCCTCGGGGTGGGGTGAGAGAACTGGGAACAGAAGAGAGGTGGGGGGACAGAAAGAGGGAGGTGAGGTAGAGTCAGAAGAGAGAGACTAGGAACAGATAACAGTTGTATCAAGTTATAGGTTTAGACAGGACAGTTCTGAATCAGTTATGAAATGTTTATAGTATTGCAATGTAATTTATACACGCAGCAGCAGAAATTGTGGACAAAAATTATACCAATATCAACTGAAATTATAGTATTATAATAGTGATAATAATAATAGAATTGAAACTGGATCTGGATACTGCAGCCTGCAAAATTAGGACCAGAGAAAGACAAGGAGAGAGATAGGACAGGAAGGAAAGGCACAAACAAAGAATAGAAAGAACAAGGTTAATGACATCTAATAAAGTGATATTTATACCCTGAGTGTGAGGGAGTGGGTTTGAGTCCACCACAGGAGTTCCCCTAAAAGTCTAGGCCTATTTAACATGAACCATCTCTTAGTATAACTAAGAGACTGTTTAGGTTTCCCTGAGCCAGCTCTAACTAAAAGCTTCGTCAAAAAGGAAGGTTTTAAGTTTAAATTTACAGAGAGGGTATCTGCCTCCCGAACCGACACTGGGAGCTGGTTCCATGGGAGAGAAGCCTGGTAACTAAAGGCTCTGCCTCCCATTCTACTCTTATGGACTCTGGGAACTACAAGTAAGTGAGGGTCAAAAGATAGAGGGTGTCACTTGTACAGACTGTAAAGCCCTTTGAGGCAAATTGTGTTTGTGATGTTGGGGTATTTAATAAAACTAACTTGACTTAAACCTGCATTTTGTGTGATCTGTTGAAAGTAATCTGTTGGGATGATATGGTAAAAGTAGCTCCTTAAAGCGACACCATGTAGTATTTCAACCTTCAAATAATGTCTCCAAATATATTTTGAATTTATTGTCTACTTGTAACAGTTTTACTAGCGCCCTAATTAGAGCCTGAGAGGGTCTGTATCATCTGTACTGGCACTATGTAATTTGGTCTTGGGTCGCTTCAAGAACCAATGTGAAACCAACTTCTACTGCTTCGACTGCTTACTGCACCCATCACAGTGCTCCAAGCGAGTGAAGCTGCTATAAATATGGGGGTGTAAGTTATATGGGAGTTTTTTTTCATTGGGATTGGAAGAGACAGCACAGATACCAAAGAGTGTTAAGATTTGTCAGAGTTTCAGATATTTTGCCATGTTGCCATGGTGTATGACTGTAGGGGCATCCGGAGAGCAAAAATTACATTGTGTCACTATAAGGTATGATCATTAAGTGCTTATTCAGTATATGATTTGTATGTACCCTTATTGTAAAATATTGTCAAATATTGTAATCTAATTCATGATCTATTTAATGTACATCATTACAAAGATGATTTTTATTGGGAAAATTAAAAAAAACATACAAACAAAAAAATAACCTTCTTTGGTTCTGTATTCCATAGGCCTTGACCACTAAAAGCCATTTGAAGGAGCAACCCACAGTGTAACCATTTGATGGATCCCATTCTTTTTCAGAGAAGGACCTCGTTTCTTACATTAAGCAGAGAAATGCTAAAGAAAACTCCAAGCAGCTAGAGTCCTACCTAGCCTGCCCAGATGATACCATGATGATCTTTCCCAGCAGTCCCCCACTTGTCACTGAAGCTCAACACACCCCTACCTGCTTCAGTTGCCTGTGAGAGCCTTATTAGCACTGCAGGACTGATATTAAAGGGCATGCCTTCACTCAAATAACTTTGAGAACCAGCTTCTGCTGAGACTGAATAAAAGATTTTGGTAGTCCTGTAGAAATGAGTGAAATTATCACAAAAGGATAAAGACTTAATTTAAGTTTCCATGTTGTTTCAAGTTGTTTTGCTAAAATTGACAACAGATTTACACATTGGAGTGAAAATCTTGCTAGTTTTTTGTTAAAATATGCACATTTTGTTTAAAGTGATATACATTAACTTAATATTGAGAGTAGTGCTCTTTAAAAATTACTCAGGTGCATATGTAGGACCTCTGGCCAGTTTCTCTACCCCAGCACTGTGCAGGTTGGTAATAAAAGAAAACTATCCTATTTTGTCTATTTTTTTTTCATTTTGGCCAAATTTTAAAAGAGGTGCATCATTGTTGTTTTTAAAAAGTCATTTTTACTTTTTACCTTTTACACTTAAGTACAGTGCTATGGAGGAATTTTGGCCCACTCATCTTTGCAGAATTGTTGTAATTCAGCCATGTTGGAGGGTTTTCGAGCATGAACTGCCTTTTTAAAGGTCATGCCACAGCATCTCAATAGGATTCATGTCAGGACTTTGAATAGGCCACTCCAGTCTTCATTTTGTTTTTCTTCAGCCATTCAGAGGTGGACTTCCTGGTGTGTTTTGGATCATTGTCTTGCTTGCAGAACCCAAGTTCGTTTCAGCTTGAGGTCACGAAGAGTTGGCCGGACATTCTCTTTCAGGATTTTTTGGTAGACAGCAGAATTCATGGTTCCATTTATCACAGCAAGTCTTCCATGTCCTGAAGCAGAAAAACAGCCCCAGACCATCACACGACCACCACCATATTTTACTGTTGGTATGATGTTCTTTTTCTGAAATGCGGTGTGTGTAATGGGATGTAATGGGACACACACCTTCCAAAAAGTTCAACTTTTGTCTTGTCAGTCCACAGAGTATTTTTCCAAAAGTCTTGGGGATCATCAAGATGTTTTCTGGCAAAATTGAGAAGAGCCTTAATGTTAATTTTGCTCAGCAGTGCTTTTCGTCTTGGCCCAGTCTCTTTCTTATGGTGGAGGCCTGCAGTTCTTTGGATGTTGTTGTGGGGTCTTTTGTGACCTCTTGGATGAGTTGTCGCTGCGTTCTTGGGGTAATTCTGGTCAGCCGGCCACTCCTGGGAAGGTTCACCACTGTTCCATGTTTTTGGTATTTGTGGATAATGGCACTCACTGTGGTTCACTGGGGTCCCAAAGCTTTAGAAATGGCTTTATAACCTTTTCCAGACTGATAGATCTCAATTACTTTCGTCCTCATTTCTTCCTGAATTTCTTTAGATCTCGGCATGATGTCTAGCTTTTGAGGATCTTTTGGTCTACTTCACTTTGTCAAGCAGGTCCTATTCTTGGGTGCTGAATAAATCTCATAGATATATTTTTAGATCAAAGGTAGAAATAAACACTCTCATAATGACTCACACATGCACACATACAGGCATGGATTCCCATGACAGCCATACACACACACACACACATATGCACATACACTTATAATGAATTAATGTTATTAATGTTAGTAAAGTATTAATCTCTGTCATCAGGAAATCATCACAGATAGTTCACACTGCTCTTTCCTTCAAGTTGTTTGGTGCTGAGCCTCCAAGAAGGCGTTTAGCAAGATAAGCAGCGTATGAAGTGTCTAGTGTTGGTTTTTGCAGCCAACAACAAAATTAGCATTTAAGACGGGGACGCCCCGCCCTCTGCTCCAGAGCAGGAGCAGGAAGAGCAGCTGCTGGGGGAAGATTCAAATCACGTTAGATTTACTAGTTACATAACAAACATGGACTTTTTAGATCTGCTTGGCAGAGCTCAGGTAAACAGTGTTGCCCTGCATTCACAGAAGTGGCTGTTTGTTGTGACACTTGAGTGATGTATAGATGTGAGAAGGACACAGGGATACACCAAAAAGCAACAGAAATTCAAATTTCAACCAGGCGCTTTAATGTTGTATTGGTGTTTGATTTCCAGGCCCACTCATAATAAATTCTGCTGAATTGAAGCATTGTGGTCCATCTCGCAGCTGAAGTAGAACTTTTGCTCATTCTCTGTGTAAACGATGGACTGCCAGAGCAACGATGCAGCTGGTACGTGACTCAGACGTAGTCAGTAGAATCTGTCTAACATGGATGTGACTCACTTCTGATGCTGCAACGCAGAGGCAATGTGCCACACATGCATTCAGTGGAATCCCGGGGTAAGACTGCAACTGTGCCTCCTGGTCTCAATTCTGGTCTCAAACTTTTGGAGAGCCTGGATCAGAGACAGTAGCTCCTTTTCAATGGTTGAGTAGTTTCTTTGGGGTTGATTGAACTTTTTGTAAAAGTAAGCGATTGGGTGCTCAATGCCATCGCTTTGTTGTAATAAGACAGCCCCAAAGGCATGGTCTCTAGCATCTACAGCCACTGAAAAAGGCTTTGTGAAATCAGGTGATTGGAGTATAGGGTATTGACATAATGTGGCCTTACACCTGTCGAAGGCACTTTGGCAGGGTTTAGTCCAAGTGAACTTTTCCTTTTTCTTGAGCAGATTTGTGAGTGGTAGGACATCATCTGCAAAATTTTTGTAGAATTTGCGATAGTACCCCATCATTCCCAAGAACTGCCTCAGAGTTTTCTTATTGCTCGGAATAGGTAATGCTACAATGCTCTGAATCTTAGAGCATTGTAGCTCTGATCTTCTGATCTTTTCGTTACGTGAATGTCTCACAAGGAATCGTGGCAGCAGGTAGAGAACAAGAGTTATATTTAATTAAAGTCAACTGAGAAAAGAAAGGGAAACAAAACTAAACAAAACAGAGAAACAGAATAAAGAGAACACAATTTAACACTTCAGCTCAGTGTGCCTAGGCCTAGGTCTCAGACAGTCAGAATAGCGTTGGTAAGATCTTACAGTTACTTGTACTCGTAGGCCTTTGGCCTCGATTCAGTGATCCAAATGGGAATAGGCGTCTCCAGTCCAGAGATGGCGATGGAGGTGAATCCAGTGCAGTTGCGCTCCTAATAAACTTTACCAAATTTCTAGATAAGAGAGGCGCTAGATCCAAAGTGAGATGGGCACTGTCTCTCCTCGTGAGACCAGGTTTTCCCCAGAATGTTTCCCAGGTATCTATCAAACTAATGTTTTCTGGACACCACCTTGACAGTCAGTGATTGAATGATAACGTGGCTATACATGTCATCACTGGTCACATTCGTAAGAGGTCCACAGAAATTTGTTTCCGACATTAACTTGACATTACACAAAAATTAACAATTGAATTGGTGTGATGATATGAGTCCATATACCTAAACATAAAGCTAACAACAATCATTATTAAGCATCAAACAAACCATCATAACAGGACCAACATGGTCTAAAGGTCCATGTTGATCGAGAGGTCGAGTGAGAGAAAGGTAATTGGGCTCATTTTTTGTACTGAGCAGGAGAACTTCTCCGATTACAGCAGCTGTATATCACTCTCTTATTTCTCGGCATCTGGCAAATCATTTCACATCTGAATCAGTACTTTAGGGGTTTCATACATTATATACCGATTATAGTGAAGGAGAAACAGCATTTTAAAGGTCCCACAGAATGGTATTTTCGAACTAAAAATGTAAGTTATTGAAGTCTGCTTACAAAAATGAGCTTTTTTGTAAAAAAAAACAAAAAAAAAAACATGCAGAGTGAGACTGCTGCTGCTGCTCTTCACTGTGTGCTTTTTTTTTCACTGTCACAGCTTCAGAGCCCCCTGCGAATGCTGGGAATATTGTGATTGGCCAGCTACCCAGAGCATTCTCACTCTCTTGTAATAGGCCAGGTACCAGTTGACTGTGAGAAAATGACCTGCTCCCTCCCAGAGCCATGGCTCCACTTCTATAATGCTTACTGCTAGATGTTAGCAGCAACGTCGGGAAGTAGCTTTGTCATGGCCCCTATTCATAGCTCCTTACCATTTTCCTTACCAAAAACAGAGAACGGAGTAAAAAAGGAATAACAAAAAGCACTGAGGCTGGCTGGCTGGTGAGTTGGAGCTCAGGGATCGGATAGGTAATAGGAAAAGAACCCAGACCAGACACAATATGACACATGTGCTGTTAAGTAGAATTTTTTATCACAGCTTTTTCAAACATCCTAGTTTAGACAAAAACCAAAAAATGCAAGGGTCAAAATCATTAGCCTCCTTATGCTTATAGTCAATTGTATATCCCTTTTGCTGGATAACAGGCTGCAGTCATTTGTTGTTTTCAACAAGTCTATGATACATCTCCTGAGGAATCCTAGCCCATTCTTCTCTCAAGCTCCTCCAGATTTGATGGCCTTCTGGCACGGACCTTCGTCTTCAGTTCACCCCAAAGATTTTCAATGGGATTTAAGTCAGGATTGTGTGCAGGCCAGTAAATAACGTTCACTTTGGTCTCCTGGAGGTATGTCTTCACTAGAAGCAATGTATGTTTTGTCGTGTTTTGTTGCTGACTGCTTCAGGTTTTCTTTCAAAATCTTCACATATCCTTTTTTCTTCTTCATTCCTTCCACGTTCCAGATGCACTAAAGCATCCCCACAGCATAATACTCGCCCTCTTTTTTCACTGTGGTGACGATGTTCTTTGGGTTATATGACTCTCCCTTCTTTCTCCAAATATAAACAAGGTCTCTATATCCAAAGAGCTTGGTTGAGAGAGAGATGAGTTTGGTCTCATCTGACCAAAGGACATGCTTCCAGTATGCATTTTCTTCTTTCTCCAGGTTGTCCTTAATATACTTCAGTCTGGCTTGTAGGAGTCTCTTCTCCAGAAGTGGAGTTCTTCTTGGTCTGCAACCCCACAGTCCATTTCTGTGCAAAGCTATAGTAATTGTCTTCTTTGAGACAACAATTCCTGACTTGGCTAAGTTGTTCACTAGTGTCTTGGCAGTTGTTCTGAGGTCTTTAGACACATCTTAGTCTTTGAAATCTTCCTAGCTTCCTACCTCTGCCAGACTTGTTCTGTATTGTTCGGCTTTCTTTGATTTCTTTATGATACTTCTCACTCCAGTTCTTGACACATGGAAACGCTGTGATAACTTTGTATACCCTTCTGCTTCGTGAGCATCAACAGTCCTTTTTTCTAAACTGATTTAATTTAATTTTTGGCATGATACTTCCTCAAGTGACAGCTCAAGCCCTTACTGAAAATTTGATTCTCTGTGTAAATTGGGAGATAACTTAGTTTTAACTTGATTTGTAAATTTTTGAGCATTACTCAGTTAAGCATATCATGGCACAACAGTGATTTGTGCTATGGCTCAATAAAAAGATCAGTTCTTAAGGGGGCTAATAATTTTGACCCTGGTAGTTTTTGGATTTAGTGGAATAATTTCATTTCTGTGTGCAAAGTCAACTAATGGAAGATCCAAAATAAAAGTAGAAAGTTTGAAAAAGCTGTGTTAAAAATTATTTGCTCTGTTTAACAGCATGTGGGAGATACTTAAATAGATAAAACAATTAATTTTCATAGAGAGGCTAAGATTTTTGTCATCACTTTAGATCAATTGAACCTGTAACTGTATGTCATGTTCTGTCTCCTGGCTGGTGGAGGTTTGGTATTGTTTTAGTTCTTGTTTTATTTTGTTAACTTCCTTTTACTCCCTAGCTCTAGTATTACTCTGTCTAGGAGGCTGGCTGCACGGCTGGGCATTCTTCAGATTCTAGGTCCTTCATAACCTCTTCAAACACCAGGCTTATAAGAGCAGCCGCATAGTCTGTAAAATATTACATTCAATGCAAATAATCAGTCACTTTATTATTTATTATCAATTTTTTAAAAATACCTTCTTTGTAAATAATAACGTTTTTTCAGCAATTGTATAAAGCTAAAGTTTTATTACGTTAGTAACTTTTAGTTGTGATGTACTGTAAGTGGGGTCTGTGTTTACTGGCTTTGCAGTGGCTTCTACCTTCTTGAGGGTGACACCATGAAAACACGTTGGACTACAGCTGTTGTCTGCTTGCAGCTTATATTTTCATTGTGATACATGGTCACAAGGTACAACCTATGTAAATGTGAAGAGCCAATACTTCTTTTGGGTGCTGCCTTAATTGTTTAACTGCTTCATTTGCTGTTTTATTTCTTGTATAAAGAGAATAATGTTGTAAAATGTATGTCTGTCAATTTATGCTACAGTATGATTTGACAGACCTAAACATGCTGTAGAGACATGTGTCTTTCTACTGAATAACTCAGTCTCTCACTCATTCATAATAACCCACAGCCATAGTGTGTGTCTGTGTGTGTTTGGGACAGAGGTGGGGAGGACTACAAAGGAAAGAAAAACTTGCATCCAGTTACAGGTGGTAGCATCTCAATAGATCCAAAAAGTAAAGGGCAGCCTTTCAATGCCACATGAAAGGACGGAGATGGATGGGATATCTGGGGATACCTTCATTTCTCTGATGGTACCAGTGCATACAAATAGGAAGCAATGTAAGGAATCCATTCTTCTCTCCCTCTCTCCCTTTCTCTCTCTCTCTCTCTCTCGCTCATGTTGCTTTGTCACTCTTTTTCAATGAAGCAAATAGGGCTGTTCTTCTGTGGTTTGGTGCGCTCACTCTCCCATGCCATTGTGGTATTAGGAGTCTTGTAGGACAAGTGATGACAGCAACAGGGGCTGTCATGTGTGTGTAAGAGAGTGACAGAGGCATACCATGGCCAGTCTATTAGTCATTTGTCAATGCCATCTGCTGATCAATTAGGGAGCCTCTAACTCTCTAAATCCTAGACGATGACTGGACCACACACACACATACACCCTGGTTTCCATGACTTCAGAGAACATTGCATTGACTTTTATTCATTTTCTGGAGACTTACTCAAACCTAAACCATAATTACTAATGCCCTAACCCTAACTTAACCAAACCCTAACCTCAGCCTAACTTTAAAACATGTCTTCAACTTCTCTACTGACTTTAGTGCAGGGAGTGATAATTTCACAAACTTCAGTTTTAGTCAGAAACGGCTGTCTTGATAACCAGGAAACATCACATTATTTTTCAGCTGGCAACAAGTTATTTAACCCCAACTGATGCAATGAGTAGCTTGTCATGTCAAAACACATCCTGTGGTCATGGAAATGATTTTAGTCTTTTGAGAAGGGTCAAATCATTGGCAAAAAACTGGAAAGATAGTGGGGAACCATGGTCTTTGAGAAAGAAAAGTAGTCAGAAAAAAATCCTTCATGATCCTGGTGAAATCAAATCATAGAAAAACAACAGTAAAATGCAGAGCTATTTTTAATAGTGAAAGTAAGAGCATTTCCACATGCACAATGTGAAGGAAATTCTAGGGATTGGGACTGAACAGCTGCGTAACCATAAGAAAACCACTAATCAGTGAGGACAATGGGAAAAAGGCTTTAATTTACTAGGGAGCATAAAGATTGGACTCTGGCGCAATGGAATAAGGTCATGTGATCTGATGAGTCCAGATTTACCCTGTTCCAGAGTGACAGGAGCATCAGGGTAAGAAGAGAGGCAGATGAAGTGATGTACCCATCACGCCGAGTGCCTACTGTATACAAGCCTGTAGGGGCAGTGCAATGCTCTGGGGTTGCTGCAGTTGGTCAGGTCTAGGTTCAGCAACATTATGTGCCCAAAGAATGAGGTCAGCTGACTACCTGAATATACTGAATGACCAGGTTATTCCATCAATGGATTTTTTCTTCCCTGATGGCACGGGCATATTCCAAGATGACAATGCCATGCTCAAATTGTGAAACAGTGGTTCAGGCAGCATGAAACATCTTCTTCATACATGGATTGGCCACCACAGAGTCCAGACCTTAATTGATAATCTTTGTGATGTGCTGGAGAAGGCTTTGCGCAGTGGTCTGACTCTCCCATCATCAGTACAAGATCTTGGTGAAAAATTAATGCAACACTGGATGGAAATAAATCTTGTGACATTGCAGAGGCTTATTGTAACAATGCCACAGCGAATGTGTGCTGTAGTGGTCCAATGATATATTAGAGTGTGAGACCTTTTCAGAGTGACAGCTTTGTGAGCCTGAAATGCCTCAAGCTCTGCCTCTAGCTAGCATCATCCTGCACTGTAAAACTGTGCTTGGCTTGCAGTTGTAACTTGAGTTTTACTCTTAAATTCTTGTGCTTATCACAAACAAGTTCAAAACAATGTGAACTCTCATGAAGTTAATGAGAGTACATATGCCATCTTGCTGCTGTGCATATGTACAATGTCTGTGAAGATTCTCAGTCATCCAGGTCATGGTATCCAAAGGTGTAGCAAAAAAAGTCAACTGGACTTAGCTGAAATTCTTGAAGACATTTCGCCTCTCATAGTTGCCTTTTTTTGCTACACCTTTGGACATATGTACAATGATAAAACGGCAACATGCTTTTTGTGGCTTAATATACAAGAATAACAGGTGAAAATTAAATTGTGAATATAAGTTTTATATTACTCATTACATAAAGTGACCCCAACACTGCTAATGGCAAGATAATGCAGTGAAACTATACCCTAAAATATCATAAACCTAAACTGACATAAATTTTGTAGGTAAGTCTTTTGTTTAAGCTCCAGTGCAGAACCTCTATTGTACCCTGTGGATTTAATAATAATACTACATTTTATTCAAAAGTGCCTTTTAAAACACTCAAGGACACTTTACAATAATAGAACGACACAGTAACCAGAATTAATTACCAAAACAGTGTTGTAACTATGACCGTGCAGTCAGTGCTATGATGTAGTTTTCTTACTTGTCCCACTCACTCTAATACATACACGGACACACATTTGTGTAGCATTCGTAGTGAGGAAACTAATAGAAATATTGCATTTACTAGCCCCTTACCCTAACAAGTCAGTGATGACAATGTCAATACCTCATGCAACCACACTTTCATTGTTAGGACCTACATCTGTTTACACATTCACATAATGGTATAATACGTAAATGTAATACATGTTTTTAAAGTTAGGCTGAGGTTAAGGTAAGGTTGAGGTTAGGGTAAGGTTAAGGTACGGGTCAGGGTGAGGGTTAGGTCACTAGTAATTATGGTTTAGGTGAGATTAAGTCTCCAGGAAATTAATGTAAGTCAGTGTATGTCCTGTGAAGTCAAGGAAACCAGTTTGTGTGTGTGTGTGTGGGTGCGTGTGTGTCATCAAAGCCCCTTTAGCACTAAACACACATATCCATCTGCTGCAGCACTCCACGCCCTCCTGTGGTTTGACATTGGGCCTGGCCCTCCAATTTCCTTGCAGTGGGATCAACGGCAGGTGGAAAAGCTTTGAACTGTGCTGCAGGTGGATCATCTTTGAACCTTAATAAAATGTCACTGACTGAAGAGCATGTCTACAATACGTAAAAACAAGCTTTATAATAAACACACACTCAAACACATACGCATTTTTGTCATCGAAGTAATAAATTTTCAAAGACTTTCATTTATTAGAATCATCACGTGTCATTGACATATAGAGAAGGAAATCACTGGCAACATTTTCACCATGTTCAATAACGGGCTGAAGATTAAAGGGTTTCTCACACATAAGATTTTATCTGACTATCAGATCCAGCTCACCAACACATTCCAGTAAAACATGAAGGTTTCTGGTCATAGGTTTATTTTCAGTACTGTGACTTTGTGCTGATAGAAAGTCTATTCTTTTAACCTTAAGTGAGCTTCTTTATTATAGCTAACCATTAAAGAAAAATCTGATCTCCTCCTCCCTGCAAGTGGTGCAGATGTCCAAAAGTGTAAGGCAACTGGACTTAGTTAAAAGAACTGAAGAAGCCTCTTGGATGAGAGGCGAAACTTCAATATTTTCAACAAACTTCAGATGCCTTTGTTGCTACACTTTTGGATACCATGAACTAGATGACTGAGAATCTTCACAGACATGGTGCAGATGTGTTGTCCAGCACTAGAGTTTTAAAAGCCACTGAAGCATCAGATATATATATAATGTTTAATAAAAGAATCATATAAAGTCCAGGCCACCTTTTTCAGTAAAGGAATTCAATGTAATTAATTTACTTTTTTGTTCCTAACATTATTCTCATATGCGCATCTATAATGTTTTTATTGTTTGGGCTTTTATTTTTCACTTTACATGCTTACAGTGATTCACCCAAGTAAATCACTGGTGGTGACCGGTTTCAGGTGGAGACATGGAATATAGGATGATGTTGCTTGAGGGAGGGGGTCTGAGCTGCACAGCCATGGGATTGATGGTCCACCTTGAAGGGCCCAATGAAGTGGGGTGCCAACTTTCTGGAATCAACCTGGAGTGGAAGGTCCTGAGTGCAGAGCCAAACCTTGTCCCCAGGTTTGTAGGCGGGGGCCAGTATGCAGTGCCTGTCGGCCAGATGTTGGTTATGCAGGGAGGACCTGGAGAGCTGCCTGGGCGGACCTCCAAATGGCCTGACAATGTTGGAGTTGGGCATAGACCAAGGGAACTGTAACCTCCTCCTCCTGGGAAGAGAACAGGGGAGGCTGATAGCCAGAACAGGACATGAAGGAGGTCATCCTTGTGGACGAGTCAATAAGGGAGTTGTAGGCGTATTCAATCCATGGAAGGTGTGTTGTGCAGCCACACAACGGAGAGATCAGTCTGTCCATTTGTCTGTGGGTGGCAGCTGGAAGAGAGACTGCGATGGGCGCCACTGCCCATCGTCTTGCAGAAGGCTCACAGTCAGAAATGATGTCAGAGGCCATGCCATGAATACGGAATACGTGGAGTACCAGAAGATCACCAGAACCTTTCCTGGAGGAAGTGAAGGGTGTGTGACACACTGGGATGGCAGGCCAGTCTGGAGGAGTGACTCCACTGAAGGACCTCGGAGCGGACGTCAGGAGGAACAAAGAGATGACTGGGGGGTCCAGACCCCCTCAATATCACAGGAAGTGGCACCCAAAAGACAAGGAACCTTGCAGGATGGGAAGATTGGCCTCTTCTTGGTGGACTGGGTCGTGTACTCTTAAGAGGGTGTCAGGTTTTGAGTTCTTGGAGCCGGGCCGGCCGAGGAAGAGTGACCAGCGGGCCTTGATCTTATTAGGGTCCAGCTTCACACTGCCTCTTGCCAACACAAAACCAAGAAAATCAACCTCGGTGACATGGAACTTGCACTTTTCAGCTTTGCAAAATAAATTATTTTCTAACAGTCTTTACAAAAATAATCTAACATGTTGTTTGTGTATGTTACGGGAAAAAAAAATCAAGATATCGTCCAAATAAAGCGGAATTAGTTTAGCATGTCACAGAGTACTGTATATCATTTATCATGCCTTGAAACACTGCTGATGCTTTTGTGAGCCCAAAGGGCATTACTAAGTACTCAAAATGTTCCAACATCACAACAGTGTTGCAGGTGTGAGGTTGAAGGTGCCGCCTGGCTGCCCAGACAGTCTCCTGAAACAAAAGAACAGAAAGCGCTGCACAGGAAATGCAGGTTAATGACAATAAGAGACAGGAAGCTGGACCCTGACACTTAAAGGTCAGGTCATATAGCCTTTTCACACTAAATATGTGAGCAAAGGAGGTATACTTAGTTGATGTAATGGTCAAAAACCTCATAGTCAACTCTGTCTCTGTCAGCAGAGCAGTTTCAGAGCTAAAACCACACCCTCAGAGCACCAAGTAATTGACCAGGTATATTTTTATTTTTAATTTAATTAATTTTTATTTTTATTTTAGGGGAACACCTATTATTTTGGCCATCAAGGTGATTAATATCTGATTTCATTAACATCTACTACAGCCAACCACTATAATGTTAATGGCTATAATGGCTGACGTAGCTGATAAGAGATTTATTGGTGTCCAAGTTTAAAAAGACTGTAGGTATGACAGTGGCTCAGGGGTATAGTGGAAGGCTGTGGATTTGATTCTCTGCTCCACTAGTTTACATGCTTATATGTCCATGGACAATACAACTGTAGCATTTGTGTCAGCAGAGTGTGAATGGGTATCAAAGGTCTGATTAAAAAAAATGGGTGAATAGCAAAATTGCTGTGTAAAGCAGCTTTGTGTGGTCATGAAGACTAGAAAGAACTATGTATAAATACGTTTAATTTACCAAAAGCCTGATTGGTGATCTCAAAAATGTTGTCTGTCAGAGGGCCATTCTCACTAAGAAGTAAGCAAAACTTCCCCCAACATGTTTGAAAGATGCACTGCCATTCTGGAAATTTATATGAACATGAAGAGGTCTGCATTTGGACTCCTCTCCATCTTGGATTCAGATACTTATGTCAAGTTTTCTCAAGCATCACATGTAATCCAAATATTGTGTTTTTTTTTTTTATTTAGGTTTTATTTATTCCAGAGTGGGTGACTTTTTATTTTAATAAAAATAAGGAAAGGGCTGAAATAGAACTGCATAGTTCTGTGTTTTGTTTCAGATTAGCCCTACACATGACAATGTTTTCCCCCTCATTTTAAAAGTATTTTGTTGTAAAAGATAAAAATTTTAATTTTATGTGTCATTTCAAAGCTGTGGAAAAACAAACAAGACAAAACAAAAACAAACACTATTTTAATATAAACTTTGCCTTCCTTTTTGCTAGCATATTTCTCTATGACACTGATTAAAGTCAGTCATCTTAGTAACAAGTCTCTTTTCCATGCACAGCATTGCCAGTGCATTCAGCCTCTCAAAACTTTTTTATTCTTTAAGTTTGAGAAACACCTCTCAGCTCCACACTTCATTTAAAGGGGTTTTCATTTCATTTCTCAGCGATTGTTGTCAATTTACACTTTTATGTTGTTTTAAGCTTGCTTAGGTTTGTTTGATGTTTGATGTATTGAGAGCTACTGCACGTTAGGAAAGCCTACCACCTAGCTGCCTAGTTCAAAATAAATAGCTTGCTCTATTAAATTTTATTGTGATTTTCCCCTTTTTTGCATGCAAATAACGAAAAACACTTATACTGATTTTACAGAGGACATGTATGAACCCAAATGAGACGGAAGTCTGGTCGTTTAAAAGGCAGAATTAGGCAGGCTTTATTAACAAAAAAGACCAGGGAATACTTAACCAAAGATGAATGAAAAGGTGAGGAGAGTGACTAGCTGGTAGAGCGGAGATCTCCCGGTCAGACTGGAAGGGAAAAAAACCACAGAATTAAAAAAAGAAACAAAAAACCTCATGTATTGTAGTTACAAAGACTAAGCTCGGCTTGAACGGCTAAGTACCGCATTGACTGTGTTACGCACTGACACCTGCTGCAGGAAAGCTCCAGGCATATAAAGGCAGTCATCAAATCAGGAGAATGAGCAGCAGGTGCGAGGAGGGAGACTCCGCCCAGCTGCCCAGTTAAGTCTCCTGAAAACACAAAGCACAGGAGAGGTTGCACAGGAAACAAAAACATGAACAAAATAAGGGACAGGAAGTAGTGTGAAACCGGACCCTGACATATACAAGAGTAAGTGTTAGGCATCCAAGATGTCAGTTTAGGTTTGAGCTGACAGAAGGTTACCAAACTTACCAAACATTATTAAAGGTCCCATAGAATGGTCTTTGAAACATTATCTTGTACTTATGGTCAAAAAGGTTACAGAATCTGAAGAGTGAGCCAGTCTGCTGCCCCTCACTGTTTTCCTCCTTTCAGCCATGCAGTTTCAAAGCCCCCCTCCCTCTCTAGAACACTGAGTCTCTTGTGAATGCCCAGGTAACTGGAGCAAATGACATGATTTGTTGTTTGTTTAGATAGAGACTGTGAGTAAAGTAATGTTGTTTGTCTTTATGAGAAAATTACTGTGTAACTGTACTTTCTGCACACCATGGTCTGTCTGTCTCTTCCGAGGTAATTGCATATCAATGCACACAGAGATGAAAACATCTGCAAAGAAATACTGAAAAAGTAGCATTTTGCCCAGTAGTAGTAACTAAAGTGTATTGAGATTTTTTTTTCAGATTGCTAATTTAATACAGAATTGACAGTATTTTGGTCTGTAGGTGGTCATTTTGAATTAAGCCAGTCCTCTCAAATGTGGTTCAATTTTGTCAACTCCTTTCTGTAACTATTATTTTAAAGTAATAAGACCACTTCCATGCAGACTATGAGCATTTGAGGGGCAGAACATTACACAAGTACTATTTTAATCACATTTAATAAAGTAGTGTAGTGAACATTAGAGGCTTATTGAATCACAACATATGGACGAAAGAATTAATGACGATTTTTTTTTTACCCCCCAGAATTTTTTTATTTCAAAATATTTTTAAAAATATACACTGAAAGAATAACATTTAACTGTTCTACAATATTGTCTGATTCTCTTCTCAGGTGTTATTGACATCTAATTTAAAGACTCAATAGCTCTACTGGAGGATTAATCAAAGGCTCACGTAACGTACTGTGTCACTTCCTGTTTCCACTGGTGTTACGCTGTGTGTTCCTCCTGCTCTCTACTGCTGGAAAACTTTGTTATCTAAAGTCACAATCTAGTCACTGACCTAGCACTTGTTTGGTCAATCATTTATTGCTTTAAGCTTCTGTTAGTGATACCTTCGCTGGGGTGAGGTGAAAGATGCATCTTGCGGATGCACTGGGATACATCATCAGTGATGTGACCTGGGGTCACTGGGTGTTTCGGGTCTTTTAACATTAGTTACCCTCGCCCAGGCGACTGGACCGGAGGTGATCAGACTCTGGCCTGTGTCCCAGCAGCATTCACCCACGGATCTGCCCTTTTGATCCAAAGCCACCTTGTGGCTCTCTCTGCGGCTTCAGTTGCTGACCTGATGGCCTTCCTCTTTGCCTCCCCTGTCAGGCCCAGCACAGTGAGGACTTTGCAGAGGGACCGCCCTGCAAATCCTCAGCAGCCCACCTCCAGGAGTTCGCAGTATGTTTTTTTAGCCTTGGCTCCTGCACTCGTCCACCAGCTCCTGGTATTTGGCACACTTCCTTTCATTGGCCTCATCTATGCGCTCTTCCCAGGGAATGATCATATCTGGTCGGAGTCGTGTAGATGTAATTCTGGCTGGAATCTTCTGGGCCAGGGCCAGGTTGGATGTCGGGCTTTTCTCCAGCTCTGTGGAATCTGATGGTCTTGGGCTTGCTGTGGCACTTGATGGTGTTAATGGCCTTGGCTATGCTTTTCGCAACTGCCTTTAGCACTTGGTCGTGGTGCCAGCGATAACTCCCTGCTGAGGAGGTGTTCCAGGATTCCCGTCCTGGACACTGGGGGCAGGATGGCGTCTCTGTTTTGCCCCAGACATGGAGGTTGAATGGGCTGGGAAGGACATCATAAACAGCCTGGACTAAGAACCTGATGTTAAGGGTGTCTGCTTTTCAGATGTTAGACCAGGTAATCTTCCGTTGCAGAACGTTCTCCCATTTAGTCCATGCTCCTTGCTGTCCCATTCCCACCATCCTATTGGCTCGTTCTTCCTCCATGCCTGCCCGCACTTCCTCCTGAATGAGGCCTTGTCCACCCTGGTTGCTGGGAAATAGCCAATCCCTACACGCCCTGAGGCTATGGACCCCACCAGAGCCTTCTGCCTCAGCTGCGAATCCGCCCCTTCCAGAGCTTCGTCTGCCCTCCATTTCCGGCCTGTCCGCAGCACTGCACAGGCTTCAGGGTAGGCCTAGCCATCTTCGCAAGTAGCTGCTGATCTTTCTCTCCATGGCCTCTACAGTTGTGATGGGTACTGCGTACACTAGCAGAGGCCACAGGATGTGGGGCAGGATGGAATGCTGGTAAATCCAGGCCTTGAATCTCCCTGGCAGGCCTGACCTGTTGACACATCTCAGCCAGCCCTCGAGCTCCTTGCTGCTTCTCTGGATGGATGTGGAGTCTTTGAGGATGCAATCAAAGAACTAAAAACTAAAAAAAAAAACTAAAACTAAACTCTATCTCCCACGTAGATTCACTCTCTGAGGTTTTAGCTTAACAGTTAACTTAGCAGCGATGGCTTCTCTCTCTCCTTCTCCCTCTTCTGCTCTCTCTTGTGTCATGTGCCACATGTTTAGTTACTCCTCTGCCTCCATTAGTGATAACAGTACTTGTAATAAGTGTAGCTTGTTTGCCAGGATGGAGGCGAGACTCAGCATGGTAGAAACCCAGCTCCACACCATAGAAGCTAAATCAGTTATCCAGTCCCCTGTAGCAGGTGCAGACCACATAGCGGTAGCATTAGCTCCCTCAGCAGCTCCCGTGCAGCCAGTAGATCAACAGGGTAGGTGGGTGACTGTCCGTAATAAGAGGCATAGTGCTAAACAGAAAGCCCGGTTCACCACCAACCAGTTCAACAGGTTTTCCCCCACTCAGCGACACACAGGCTGAGAAGCAAGAGAAACTCAATGGTGGCTCTGTTTTAAGGAATGTAAAAGTAGCGACGCCAGCGACCATAGTCAGGTGCTTTCCTGGGGCCTGAGCGGGTGACATAGAGTCTTATCTGAAACTGCTGGCTAAAGGTAAATTCAGTTAAGTTACTATTCATGTCGGCAGTAATGACTCCCGTTTACGCCAATCGGAGGTCACAAAGATTAATGTTAAATCTGTGAGTAGATACGCTAAATCAATGTCAGTAGTATATAACACACATTTTTGCACACGCAAGGCACGTACATGTCACACGTGATAGCGCCCCCCCACGTGCACCCCACCCTACCTCACCCATATTTTGACATGTCATAAATCATAAATGGGGTTTGTGTGTGTGTCCATTAACAGATTAAGAGACGAGACATGTGGTTATCAGTTGAATGGAGGACCACCATTAGTTTCTTTAACATTTGGGTGTGGGGGTTGGAGGATCGTAAGGACCAAGGTGCAGAGACAGGAATCGAGAGTAACAGAATTTATTTTAAAACAAAAACTAAGGGTCGCCAGGCACAGGTGTGTAGATAACAAAAACAGGGGGAAGGTAACTAAGGGCGCTGAGGCTGGTCGGCTGGCGGGGCAGAACTCAGGAAAGAGGACTCGAACTAGAAAAAAGGGAGAAAATTTTGCCGTTTGCCGAAACATAGGATCACTACATGAGGCATCAGGAACTAAACTTAGAGATAACAGGGATCGGTGACGAGACGCAGGTTACCAGATACTGAATGGGACGCGCTGACGCTGAGCAGCAGGAAACCAAGGTTTAAGTAAGGAGGAGTAGATGAGAAGATTGGGAACAGCTGCGGCAATCAGTCACCCTGCCTCGCCTTCCAACCAGCCTCCTGAAATGAAAAAGCACAGCACCTCCCCAGAAAACACACCAAAAAATAATACAGTAACTAAAGCAGAAAGGGAGAGGCAACTCAAGCCGGACAGAGAACATGACAGTTTCTCTGTTTTTCATTAGTTTATTCTCTTTTTAAATTTTCTGTAAAGACGTGTTAAACTGTTTTAATTCTTCCACAGTGCCGTATTCCCTAATGTATGGCATTAGAGCTGGACGTTGCTCTCACGTCATTGTAGGAGGTGTGTGTGTGTACTCGTCAACCTATCCAACAGGGGACTTTGATGTCGTCACACCTCCACCAAGAGGGGACCTACCTGCCAACAGGGGATATTTTTAGGTCCCCTCTTGGTCATGCTTTAAATGATGATGTCTCAGACACTCTGGTGAATTTTTTAATTTTTGCCAAGTGAGGACCTGGATGTGTGTGAGTGTGAAAGAGCCTGCCCCTGCAGACTGGAGCAGGTATTTCAATGCCTCGTTTTTTCACAGTCCTCCATTGTCTGAATGGCTTTCATCCAAACTACTGTCTTTGAGGCAGAAGTGGGGCAATTTACAAGCCCCTTAGTGAAGATATACAGCTCTAACATAATTCATTTTTTTTAAACAAAATATAAAGGTTTATATTTTCAATCTTGAAAGTGCAACAAAAAAGTTGTGTTACAGTAGTTTAACAGTAGGCTTTCAGAGGTTAAACCTTCTCTATTTGACTTAACCTGTATATCTTTTACATGATCTGTTCTTAATTTCTCATACATTTCTCAATTGTTGTTGTTAATCAGCATCTTAATTTGCAGATAATAAGTATCATGTAAATACTTGGTGACAAAATAATCAACCTCACACTCTTTCTATGTAGAGATATAAGCAGATTTGTGTTTACTATTCTTTTAACAAGAAAATTACATATAGGTTTGTTTGTTTAACCTGAAAAAGGTTTATCATGTTTGTAAAAAACAAAGGGTAAAAGTATATAATACTATTAAAATTGTTCTGTCCCAGTAAACTCCTGATAAGTATTTAAAAGCCCTGTATTCCACTATAGTTCTGTAATATATAATCTGCAAATATAGGAACGCAATCTGCTTCTGTGTGAACATTACAGGAAAAAAGGTCCACACTTGCACTGTATGGAATGACAGGAGTCCGCTATTGGTCAGTAAATAATGACACAAGTTCCTTATTGGATAGGATAGAATGACACTTACACAGCAAAACGGATGGATAAAACAAATAGCAAAATTAATACTATGTTTATTTCAAGAGATTGTTCCACTTAATAATTAATTAAAAACAAAAACAATTTATATATATAATTGTGGAAGAGTGCATTTTCTAATCAGTTTTAAGCTAAAGACTTTTTTAAACAAATCAGAATCAGAATACTTTTATTATCCCGAAAGGAAAGGGCTGCCCATAGCAGCAGAATAAGTAAATATTTAAAAACCTAAAATAGAAAGTGACAATTAAAACAACCAGGAAGGAGTTAGAAATAAAAGAAGCAAGCAAGAAAGAAAATTATTCTTTTATTTCTTATTCACTCTAATATCAGACTTGTATTAGACCTTTTTAAAAAATTTTGGTCCCATGAAACTTAAGTTAAGCATTTAGAAGACCTGGATTCCAATACATTTTTAAATTTTAATTTACACACAAAATAATCTGCAAGATAGGACTGCAATATGTGTGTATGTGCACATTACAGAAAAAGGTCCACACTTGCACTGTATGGAATGACAGGGGTCCACACTGTTGGTCAGTAAATAATGACATAAGTTCCCTGTTGGATAGCATAGAGTGACACTTAACACTCCAAAATGGATAAATAAAACAAACAAGCAAAATAAAAACTATGTTTTTTTGCTTTATTTAATAAATTCTTAAGCTGAATAATCTCTTGAAATATGGTTCATTACGTTTGTAAAAAAAAAAAAAACATAAAGGTAAAAAGTGCATTTTCTAACCAGTTTTAAGCTAAAGACTGTTTTAAACAAATGGTTACAGATTAATGTAGCAGAATAAGTAAATTACAAAATGCTTTAGGTTAAAAACCTAAAATAGAATGTGACAAGAAAATCCACCAGGATGAGTTAGAAATAAAATGAGCAAGGACAAGAAAATTACTTTTTATTTTTATTCACTCTAATACCACTTCTGTTAAGATCTGTTAAGCATATAGAAGTCCTGGATTCCAATATATTATTAAAATGTAATTTACACACAAAATATTCTGAAAATATTGGAATGCAATCTGATTGATCGTGCATATTACAGAAAAAAAGGTCCACACTTGCACTCTATGGAATGACAGGAGTCCACTGTTGGTCAGTAAATTATGACACATGTTCATTAATAGATAGCATAGAGCGACACTTACACTGCAAAACTGACTGAACAAGCAGCTTTTTTTGCAGCACAATAATCTCCTGAGACATGGTTAAGCATAATAATACAAATACTACTACTACTAATAATAATAACAAACTGGTGCTAAAAATATATATATATTTTAGGATGATTCAGCCAGCCTCAAATGTTAACGTTAAAAATAACTTACCATATAATGAGAAACACCATATGAAAACTACTGTCACTGAGGGAATGCCATTAAAATGAAACAGTTACAGCTATTTGTCATTTTTGTTTGTAACTTTTTTTAGAAGTCAAATACGTGTGAGGAAGCTTGGCACGTGTTATTAAAAAAAATTACACATGTTGGTTTGGACATCACAGAGAAGGCCAAGAATAAACAGGAGGGTGTTTCTGCTGTATTCTGTTGTGTCACTGTTATTAGTTTGTTTTGTAGCTCTGGCTTGGTGATAATGTAAACGGGATCTGTGTCAAAGAGTTTTTGCATTTTAAGTAAACTAAGGGCATCACAGACATTTATTGCTCTTTTGCCTGTGGCTGAAGTCAAGTTGTCCTATTAAAAAGTTACATGGTTTTGAGGGGGCTTGGCACATATTATAAAAATGGTATGATGAGGGTGTAATTTGTGTACTAACATATCTTTGCAAGTTAAATATCTGCATGTGTTTATATATGAAAGGTTTGTCACTAACTATGTGGTGAATTACCAAAAATTATTTAATTTTATGTTTAAAAATGGACTCTAGGGCTAGGCAAAATAAAAACAAATAAAAAAATACATATCACTGCAAATACTTAAGACAAAAAGGATCAACCTGAAATGGATTATGAACTAATTTGATATTTGTTATAAGAATATGATTTAAGACGTTAATTATTTTGGAAATTATCAGCAGGATAACAATCTGACAACACCCATTTACTTTTTAAGTTCAGTTGTATCATAGGCTGCTTAGAAAGGAATGAATTAAAGCATTTAGTTGGTGTGAATCTCTGGCTGTGAGACTCAGCCCTGCATTGCCTACAGTGTGGGGGATGGTAGCCGAAGGTCAATATTGGGCCTTTCTGGGCTTCAGGGCTGTTGGCTGGTCATGACCAAGATGTCAAAGTTTTAAGACAGAAGGGCTTGCAAAAATGCCACCCAAGCTTGCATGGCCACACAAATTCGAGAAGACCACAAGCTTATGTACCAAAATTAACCAGAAAATCAAGGCTACACTCTTTAATAACATGAAATTATAAAGCAGCATTTCAAATCTTGTTTTGTAATGGATTGTAATAGAACATTGTGACCTGTCACTAGAATAAACACAAACTATTTCATTTCCATTTCCTGGAGTTGTGTAAGTAGGAGCTGTAATCATTTGACTTCTGACAGACCTGAACCTCCTACATATACTGCACAATAGAAATATTTGTCAATAACAAAATAAATAAAATAAAAATCTAAACAAATTAACATTACTGCAAATTATTGAGACAAAAGAATCAACCTATATAGTGCTATGTGTCCCTGTTGAGGGGAGTATATATTTTGTCACTGATTTACATGATATTCCATTATCTGAAAATAGAGATTTTGGTTCACAACAGACTTGTATTAGAAATTAGATCAGATCATGGGATATGTACAGGTTAAGGCAGCACAAGGATATTCACCCCCAAAAGCCTGCTGTTAAACTACTGTAACATAACTGTAAATGTAATTCACCATGTAGTTGGTGACACAAATTTAAAATATAAATATATGATATATAACTTATATACAGTACATTAGCATGCAGATTACAGAGATGTTTTCTATTTATTTTTATATTTCACTATGTCCTTAAAGGTTTTTAATTTTGGATTTAGGGAGATTAGTCAAGAAGCTAAATTAAATTGAAAATCAAAACAAATAAACATCACTGCAAATACCTTGATACTTGATGATTAGCAGTATTTTTGTTTTCGATTAAGTCGATTAGGAACTAATTTGATATTTGTGTTCAGAATATAATTCAAGATATTTTTTTCTTTGGAAATCATCGGCATGATAAAATATAATTTAATAATTAATATGTTATACATTTTGGTTGCTTTTTGACAGACTTTTTATATTTGGGCCTGTGGCAATATACACCAAAACATGTGGATTCTTTAGCCTCTACAGCAGTTTCATATAATTACCTTGTATATACTGTAGTTAGCAATGTGACCTCATTACATTCACACACCAAATTTTGGATTATAAATTTTGTACGATATATTCATGATGTGAACATAAAAACATATACTCTATATAAAAAGAGTTTGGTGACACAGCAGCCATGCACTTCTTAAGTTGAGCTGTATCAAAAGCTGCTTCGAAGGGGATGACTTAAAGCAGTTAGTTGGTGTGAATCTCTGTGAGACTGTCAGCCCTGCATTGTCTACAGTGTGGGGGATGATAGCTGAACATCAACATTGGGCCTTTCTGGGCTTCAGGGCTGTTAACTGCTTATGTCATATACACTTAAGACTGAGACACAAATTATAAGAAATTAAAGTAATTGTTTTAAGACAGAAAGGCTTGCGAAAATGTCACCCAATCTTGCATGATCATGCAAATTCTAGTAGACCACAAAAATTTTACTTATGCACTAAAATTAACCTTAAAACCTAGCTCACACTCTTTAGTAACATCAACTCATAAGGTAGTACTGCAAATATTGTTTTGTAATGGATGGTAATAGATTGTTGTGACCTGTCAGTAGAAGAAACATTTTATATATCCTAAAATTGTATTAACGGGACTGCTATCATTTGACTTTTGATAGATCTGAACCTCCTTCATTTTCTGCACAATAGAAAGATTAGCCAATAAGATTAATTAAATTGAGGAAAATCTAACAAGTACACATAACTGCAAATATCTAACCAAAAGATAACTGCAAATATCTAACCAAAAGACTGTAAATTGAGATGTTGTAGATTGGTCAGATCATGAGAGATACACAGGTTAAGTCAGCACAAGGATGGAGTAAGCACCCAAAGACTACTGTTAAACTATTGTCACACAACTGTATACATACACATAATGTATATAATGTTACATAATGTAACAAATTTCCTCGTCTGTGGGACATTAAAGGATTTCTGATTCAGATTTTGATTCTGATAGAATATCTGGGTGTAATATGCCTGCTAATGTACTGTATGTAAATTATTTATCGGGATATATTTTACATATAAAATTTGTGTCAACTACTATCAACTGGTGAATTATCAAAAATAATTTCACTATATCTTTAAAAGGTTTTATTATGGACTCTATGGAGATTAGATTTAAGGAGATCAGAAAATTAAAACAAATACACATCACTGCAAAAACTTAACATAAAAAATAATCAACCTCTCAGTAGAAGAAACACAAAATATTTAAGTTCCATATCAAATTGTCCACTGATGTAATCCAACTCTCAAAAGTGAGTTATTTTATATTTTATTTTATATAATTAAAGTCCAAAAATTTAACCTTGCTGCTTATACTGCAACCCTTGATATTGCATGCAACCTAGTTACCTTTGATGGTACATTCTTTTTATTCTAAAATAAAGTTGCCAAGATTAGTTTTTGTTACATGTATCACTGTGATAATGTGAAAGTTTTAAATGTTGGTCCAATATAAGTAAACATTTTTGAAAGAAACAAAGAAAGGCTTGACAGTAAACAGGCACTCAGTGGGTGAAAGACTGGCTGCAGACAGTTTCATTGTAATGCATGGAGGTCCCCTCTTTGATAGGTAGACGTCGCTCAGGGATTCAGGTCCCCTCTTGGCAATTTTTTTTTAAAAATTAAAAAGCACATTTCAAGTAATATTATGATAAAAGACCTTAAAAGAAAATTTTCTATTATATTTTTATTGTTTAAAAATTACCACAAACACAAGTTGTCCCCTGTTAGCCTGGTAAACGTGTATGCGTGTGTGTGTGTGTGAGGGGTCGTAAAATGTGGTCTGTTTAACTGGTGGTCAAGAGATGAGACATATGCTTATCAGTTGAATGGAGAAGCATCATTAGTTTATTCCGTTTTTAAATTTGTGGAGGTATCATAAATCCATTAAAAAGACACAGAAGTTCACACATCAGTTTAAGCGAAAGTTTATCAGTATGAGCAGATACAGAGTGCTGTATTCCTTAATGTCATAAAACTGTGTCTGTTTAACTGGTGGTCAAGAGGTGTGACATGTGCCTATCAGCTGAATGGAGAGGTCAAGAGGTGAGACATACTTATCAGCCGAATAGAGAAACACCATTTTTTAATTTTGTGTAAAGACGTGTTAAATATTGTTGAATTCTTTCACAGTGCTGTATTCCCTAATGTATGGCATTAGAGTCAAACCAAATAGATGATATAGTACTAGTGATGATGTTCAGGACATGAATCTTTATTCTACAATCAGTTTAAGCAAAGGAGACAGGTATGTTGAAACATGTATTTTTTTGTTTTTTCATTAGTTTCTTACTTTATTCTAATTTTAAAGTTGTATAAAGATAGAGTCAAACATGTTGAAACATTTGTCTAAAAATCAAGGTTAAAATGCAATCAGTTTAGCCTTACATATATTTTTTTCAACACTGTTTTTAAAAAAGACGTGTTAATTCTTCCACACTAAAGAATCTAAACCTTTACACAAGAAAGGATAAAAATCATGGGTGAGTCATGTTTGTTTCATTAATTTCTAATGTTTTGTCATTAATTTCTTACTTTTATTGTTTTTAAATTTAAGTTAAACTTTAAAATAAAAATTACTAGAGAGGAAAATCAATGAATAAAGTAGTCCGTGCTGAAGTGTTTTTAGAAGTATTAGTTATATTGAGAGAAGTATTTTTGTTACAGTTAGAAGGGGTGAGTTATGTTGTTTTATTTTTCATTAATGTCTGTTTCATTAATTTCTAATATTTGTTTCATTAATTTCTTACTTTTATTCTGTTTTTAAATATGTAACTTCAATTCTCTTACACTAAAGAAGAAGAAGGGTGTTAACCCGCCTCCCATGAATTACAACACCAGTGATGATGAATATGCTAGTAAAACGATTCTTCTTCTCCCCTCAGTTGGGCAGGTGTGGATAGAGATTTTGACCAATGTTGTACGGATACAGACAGCGACTACAATTGGCTTGAACATGAGACACTCTCTCCTCAAAAAACCTGGTCTGATATTGACAAAGAAATTGAAGAATGGGAAAAATTTGAAGAAAGCGGAATTAGTGATTTAGAAAAAGATGAATATGCTAGTGAAAACAATTCATCTTCTCCCCTCAAAACTTGGTCAGATGTGGATAAGTATTTTGACCAATGTTGTACGGATACAGATAGTGATTACAATTGGCTTGAAAATGAGACACTCTCTCCTCACAAAACCTGGTCTGATATCAATAAAGAATTTGAAAAATGTGAAAAATTAAAAGAAAATGGAATTAGGGATTTAGAAAAAGAGGATTTTGAAATGACCCCGGCAGAGATTCTTGATGTTTTGCAAAATATGGGTATACTAAAAAGAGATGCCTCAGAATTTATAGAATTTGATAATGACTCGCAATCTCCTCAAATCATGATCATGATGATACAATGCCTCACAGACAACACAATTCACAATCTGTAAACCCCCAATTACCCCAAACAGCAAACATTTTACCACAAGTACAGCACCAACGGTTCAGTGCTGAATTGGCTGATCGTATTAAAAGAGCGGGAGGGCAGCGTGATTTTAATATAACAGAGAGGGAAAGATTTAACGGTCTTGAAATTAGACAACGTATAGATTTAAATAGCATCAGAATGTGTGATTTAAGAACTCTGTTATCTACGTTAAGACATAAATTAACAGACATAGTGAATTTCTCCACAAACCTTGCGGCACCAGACGGTGTTTTAAACATAGTACTGAGAGGGGCATCATTGTCTAGCGATGTGTGTGTGGTATTAAACACATCTAATAACTATAACGCTGAAACATTTCACAATGAAATTGAGCAGGCTATGCAGAGCAATGACAGGCTACTCTCAGACGACAGTCTTGAATTTGTTGTTACGGCCACTTTCAACAAACAGGGTGGTGTAAGGCGCAAATTAGGAAGTGTAGGGTATGATCAAATTATCAAAAAGAAGCCGGTGTGTCTTTGCAATCCAAAAAACACAGACAATAATTTGTGTTTTTCCATGTGTTTAGCACGCCACATTTACCCACAGATGTGTGGGAAGTATCCTTAGGAGATGTGTCTAAATTTGAGAAGCATCTGGGTGTTAAAATCCTTGTTTTTCACCACAACTCTGGCACCAAAAATTGGAAATGTATCAAACTCATGAACAACCCTACTTAAACACAGTGTGGCTCTATCTATACGAGGATCATTACTATATGATTCAAAACAAAACAGGATTTTTCGGAAGCCCCCGTGTGTGAGTTCTGTTACAAGGGTTATACAAGCAAGGCCTTCCACAAGTGTAAATATTCTCGTAATATCTGCCTTTCTGATGATTGTTACAAACACCAAAAATCCATAAACATACACTGCACTGACTGTTTGCGCCTTTGCTGATCTGAGTTCTGTTTTAAAAAACATAAAGAAACAATTGAACAAAACCAATGTCGCAAAAAATTCAGACCTTGTGATAGAACCAAATATTGTGAAAATTGTGGCCGTCTGTACGCCGTGAGTTACAAACCAAACGCTCATCATAAATGCCAAAAAGGTAAATGCGGTTATTGTGATGAGGCACTGAAATCAGACATGGTGCATAATTGCTTCATTCAACCTCAGAAACAATCAACCTCAGAAACTGAGCCACAAACCAAGTATGTGTTTTATGACTTTGAAACAACAGCAGAGAGCAGTAAACACAAAGCCAATTTTGTCTGCTTGATCAAAACAATAGATGGTGGCCCATCATGCGTCAAACTTGACAAAAATTTAGACAACCAAAGTACAAAAATCACACATTCATAGCTCACAATGTGTCGGGTTTTGACAACTACATTCTATTAGACTTCTTCACCAAACAGGGCATTACCCCTAGATTAACCATGCACGGAAAAGTCTTGTTAATGTATGACGATCAATTTAAACAAAGATGGCTCGATTCTTTCAGCTTTATTCCAATGCGTTTATCAAAAACTCCTGCAGCCTTAGGTTTTAAAGACTCCAAAAAAGGTTACTTCCCACTTGTTCAACACATCTGAGAATGCTGATTATGTAGGTCCATACCCTGACCCACATTATTACGGGTATGACAACATGTCAGAAAAAGAGGGGGTAGAGTTCTTAGAGTGGTACAATACAGTGTGTCATAAGGTTTTTGATTTCCAGTTTGAACTTTCCTACGGTATCAACAATGTTGTTTTACGCAAAGCCTGCATCATCTATCATGATGCATTCCTTGAGTGTGCAAATTTGGACCGCTTTGAGTGCACAACACTTGCTTCATGTTGCATGACTGTGTTTAAAACACAATTTCTATCCCCTGACACACTGGCATTAACACACAATGGCATACATAAATCAGTACAAGACCTTCTCCAAAGCATCCATACAGTGGCTAGAATTTGAAGGGTTCAAAAACAATATAGAAATTTGGCATGCACTAAATCATGGAGAGGTACAATTTGGACCGTATCACGTTGATGGTTTTTGTGAAAGGGATGGCGTACGTACTGCATACGGGTTTGCAGGATGTTTCTGGCACGGTTGTCCAAAGTGCTACAACCCTGGACATAAAAACGCAGTAAGTAACATAGCATTTGGGGTTCTTCACAGACAGTTTAAAGAAAAATTGTTCAATCTTAGACAGACACACAAACTGCATGTGCAGATCATGTGGGAATTTGAGTGGGAACGAGCCAAAACAACAGCGTGGATTTTTCTGTTTGCGCTGTGACGCGTGCTCACTCTCTTCAAACAAACCCATTGCTAGTAGATTTGAAACTGATGTTGATAGTATTACTAGTTGTTTCTTATTATAAGTTAGGTAAGTTATATTTGTTAGGTAAGTGAAAATCATGGTTAACTTTGTAACACAGTTACTGCTCGTTAGAGAGTGACTGTTGACTGTTCGTAAAAGATGTAATATACTCTTTTGTCTAATTTAATGTTACATGGGAACAAAGGTAACAGTTGTAGGAGAGAGAAGCCATTTTTGTTTCACCTTTCTTTACTCCTGTTTTAAGTTAGGAGCTTAGGTAAGTTTTTCTGTCATTTATTTTGCTATTTTCTTTTGTTTATTATTTTGGCATTGCTCTACTCCGAAGTCAATAAAACTGTTATACTTTGACTTGCCTTTTGGCTTTCTTTGGAGAGCGAAGTTGGAAGACACACATGTTACCAGCCCCTGGTTTTCCTAGGTCAGGGAAGTAACATGGCTGTTTTCAGATGTGGGGCAGCGACCGTACATCCTTTCTTGAGCAAAGGAAAAGCTAGTCTAAACAAACCGTAGAAAATACCTCCAAGACCCACGCCATATTGTGAGCTGAGACCACTGTACCCCAGTAAATATATCTGCAGGATGTGGTGCTGTATACAATTCTGGCGGTATTTCTTCATCGGTTAATATAGTATCCTCTGCAGTCTCAAAGACTTCTCCGGGTATATATCCCAACATCTGTACAAGTTTTCCTCGAAATGTTAACTGTACGTCTCCTATCGGTAAAAAAAATACTCTATTTTTAATGGTATTATACTGAAGTTTGATGTAGTCCATACCATTAATGGTCAGGCATTTATTTATCGCTGTTATTATCTGCTGCATAGTTGAGTAGAATTCAGGGGTTGCTGTTAGGCAGGCCCTCTTGTTTGTTTCTTTGTCAAACACAAGAAATTCTGCATCTTTTGATGGAAAGCTTGCTCATGTTGTATGATATTGAATTCCTATTAGCCCCACTTCATTAGGGACATTAAACTGAAAAGGCTGGGGTAGCTTTGTTCTAAAGTTTGCTATTGTGTTGTCGGGGTAAAACGATGTAGAAGAATTGCTTGGCAATGTTACAAAAAATTCCTCACCGACCATGTCGGAAAATGTCTCGGTATACAGCCTGTTTAGAACTCAGTTGATTTGTTTCTCCAAAATCCAAGAGTTAAATTTATCAGGCCATCCAACCCATTTGACTAATGCCATATTCTGACCCCTTCATTTTTTCCTAGATAAGATCTTTTTTATTTTAAAGGTCTGGTTTTTATCAATATTTTTTTGCAGTTCTGGTCCATAAAAGGTCCCATCTAATATCTCTCCATCATAGTCTTTTAATGTGTAAACAGGAGGTCTTCTTGGTACACATTCCGCCACAGTAAAAAATTAATCTGTATAATTCTGTTTATAACCTTTTATATTTAAAGTGAATCAAATCTTTGTCCTTTTTTGGGTACAGGTTTTTAAAGACAATGTGTTCTTTGTCTTTTGTTACCTCGGACGGACTCATTTTAATGCTACGATGATAACCGTGATTATAGGAGTCAACTAACTCTTGCAGAATGTTGACATATCGTCTACAATTATTGGCCGTTAAATATTTCCACATCTTAATTTTCAGAGTCCTGTTGAAATGTTCTACAACACATGCCTTAGTCTCATTGAATGTGATAAAGTGTACAATATTGTAATTTTTAACTAATGCGTCAAAGTCCTTGTTTAAGAATTCCTTTCCTTTGTCCGTCTGTAACTACTGAGGTATCCTGCCTTCATCTAGAATATCTTTAAATGCCTCTGTAACACATCTACCGCTTTTGTTTTTCAGGCAATGCACCCAAGCATATTTTGAAACATGTCAATACATGTTAATAAATAACGTACTCCCTCATTTTCTGAGGAATAATGCGACATGTCCACTATATCTGCCTGGAATTGCCCATCTGTTTTGTTTACTAAAACCCTATTTCTCTTAAAATGTAAAATGACAGTTTTGTGAAGAGTGTAAACATCTTGCTTTAAGAGCCAATTTTCATAGACCTCCAAATCCATCTCTACATGATAGGTTTCTCCATACTTTGACCCATTCCATTGCACTGCATACACGCCTTTTGAGTTATTCAACTCTTTACAGATTTTGTTTCTGAAATAATCCAAGTCCTTTGCAAAAAATCGTATGTGAGGAGTTACTCATCAGCAACTTTCATCAGCTTCTCTCATGTAGAGGCACATAGTTCCTTGATCAAACAAATATCCTGAAACCCTACAGTCCTGCACATCCCACTCGTACATAGGAAACCATGCTTTTTGATCCAGAAAATGGGATACATGTAGGGGTGCTGATATTTTTAGGAGCCATGAGCAGTTGTGCATCGTCAATATTTATGCAATGTTTTGGAGAGCCATGTGTAGAGCGCAAAAGCAGAAGATTCTCGGTTTGAATTCTCAGGATGAAAATGTAGCAGTCTGGTGTGAAAATAGTTGTCTTGCAGTGTAGATATGATGCCTTCAGCGTCAGTATAAAGAGGGAATATGCAGTAAACGATGTCCCACAGTTGTAGTTTGAGATAAATTGGGTACACCAGGACTACTAAATACTTCCAGAGTCCAGAGGTGAGACCAGGAGGCAGAGTTGCAGTCTTACACACTTCTCTGTGCTTCTTTTCGAGCAGTCACCTCCTCAAAACCACATAGAGACTGTGTCTGTCCTCTGGCCGACAAAATAAATTGACAAAATTAAATAAATCAGCATTTAACAGAAAGTTGAAAGAGGAGTTAGACAGTCTAATCTAATAATAAACACCAATAATGAAACACAATACCACTCTTAAATGTGGACTATTAAATATAAGAGTGCCCGCAAAAAAATTATATTATTATTTTTTCATTTGTTTCCAATCATTTCCTAAGGTTTTTGTATTGCTCATTTACACGTCAAGTCAATGATGTTATGTTGCCATGTGGGGAGTGGGCGTCTGGGTGCCCTTGGTTCTGTTTTATCAAGGTGCGTCTACTGTCTCACAGAGTTTGTGGAAGAAGGGGGCGGGGCAGGTTCACCTACTGGAGCGGGGGAGCAGGGGATTCATATAATAGTGCAAAACTAATAGAATACATCACAAATTCCTTCCACATAAAACACATTTCAGTCATAATATTGTGAATAAAAGCCTATAGTTTCACATATGTTACTTCGGGGTTTGGTTAAATCGTGAAATACATTACAAAACGAGATGAATTTGTGTAGTCTTACCTCTTGGTTGACTGTGTTGGGGGATGGATAATATGCTGATTCCGATTTATTTGAGTGTCAAATAAACAAATGGATAAGAAGAGGTCAAAGCCATCAGGTACCCAGTTCAGGAAAAGGATAAAAGAAGAAGAGAAGAAACCAGCAAAAGATAAAGGTATGGAGCCATGTTATCTACTCATGCATGATCATACTCATGATCATTCATGAGTATGATCATGCATGCAATGAAATTAATTGATGACTTTGCATCAAGGAAGGCATGAAGAGTCAGGCTGTAGATGGCAGTTGTGCTATTTATTTTGTTTCTTGTTCAAAGTGTAGTAAAATTATTACACTCTCTTAAGTGTGTTATTGTATTTGTGTGATGAAGGATTTGTCCATCCATCCATCTTCTACAGCTTATCCAAGGTCAGGTCACGGGGGCAGCAGCTTAAGCAGAAAAGCCCAGACTTCCCTCTCCCCGGCCACTTTGTATAGCGCTTCTGGGGGAATCCCAAGGTGTTCCCAGGCCAGCCGAGAGACATAGTCTCTCCAGCGAGTCCTGGGCCTCCTCCCAGTGGGACGTGCCCGGAACACCTCACCAGGGAGGCGTCCAAGAGGCGGAAGGAGGAGGAACCAGATACCCGAGCCACCTCATCTGGCTCCTTTCGATGCGGAGGAGCAGCGGTTCTACTCTGAGCCCCTCCCGGATGACCGAGCTTCTCACCCTATCTCTAAGGGAGAGCCCAGACACCCTGCGGAGGAAACTCATTTCGGCCACTTGTATTCGCAATCTCTTTCTCACGGTCATTACCCACAGCTCATGACCATAGGTGAGGGTAGGAACATAGATCGACTGGTAAATGGGATCTTCTTCACATCCCACAGGACTCCCCGAGGGACACAGTCGAACGCCTTTTCCAAGTCCACAAAGCACATGTAGACTGGTTAGGCAAATTCCCATGCACCCTCTAGGACCCTGCCAGGAGTGTAGAGCTGGTCCACCGTTCCATGACCAGGACAAAAACCACATTGCACATTGACCCTCCTCTCCAGGACCCCTGAAAACACCTTACCAGGGAGGCTGAGGAGTGTGATTCCCCTGTAGTTGGTACACACCCTCCGGTCCCCCTTTTTAAAGAGGGGGACCACCACCCCATTCTGCCAATCCAGAGGCACTGCCCGCGATGTTGCAGAGGCGTGTCAGCCAAGACAGCCCTACAACATCCAGAGACTTGAGGAACTCATCCACCCCTGGGGCTCTGCCACCGAGGAGTTTTTTCATCATCTCAGTAACCTCAGCCCCAGAGATAGGAGAGCCCACCTCAGAGTCTGCATACTCCGCTTCCTCACAAGAAGGCATGTTGGTGGGATTGAGGACGTCTTTGAAGTACTCTCGCCACCAATTCACAACTTCCCAAGTCAAGGTCAGCAGCACCCCATCTCCACTGTACACAGTGTTGACAGTGCACTGCTTCCCCCTCCTGAGACGTCGGATGGTTGACCAGAATCTCCTCAAAGCCATCCGGAAATCGTTCTCCATGGTCTCACTGAACTCCTCACAGTTTTTGCCTCACAACCACAGAAGCCACATTCTGCTTGGCCTGCCGGTATCAGCTGCTTCTGGAGTCCCACAGGCAAGAAAGACCAGATAGGACTCCTTCTTCAGCTTGACGGCATCCCTTACCGCTGGAGTCCACCCACAGGTTCGGGGGTTACCACCACGACAGGCACCGACCACCTTATGAACGCAACTCCGGCCACCTCAACAGTGGAGACATGAAACATGGCCCATTCAGACTCAATGTCTCCTGCCTCCTTCGGAATGTGTTCAAAGTTCTGCTGGAGGAGGGAGTTGAAACTGAAACTCTTTTTGACAGGAGACTCCACCAGACGTTCCCAGGCCTGACCGGCTTCCTCCCCCTCCATCGGAGCCAACTCTCCACCAGGTGGTGAACAGTTGACAGCTCCGTCCCTCTCTTCACCTGAGTGTCCAAGACATGTGATCACAGGGCCGATGATAGGACTACGAAGTCGATGATCGACCTACGACCAAGGGAATCTGGATGCCAAATGTACATGTGGATACCCTTATGCTTGAACATGGCGTTCGTTATGGATAATCCAAGTTCAGTTCGGGAGGGCCGTTCCTCCCAATCACACCCCTCCAGGTCTCACTGTCATTGCCCACGTGAGCAGTGAAGTCTTCCAGCAGAACAAGGGAATCCCCGGTAGGAGCACTTTCCAGCACTCCCTCCAGGGACTCCAGAAAGGGTGAGTACTCTGAGCTGCAGTTTGGTGCATAAGCACAAACAACAGTCAGGACCCATCCCCCCACCCAAAGGTGGAGGGAGGCTACCCTCTCGTCTCCTGGGGTGAACCCCAATGTACAGGCACCAAGCCTGGGGGGCAATAAGAATGCCCACACCAGCTCAGCACCTCTCACCAGGGGCAACTACAGAGTGGAAGAGAGTCCAACCCCTCTCGAGGAGACCAGTTCCAGAACCCAAGCTATGTGTCGAGGTGAGCCAGACTATATCTAGTCAGAACCTCTCAACCTTGTGCACCAGCTCAGGCTCCTTCTCCTCCAGAGAGGTAACATTCCACATCCCTAGTGCCAGCTTCTGCAGCTGAGGGTCGGACCGCCAGGGTCACACAGCTCACACAGCACCCGACCTCCTTGGCCCCTCCCATAGGCGGTGAGCCCATGAGAAGGGGGACCCATAGCCTCTTTGGGCCATGCCCGGTGACCTGCATCCGGGTGAGGGAGATTGTCTTCCATTTTTGTACATCACTGTAGCCAGGCTGACACAGAGTCACTGCTCTACTGAGCCATCTATTCCCCTAACACTGAGCAGTACCGACTTAATGAATTTCTTTGTGAATAAAATAACAATAAGAGAAAAAATTGAACTGCTCCTATCTCCTAGTGGTAATGAGACACTTTTTAGCACAATAACCACAATAACCGCCAGATATACAATTACACAGTTTCTCCCCTGTAGATCTCCCAGAATTAACATCACTAGTATCCTCATCAAAACCGTCAACCTTTCAGTTAGTTCCCATCCCCGCCAAACTGCTTAAAAATGTTCTTCTGTTAATATCCATAAATATGACTTAATTATGTGTCATTAACCTTATTTTTTTCCCTCCCAAGTCTGTGTCTTTCCTTCTGTCGCTCTCTCTCTCTCTCTATCTATCTCTCTCTCTCTCTCTCTCTCTGTCCTCATCTTACAGGCTGCAGGATCCAGATCCAGTTTTGATGATATTATTATTATTATTATTATGACTAACAATAGTACTGCTGTCATTATTATTATGCTTTGAGTAAAAGTTCATCAGTACAATTTCTTGTCAATAATCTCCGCTGCTGCTTGTATAAATGACACTGTAGTTCTATAAACATAACTGATTCTAAAGTTGATACAACCTTTGTATATTTGCTCCTGGTCTCTCTCTTCTGTCTCTCCCTCACTTTCCTCTTTTTCTTTCTGTTCCCCACCTCTCCTCTGTCCCCCACTTTCCTCTCACCCCAACCGGTCGAGGCAGATGAGTCTGGTTCTGCTAGAGATTTCTGCCTACTCCCTAAAAGGGATTTTTTTCTCTCCACTGATGCCTAGTGCTTGCTCATTGTGTGAACTGTTAGGTTTCTTTGTAAAGGTTTTGGCCTTACTATGTACAGTGGCTTGAGATAATGTATGTTGTGATTTGGCGCTATACATATAAAATTAAATTGAATAATTGATCAGAGCTTTGTAAGCCGGTGCTGGGGCTATTTAGGTCGAAGTGTACGAGTCTTCATCCTGTCCTGTGTTGTTCACCTTATACACCAAGAGTTTCCAATTGCCTAATATGTCAACTTTCATCCACCTCTTGACTGAAGCGGGACACGTGGCAGGTGATCACATCCACAGGCTCTCTGGAATAGGGATTTTCTGCAACTCTTCAGCAAAAGATTGTAGGTCCTTCATAAACTCCTCTAACACCAGTCTTATCAGATCACCCACAGAGTCACTTTATTATTTATTACCAAGATTTTTAAAATACAATTATTGTCAGTAATAAAGATTTTAAAACAGTTGCACAAAGTTTAAATGTTTTTGTTATGAGAATAACTTTTGGTTGTGATGTACTGTACGTGGGGTCTGTGTTTACTGGCTTTGCATTGGCTTCTACCTTCTTTGACTATGAGTATGACACTATGAAAACAGGTTGGCCTGTAGCTGTTGTTCAATTCAATTTTCAATTTTCAGTTCAATTTTATTTGAATAGTGCCAAATCACAACATACATAATCTCAAGGCACTGTACATAGTAAGGCCAAAACCTTTTTAACATGTGATAACGTGTGAACCAACCACAAGAATGTTTTGAGTCATTTATTATTTGTCCGAGTGCACCCACCACTAAGAGCCCATGGTCCGTGATCTAGAAAATCCAATGTCTCAGTGCACCAGATGTGCAGATTGATCCAATCACCTAAAAACTTTTTTTAATGATATTCGGGTTGCAGTCGGTCGGGTCGTTTGAAATAAAGATGCTGATTAAACATTTATATCCGCCAGACCGCAAATAAAAGAGCTGTCTGCAGCAGATGCATGCAGGTGCATCACAGATCAATTGCTGGATGACTATTTTGAGTAGACGTTAAGTTATTCTCTTCATCGCTTGTATCAAATGACATATTGTGGGTAAGACATTGTACTGATAAACTTTTAATCATAGAATAATAATAATGAAAAAAATACTACTGTTATTGATAATAATAATAGCATCCAAAACTGGACCTGGATCCTGCAGCCTGCAAGATGAGGACAGAGAGAGAGAGAGGACAGGAAGGAAAGGCACAGGCTTGGAAGAGAGAAAAAAAAAGGTTCATGACATAATAAAGTCATGAAGTAAGTGTGAGGGAGTGAGTGTGAGTGCGCCACAGGAAATGCCCCAGCAGTCTAGGTCTATAGCAGCACAACTAAGAGGTGATTCAAGTTTCCCTTAACCAGCTCTAACTATAAGCTTTATCAAGAAGGAAGGTTTTAAGTTTAACTTTACAGAGAGAGTGTCCGCCTACCAAACGGACACAGGGACCTGGTTCCACAGGAGAGGAGCCCGGTAACTGAAGGCTCTTATGGACTCTGGGAACTACAAGTAAGCCTGCTTTTGGGACTGAAGTGATCTATTGGGCTGATAAGGTGAAACTAGATCTTTAAAATATGATGGGGCCTGATCATTAAGTGCTTTTTATTTGAGGAGGAGGATTTTATATTGAATTCTAAACTGTACAGGGAGCCAGTGCAGAGAAGCTAACATTGGAGTGATGTGGTCCCTCTTAATAATTCCTGTGAGAAATCATGCTGCAGCATTTTGAATTAATTGTAGTGTTTTAACAGACCTACTGGAAGATCCAGATAGTAATGAGTTACAATAATCTAATCTTGATGTAACAAAAGCATGAACTAGTTTTTCAGAATCCTTCAATATTTAATGTTTCTAATTTTCACAATGTTCCGCCAGTGAAAGAAGCCTGTTTTGGAAATTTATTTAATATGTGAGTTAAATGATATATCCTGGTCAAAAATAACACCAGTTCACCAGTACACCTGTAAGTAAGGTGGAAATGGATGCCATGGTGATGTTGTCTACAGTGACAATATGGTCAGAATGTCTCTAAGGTGTTTAGGGCCGAGTAGAATTTAAAAGTAGAAAATTAAAGGTCATCCAGGAACCTAAAGTCTTTGAGACATTCCTGGAGTTGAACAACCTGATTTATTTCTTCATTGATAAATAAAGATGTACAACATCTTCATAACAATGAAAGTGTATGTTTTGCTTTCTAATAATGTTCCCTACTGAGGAGTTAACCACATGGTTCCACAACACCCCTCAAAACATAATGGACACAAAATTTCAATGTCTCTGCTGAAGTGTGTAAAAACTTTCTACAGTTTTTCAATAACATTTCCTCCACCAGAGCCCTCATCTCACCTCCATCACATGACCCATCAATCTTTGCTCCTTGCTCCACTGTCTTTGACCAGAACCAGCCTGTGTGTCTTTCTTTTTTTAATTGAGATTGTTGGTCATATGAAGCCCTTTGGTTCTCCTTTAGATGAGATCCCCCCTCGCTTTTTTTTTTAACTGGGGGTTGGTGTAGTGGTTAGCCCTTTTGGAGTTTGTATGTTCTCCTCGTGTGTGTGTGAGTTTTCACTGGGTACTCCAGCTTCCTCCCACAGTCCAAAAACATGCAGATTTGGGGATTAGGCTAATTGGACACTCTAAATTGGTTAAAAGGTGTGAATGTGAGAGTGAATGGTGACCTGTCCAGGATTTACCTTGCCTCTTGCCCTATGTTAGCTGGAGTTAGGCACCAGCACCCCCGCAACGCTCAGTGGAGGCTAAAGCGGTAGAAAATGAGAGAGGGGATTGGACTGGATTGGAT
This sequence comes from Brachirus orientalis, assembly GCA_016785285.1. Lineage (NCBI taxonomy): Eukaryota > Metazoa > Chordata > Actinopteri > Pleuronectiformes > Soleidae > Brachirus > Brachirus orientalis. The sequence continues at coordinate 289,030 of JAFBJR010001042.1, read as the reverse complement.
TGGATTCAGTTGGATTGGATTGCAATGGTGTCAAATGCAACACTAAGATCTAGCAGTATAGTGCCTAGACCATTATCTGAGGCCAAGAGGAGGTCATTGGTAACTTGTTTCTGTAACTTGTTTCTGTGCTATGGTGTAATCTAAATCCTAACTGGAAATCTTCAAACAGCCTGTTACTATGCAGATATTCACATAGCTGATTCGCAACTGCCTTTTCTAGTATTTTAGAAACACAGTGAAGATTTGATATGGGTTGACAATAGGCTAAAACATCTGGGTCGAGGGTAGCTTTTTTTTAGAAGGGGCTTAATAACTGCAACTTTAAAAGCTTTGGGTACATATCCAGTTAATAAGGAAAGATTAATTTGATTTAATATGGAGCAATTCATTAATGGAAAAAAATGTTTGGTGTGGATGAGAACTAACTGACAGGTTGATGGTTTTGATGAGGATACTAGTGATGTTAAGTCTGGGATATCTATAGGGAAGAAACTGTATATCTGGTGCTTCTAAGGTTCTTGTGCTAAAAAAGTGTCTCATTACCACTAGGAGAGAGGATGTGATACATTTTGTCTATTATTCATTTTCTTTCTAATTTACATTGGGATGTTTAAGAGTGGAAGTATGGAAATTAAACTTTGGTGCTGCTCTCCTCTGATTCATCACTTTCTTTTTCAGGTGGGCAACACTATCCAATGTAGTATGCAGTGAAGTTGCTGCACCATCAACAAGATTATCAATGAAAGTGAGTGTAACAACTGTTAACTTCAGGACGACTAATAATGACTAAATAACGGCTGCACTGTCTCTTTGAAAGTATTAATATTATTATCAGACAGACACCGGCGGTAGAGGTATTTTTTTTCTTAATGCTATTGTAGGTTAGTTATTATGCAATTAAATGTGAGTAAATAATGGTCAGTTAAGAGGGGGTTTTGGGGAGAAAGTTTTCTATATCTATACCATAAGTGAGTACAAGATTGAGGGTGTGACTGAGGCAGTGGGTGTGTTCTTTCACATGTTGAGTGAATTAAATGCAGACCTAAGACTGTCACTTTCAACATCTACATGGATGTTGAAATCACCCACAAATGACTAAGGATTTTGTCTGTTCTTAGCACTAAGTCAGATAAGAATTCAGAGAACTCTGACAAACTCTAAACAAGGTGCATGTGGACGATAAACAGTCACTATCGGAACCATTTTTTGTGATTTTAAACTAGGATTAGATTGATCTGCTTGGCAGAGCTCAGGTAATCAGTGGTGCCCTGCGTTCACAGAAGTGGCTAAAGTGTTTGGTGTGACACTTTAGTGATGTATAGATGCAGGAAGGACATGGGGATACACCAAAAAGCAACAGAAATGTGATTTTTCAGTGAATGGGGCCTTTAAGATGATAGTTAACTTCAGCGACCTCCACAGTCATCTGAAGTAAACTCAATACAAATTCTTTCTAATAAAATCATTGTGGAGCTGACAAATGTAAAGGAATTACAATTTTGTTGAATTGAGCAAAAGAAATGAGTACTTTGTTCTTCCACCACTGTCTATAAAGCAGATAAATACATATTGCTAGCCTTTGAGCAGGAGTGAACTCCTGCGGGTAGAGATGGGGTAGAGATGGGGACCTATGATTAGCTTACATAGCTGAGTAAAGCAATGAGAGAAACGGTAGAGAGATATTAAGGCCCAGAGAGGGGTAGTCTTTGTCTTACACACATGAAAGACAGTCAGCAATAAGGAGGAGGAGAAGTCTTTTCTTCTGCTGATGAAAACAAGAATCAGTAGGCTAAAGGTAAAGAGGGTGTTCACTTGGTGGCATGTTTCATTCAAAGGACACACCTGTTGTTTATCTGTATCTCTACCTGTCTGTATCTGTGTGTCTGTCTCACCACACAGACAGAAGAAACATGGCCTTCAAACAATGCACCACACACTCCAAAGGGTCTGCAGCAGAATATACAAAAAATAAAAATAATAAATAATAATAAAAAAAAAAAATACAGCATCTAAAGTTTAAAATTAAAGGTATGTTCCATCTAAACTTTCAAAGGTAATCTTTGTACTCACCACCTGCAGGAACTGTCTCTCTTAAATGCTTTGCAGATTAGAACAAATAAGCTGAAATGACATGCATTCTTACTTTTGAGTTGGAACACCAACTGAGCCTCACACAACCATTTCCTTTTTTTATAGATGGCATTCTTTCATATCATTTGATTTATATTATAAAATTTGTTGTATTGCATTTGGGTTTTAGAGAAGTGAACAAGGTATCATGATTTAATCAAAACTCAAAGGGGAAAAAGGAGAAAAACAGAAACGAAGTAAAAAGGCATAACAAGATTTATTTGCACAAAAACTGGAAAAAAAGCAGTCCAAAAACTAAATTAAAAGTGCTGAGGCTGGCCAGCTGGTGGAGTGGAGCTCAGGTATCGACAGGTACAGGTGTGACTAGGAAGACACGCTGACACAAGAAAGCAGGAAACCAGGGTTTAAGTAGGAAACAGCTGATTAAGTAATCAGAAACAGCTGGTCTGATGAAATCCCTGCCTCCACCAGCTAACTCGCTGGTGGTGACTGGCTTCAGGACAGAGACATGAAAGATGGGATTGATAACCCGATCCACCTCAAACGGACCGATGAACCGTGGACTTCCAGGACTTCACTTGAAGAGGGAGGTCTCCTGAGGAAAGCACCTTATCGTCGGAATGGTAGTTGGGAGCCGGGACACAGTGACAATCAGCCAGGCGTTGATTGCAAAGAGAGGAGCGCGTGAGAGCCGTTCTGGCAGTCCTCTACGTGGCGTGGCATTGGTGAAGGTGAGCTTGGATGGAAGGAACTGCAACTTTCTCCTCCTGCAATGAAAACAGTGTGGGCTGAAAGTCGTAGCTGGCCATGAAGGGGTCATCTCGGTGGAAGAGTTGGTGAGTGAAGTATGAGCATATTCTATCCATGGAAGATGTGTGCTCCAGGAAGCAGGATGGCAGGCGGTGACACAAGGGAGGGCAGCTTTTGAGGTCCTGGTTAACCCTCTCAGATTGTCCATTAGTCTGTGGGAGATAACCAGAGGGAAGGCTGGGAGTTGAGCAGTCTGCCTTGCAAAAGGTCTGCCAGACTTCTGAGATGAACTGGGGTCCTTGATCAGACACGATGTCACAGGAAGGTGAAGGTGGAACACATCTGTGGTTTCCAGTGCAAAAAGGAGTTTGGGGAGAGGGACGAAGCGCACACTCTCAGAAAAACGGTCGACCACTGTGAGGATAACTGTAAGTCCATTGGAAGGAGGAAGTCCAGAGGTGGACAGTTGGAGGACTTGCCTCTGGCACAGATGGTGCCACCAGAATCTCTGCTGCAGAAAATGGATAGTCCTTGAGACCCCAGGATGACAGGCCAGCTTCGACGAGTGCCCCCATTGGAGGACCTGGGGGCACACGGAGGAAGGGACGAAGAGGCGATTCAGGGGTCCGGTTCTGGGATCCGGTTCTGTGTCTTGGGCCTCCCGAACGACCCTCTCTATGTCCCAGGAAGTGGCACCAACGAAATATGAAGAGGGCAGGATGGGTTCATTGTCTGCCCCCAGTGGACCCCACCGTGAAAGCGGGAAAGGGCAGCCACCACAGCCAACAGTTCTTTGGCTTGGTTCTTTCTTGAATCAGCAGGTACAGGTGTGACTGGGAAGACGCGCTGACACCAAGAAGCAGGAAACCAGCGTTTAAGTAGGAAACAGCTGCGCTAATAAAGTCCCTGCCTCACCTGTCAGCCAGCCTCGTGAAACAACAGAACAGAACACTTTCCCAGGAAGTAAGGCAGAAAACACAAAACAAAACAGGAAAAAAGTTAAACTGGGGGGAACAACCCAGACCAGACGTTAGACATGAATTTATTCAACCTAAACCTGACAGGCATTCTGTTTTTTCCACTCATACTTATCTTACTCATACTGATCTTAACTCGAAGCAGTTAGTGTAGATATTAATTTAAAATATATATGATGCCCAATATATACCCGGGCTGTCTCGGGTTTATGTGACTGAATGGGACTCGAAATGTCGGGACCCACTGGGCTCCAGTCAGTTATCCATGTTATAATATGGACAGTTTTATTTCTTAACACACCATCTCAAATAAGCTAGCCCAGTCAATGTGACTGAACCAGCCATGAAACTGAATATATTTTCATACATTTTGTCAGAACCTACATGCCCAACCTATATAGTCCTGTCAGATTTGAAATGGCTCGGGTAGAGTATCCGTCAACTGTTGCAAAGCAAGTGTGGTCCATTTTTGAATAGTGAAGTTAAAATGTATGCAAATGTTGATTTAATATTTCACAAATCTTTAATCTCTAAATAATGTTGGTTGATTTTAAAGCTTGATTTTATTATTTTTGTTTGTGCAGTGTTATTTGTTACAATTATTTTCACATCTGGATAGCGATTAACAAATATAGTTTAAAAAAGACTAAATCTGGTGTAGTAGTAGACTGTAAATTGTTGAAATAACAGGGTTCACTGCACTTGATGCAACTGCTATCTCATCAAAACTCTGCACCCAAAAAACATGAACACACACTGCCTAAAGGGGAGTAGAGAAAAGGACACTGTGAGGATAATCAGTAACAGCTTTATTGATACTGATTACATCATGTATGAATCACCTGTAAGAAAAAAGTAAATGTTATCATAATGAACCACATGAACGTGCAGGCAATAAAAGCAACAACCTCAGAAAATGATTGCAGACCACTGAGAATTAACTTTAGCCTAATGTATGAATGTTTGTTACACAAACATTGATACATTAGTGATACCCACTCATCATTAAAGGAGCTGAAGAGTTTATAGATATAGAGATGACACATTAAATACAGTTAATGGAGGAGGAAACCTGAGTATCTAGGAAAAATCCATGTAGTCACAAGTAGAACTCCACATGCCCAGGCACTTCCAGGCCAGTCTCTCCACCTAGTGTTTGGTCTTCCCCGAGGTCTCTTCTCAGTTGAACCCTCAACTGGCTCTTTTTAAAGTGCTTCTCCAGCAAATCATCAACGAAGCTGTTCCGTTACAGTCCTGAGGTCCAAGCTCACAGTGGCCGTATATATGATCACATGAACAGACCTCCACAGGCTGATGATGCAAAAGGAGCCAAAAAGAGGTTACCAATAATATTATAAGGAGACTAATTCAATTAATCAATAAAATTGATGTTAACACCATTTTGCTTCATGAGTAATTGTATGTATCTTTAATGTGATTGAGTAAATTGTGGCCAAAAATGTATAAATGACAAAATTATGACATGACTGTAGTATGGCTTCATAATGTCCTGTCAGATTTATTAGGGTTGCAATTTGGTAAAGAGTTTAATCATGTTCATTTTATCTGTTGATGCTTTTCTTTGAGCCTGAGAAACATCACATGCTGCCGTCTGCGGTGCAGGTAATGCATTAATGTTAAATAAAATGTTAAAATAAGTACAAAATCTTAGGGCTCTTAATAAACTAAATTAAAACTAATACAAAACAAAAACAGTTGTATTAAATGTGAGTATTAAATGTGAACGGTTTTCTTCGGTTGGTGACTGGCAAGTGACGTAACCAGTGAGGTGGGTAGACTGGACCATCTCTGGACCATCAACAAAGAGTTTCAAGTACTGCAGGAATTGCCAGAGTTCAGCCAGCAACAGGTGTCTTTGCTTGCAGCTCTCAGAAGAAAATAAACTCATAAAGGAATCCTTAATCGATCTCCAGGTGTGCAGCAAGAGAGATAATCTGTACTTTGCTGGGATTCCAGAAGTGGTGGTAAGAGTGTTTATCCAAAAGTAGCTGAAACTCCTGGCTGACAATGTCAAGAACATCCCCTTCCACCGGGTGCATTGTTTGGGAAGGAAGCAGCAGGAATGGCCAGTGCCCGCATCCGATTGTGGCCAAATTCTCACTCTTTAAATAGAAGAAGCTACTGAAGAGCCAGGGCAGGGAGTTGCAAGGAACGGAGGAGTGTTAAGGACCAGTTACCCAAAGAGATCCTGGAGCAACACAGGAGGCTGTTCTCAGTGAGGAAAAAGTTTATTGACGGCAGATCCCGGACAGTCATTGCCGTTGACAAACTGCAATGATTGAACTACAGGTCTGTTTCCCATCAACAAAACAAAATGATTTTCCTATAATTAAATCCTCATTCCTCCCCTCTTTGTCCCCACATATTAATTATATAACTAATATACACGACCCCTCTATAAATGTACTCGCTTGTTTTAGATTTTGTTCTCTGTTTTTGATTACGTGTCTCCTGTGTATTTCCCTATGTGTTCTATTACTTTTGTGTGTTCTTATTGTCTTAAACTTCCCACTGTTGTTCAAAATATATATTCTGTACTTAACAACCACATTAAAATTAGGGCCATGCCTACACTGACAGAAGCACATGCAGTCACATACACGCAAACCACAGGGACACGCACACACAACATCCACATAGGCGTACAACCTCAGTTGCACAGGTAGTCATACAGGCACACACACCTCTTCCATGCATGGATGCCTACACTCACAAACACCTCTCTACAGAATACACACAGCTTATGCTAGATATGTAGATAAGTTTATATGACTCAGACACTCAGGCTTGTCACTTGGAATGTGCGTGGAATCCGCTCTAAACACAAAAGACCTTAATCACCTAAATTATCTACAAGCAGACATTGTCTTACTACAAGAGACTCACTTATCCAAGTCTGATTGCTAGTTCACCACAATTCCCTAACATATACTCAGCAACCTACAACTGGAGACAGAGAGGAGTAGCTATTATAATCAATAAAAACTTAAACTTCTCACACAAAAACACTATTACAGACCCAGAAGTTAATTTTGTAATATTTAACCTAGTAATCAGTAACACAGATTTCTGCATTTCTAACATATATGGACCAAATGTTGATGACCCATCCTTCTTCCACACCTTTTTCTCTTCACTGTCCACCCACCTAGACAAAATATCCATACTGTGAGGGGACTTCAACATGGCACTCAACGCAGAACTTGACAGGCTCAGTAAGGCAGGAACAATATGAACTGACAATCGACAGAAACACAAACAATACATGAGTGATTATGGTCTTTGTGATTTTTGGCATTCCTGTCCAACTGTTAAAAAATACACCTTCTTCTCACCTACACAATTCCTATTCACAAACTGACTTCTTTCTGATCAACAGCACAAGTTTATCAGACATCATGGACACTCAGATTCACCCTATCACTACGCACCACGCAGCAGCTTCACCAAATACAATTAAAAAGGCTGCAACACCACAACCAGAAACTGGAGATTTAATACATTATTGCTAAATGACCAAAATTTCATCAAATACTTTGAAAGGGAGTGGACAATATTTCTGGAAATCAATGACATGCCAGGAATATCACCATGTATCCTCTGGGAGACAGCAAAAGCAGTAATGAGGGGTAAAATAATCTCATTTAAAAAGAAAAAAAAAAAATATTTGTACCAGAATTAGAACATTAAATTAAAACATTAGAGACTGCCTATGCTGCCTACGCAGACAAACATTCATTGAACAATATGAGAAAATTTAAACTTGAACTTAATAAAATTATTGAAAGAAAAACACAGTTTCAAATGGAGAAATTACGACTGCAAAACTTTAAACATAGAAACAAGCAGATTTTTAGCTAATCAACTTAAACTAAACAAAGAACAAACTATTCACTATTAGACTCAGGAAATTAACACAGGAAACTAACCCATCTACCTCAAGAAATAAATACAATTTTTAGAGATTTCTATAAAAAGTTATATTCATCCAACAACCACTCATCTAGTTCAGAGGAAAACACATTTTAAACTCTATGAATCTACCCAAGCTTACCCAAACAGGAAAGCCCCAGGACCAGATGGATTCCCAGTGGACTTCTACAAAAAATTCTGGTCTATACTGGCACCTTATTCTACAAAATGGTATTAAAAATTAAGGAAAGTGGTTCTCTCCCCCAAACATAAACACAGCACACATCTGTCAAAGACCCTACACTCCCATCCAGTTATCGTCTATATATATGAGTTATCTCACTCATATATACCGACCTCAAAATCATCTGCCAAGCCCTAGCCAAGGGAAAAAATTATCCCCTTCATAATTCACCCAGACCAGACAGTATTTATTAAGAGCAGACATTCAACAAATAATACACACAGAGTAATGAATATAATAGACTATTGCACAATCAATAACCTTAGAGGAGCAGTTATTTCAGTAGATGCAGAAAAAAAGCATTTGATAAAGTAAACTGAAAATGTATTCTTTCTACATTGTATAAATTTGGATTCAGCGAAAATCTATCCAGGTTATTTACTGGATCAAAATTTTATACAGATGACCCAGAGCCTGTGTCAGGACAAATGATCAAATTTATCCAAAACCTACATCACAGAACAAGCCTTTATGCTGATGATGTACTACTTTTCCTTCAAAACTCACAAAGCTCTCTGAAACTATTACACTGATTGATAAATTCTCAGCAGTTTCTGAATGCTCAATAAATTGGACAAACTCAATCATCCTACCCATTGAGTCTGACTTCCAATCATCACCATCTATTCCCTTCAAGTCAATAGATACATGCTCTATGGTTATGTGCACCTGTAAACACATTCTGATGTAGGGTATGTGAGGACCTCTCAGCATGCCTCGGATGCACCATACCAACCACCCCCACACTATGAATACTAGGTGATCTAACTCTAATAAATATAAAGACAGAGAAAGCACCAATTCTAATCACTAGCCTAAGCATCGCCAAGAAAACTACTAGAGCACATCTCTATGAAGAGAATGTTTGCTTTCATTAAAAACCGATTGGCTGACTTTGACTTAACCTGGGCACCACTAATAAATGATATTACTTAGGGCTGATGGGTGTTTGCATCCTGCCTGATTGGTTGCCTGTGGTGTGGGTCGGGGATCCTGGATGCTGGAGCCGCTCAGTGGCCTCTTGAGGTGTGAAGTCATTAGGACCTTCCTATTCTGCACTGATTGTATTGCCCCTTGAATATCTAAAAAAGAGATACGTAGGTCTAACCAATATCTTGCCATATTATCATCAATTTGGGGGTTAATGAATCTAGGGGTTGAGGGACGTTGTACTGATTGGGGTGCAATCTGAGGTATATAATTTAGTGTAGAACTTAAGAGGTTGTGCCAGAAGTCTCCCAGCTTTGTCTCTCAGTTGTCATCAGCAGGTAATGCTCTGAATGTAGTAGAAGCCATTTTTGTAGTGGGTGGGGATTGAGAAATCAAGTAGATTCTATCTGATTTGAGACGCTTCTCTGAGATTTTCACCAGCCTAGCCCTTTTAGCCCTTCTCACTTGAGAAATGTAGTGTTATCTGTCCTTGAACTGTAGCTTTAAGTGCTTCCAACAAAATGCCACTACTTATGTCTGGAGTATAATTTAGCTCTATTTAAGTGTGAATTTGCAGAGCAGCAAAATGTTTAAATTTATTATCAGAAAGTAAGAGCTGAACCTCCATGATGGCGGTTGGGTTTTACCATGTGTGAAACTGTTATTTATTGAGGTTGGCGCATGGTCAGATTTGGTTATGGGGTGATGGTCACATGTACTCACACAGTGTAGAAGATAATTTTCTACTAACCTGTGAGAAGAATGAAAAAGCTCTACCCTAAGGATTTCTAAATTCTCAATGGGGAAGCATAGCTCATTACCAGATTTGCCAGTTTAGATTTTGTTATTTGAATAGAAGAGGATCCATTGAGACTAACATCTTGAACAAGACTGAATCCATGCCTAGGACAAGGTGGCTATTCGGGATCTTGGCAAAAAGCCTTTGAAAAAAATGGTGATTATCCAAGGTAGGTACATAAATTGAGACCTATATGTTCTGTATTTTGCCCCAAACCACAACATAGAGGCTGGGGAACACAAAACAAAAAAAGAAACAATAACCGCAAAAACAATAACAACAACAGTGAAAAACATATATCCTCGAGATACTACCAATCCTGATCCTAGCCTCACCTCATGCTACTCTCAGAACTAGAACCAAATCCGAGCTCTCTGGCTCATTGCTTATAGCTAAACCTTACTTCTGGGGTTCTTCCTCTTATTGTAATAGTAACTGATCTCATAAGGCCAAATAAAATAATCAAAACACACTGCAAAATCATTCATTTTCTCTTCTCCCCTCAAAACAAAAAGTGATTCATAAAGTAAAAAAATAAATAAAAAAAAATAAAGAGGAACGTCATGAAAGGTCAGATGCTGATTATATTTTAAGTCAGGTCATAGAGAGAGAGAGAAAAGCAAAATAGCAACACAACACATATTCCATTTCCAGCTATCGTGAATAGCCATTAGCTCAATAGCAGGCAAATGTTACCAATGGTGTAGCTCTGTAAATTAACTCCCTATATAAACCCACTGTAGTATACATCCAGCTTTAGAATTTAGTCTGTTTTTTTTTTTTTTTTTTTTTTTTTTGTATCATCTGTACACATCACATCTTTATTTTCCCTGTGTTTCAGGTCCAGTATTTTGGTCCAGCTCTCCTTTTTTCCCAGTTTGGTCACCACGCCTTGCCTAATTCTGTCTGCCTGTCTGCCTCTCAACCTGGAAAACCACTTATCTTCTACCACTTCTCCTGACCAGCCACTGCCTCTGCCCCTTCCTCTACCCAGCCAACTTGAGTTAGTCTTCATTATTATCATCAAATAAACTCTCTAAACTTGGTCAGTCTGCTTGTCTGTGTTTCTGCATACTGGGTCCTTAACTTTGGAAGCATAACCCTCTCCTATGGGCTGATGAAGAGTTTGTAAGTCTCATCTCGTCTCAGATTGAACTCTTTATAGAAACCCACTCTACCCCAGAAATCTCCTACTCAACCTCTGTAATATTGTAAAGGTTTTGGCCTTATTATGTACAGTGCCTTGAGATAATGTATGTTGTGATTTGGCGCTATACAAATAAAATTGAATTGAATTGAATTGAACCTTGTGGGAGATGTTTATGTTAAGGCACCAATGTTGTAAAGGTTTGAAGCAATTAGGTAATATCGTTCGAAGGAAGAGCATGCTATGGACAGAATGGTGTGATATTGGCAAGAGTCTACACTCCCCAATAACCTACATTCTATAATAAAATAATAAATACAGGTGTAGGTATGATGGAACCTTGGAGGAGAAAAAAAGTCTTATTCATTAAGATATTTACGTCCCCAAATCTGAAAGACCTGTCTGTGTACAAAAACAGTGATAACTGATTTGATAAGGGGCTGTTTATTTGAGGATATGTCTAGTGTGGTGTTGAGTATGCCATAACATTGCCTCCCATTATCAGGTTGTGGGTGTTATGTGATCATCAAAGTTTGGGACATAGAAATTGACAAAATTGACAGCAAGACAAAATAACTGCCCAGTGATGATGACATATCTCCCATAGGTATTGGTAATTTTCTCTTTCGCTTGAATTATGATATACTTTATAATGTATAATGATTCCTGTCCCTCTGGCTTTGACATTAAACTATGAGTAGTACAGTTGCCCAAGTCAGCTTCTTTTAAGATAATTGACAGCATCAAAAGAATGTAAAGAATATGATAACAATTTACTAATGAGAAGTCCTACGTAGTAGGCTAGGATCAGAGTTTGATAATAATAATAATAGCAATAATAACACAGGTCCATCTGGAGTTAGCTCACTAACCAATCCAAGAGTATATCCACGCTATGTTTCCGCCTATGTGGAAGTATAACCATCTGGTTCCCCTGCATGTATTTACACACAGGAGACAGTTTCCTTGGGTGTGAGAAAAGTATGCTTCTGCTTGTCCTTGTCTGTATCCTGGAGCTTGGTTGGTTGGAAGTGTTGACTTCAATGGGACAAATGCAAAAGGTTTCAAATTCACCACAAGTATAAGCTGAATATACTGTACTTATACTTGACAAATTCTCATCGTTTAAACAGACTTTTTATGCCAAGGCTTTGAGTAAAATGTATCATCAACCAAACATGATGACATTACAGTTAATGTCAGCATGTTAGTTGTAATATTAAGTAAGGTTCTATAATGCTCATCCACAGTCAAACTCCTAGTTTTGCATGTTAGCATGTTAATCTCTATAAAAGGATTCTGCATGTTAATATACAGAATGGGTAGACACAGACAAGATTATGAAGACTCCAGCATTCTCTTGCTAATTTGACCAATTCCAGTAGAGTAGGTTTTGGTTTCCTTCATGTGCGGAGAGCACACTGGGATAGAAATGTGTTGGCTGTCAACTTTGCATGTATCATTAAATAGTGAAGGTCTTGGTCTGGATATCTGCTTTTCACAAAGAAAACTCTCCCCCAGAGGCTAAATCATCATCAGACAATTTAGGCAGTAGGTTCTGAGAATGGCATGCTCATATTTGCTTATTCAGTCTAGTTTTACAACACAATTGGGGAACAAGAAAAAAAGTGCTATAAACACCACAAAAGTGGTTTGGATTTTATCAAATATCATACAGTATATATATTTAATATACCAATATATCTCCTGTCACTAAGAGTTTAGAAAAAAACATCAAGGATTAGCTTCAATTTGCTTGAAATCACAAAATGCTTAATGGTGATACAATGTCATGAAATGCCCTGCCAACTGCTTCAGTAATTAAAACCCTGCAAGCCATACTGACTGAGGGCTACAGCATCCCACTGTGCACTTGGTGGTGAGAGCAGACCTCAGCCAAACCAGTCATGACACACAGCCTCTCATTTACCATTAGTCTGCTCTGTGTTCTTTCACACTGAAAACTCTTTGATTTACCTGTGTATTTATCTGTCACTAGTTTAGGACAGAAAAAGCTCCCACTAACCAGTTCAAACAACTGAGCTTTAAAATAAATTTAGCCAGGCAGCAGCCAAACAAGCAGTGGTGGTCCTAGCTTTCCAAGCTTTCATTTCTTTAGAGGCCTGTGTGGCTACAGAGGTAGATGGCTCCCCATATCCTTGCTAGTGGCAGAGGGTGCTCCAAAATATTTAAAGACTGCCTCTGCATTTGCATTAAAATACAGCATAAATGATCAATGCATGAATAGCACAATAAAATAAACATGTAATTAAGCATCATTTATCCAACTTTTAGAATAGCAAACAAATGAATAACACAACCTCCTTGGTTAATGGCCAATTATATACATAACACACTCCAAATGACTCAGAAACTGTCACAAAATAACAGTGCAATATATATCTTTTGAATTAGCTTACAGAACTGATAAATCACTTTACTGAGCATCACAGGACCTAATGTGATATTTACCTAACAATATGTGAGCTAGTCTTTGTTGTGGTGAAATGAATTAGATTTAATGTTTGCTAGCAAGTTCGACTGAAAAGGGATGCTGTCGTCATCTACTATTATAGCCAGCAGTATAGCAAGAGGCTAACAAACATACAAGTTAGCCTATACTAATTAACATCATTTAATTTCATTACATGCATGATCATACTCAAGAAGAGTAGATGTCATGGCTCCATACCTTTATCTTTTGTAAGATGGCGCCGGTGTGTGTGGCTGGCCATCTACCTCTGTCTCTATGGTTCGCTATTTTGTTGCTTTTGACGGTTGTCACTCCTCAAATCAAGTCTATACTGGTGTATGATCAACAAACTCTCCTGGATCTTCGGCTTTCTGCCAAGGATCTGGTCTCACCTGACAATGCCGGACAGAAAACTTTGCCCCTGCTCCTGTTGGGGATTCCGGCTCACCTGTACCGGCCCTCAGAGCCACCTCCCCGGCGTAAGCGTCACCATCGTCGCGGTAAGCGGTGGCTAGTGAAGCTCAAGGTCTGCCTAGCACGCTCTTCCATAATTGACTATGGATTACTCGCTGTGCCCTGGCGTTTCCTGGATCCCATCGATGCCTGTCTGATACCGGTGACCGGCTTGGATGAGGGCTTCCGCCGCCCCTGCTCTCCCCGACTCTACCGGCGCGGGGTGAATCTCCACTTCCTGAGGCCGCTGCACTGGGCTCCCCGGTCAGATGGACGACAGGTCCCAATCCCTGCCAGGATTGGTCTGGTAAACGCTAGATCGCTGGCAAACAAAACTTTTTTCCTCAGGGATTTCTTCATCTCCCGTGATCTGGATTTCCTCTGTGTGACGGAGACGTGGCTAAGTGTTGGTGAGTCTAGCGCTCTTTCCGAGCTTTTACCGGTGGGCTGTGGTTACTTTAACTCCCCGCGAACGTCGGGCCGAGGAGGAGGAATTGCGGTTGTTTATAAAAATAACTATAAATGCAAGCAGCGTGTTCTACCGTCTTCCTTCTCCAGCTTTGAATCGACTTTATTTGAGGTGGGTCGCTCTGACCCGGTGCTGAGCGCCGTCATCTACAGACCTCCAAAATATAATAAGGATTTTTTAAATGACTTCTCTGACTTCTTGGCTGGAATTATTCCTCACTATGACCGGATTCTTATTATTGGTGATTTTAATATATGTGTGCTGCCCTGATAAGCCACTGGTGAAAGACTTTCTAGGCCTTATTGATTCTTTTAGTATGGTTCAGTCTGTGGCTGGTCCCACACACAGTCATGGACACACTTTGGATCTTGTTCTCTCACATGGCCTGCCTGTGTTAAACCTGGATATCTCCGACAATGTGCTCTCTGATCACAAGACTGTATTATTTCAGGTTGAGTTATCCTGCACAACATTTAAAACTCGCACTCCTGCTCGACAATGTCAGATTCTTAACCCTTTGACTGCTGCCCAGTTCTCTGTTGCTTTTAACCAGTTCTGTGTCCCTCTGTCTTCAATTCTGTCTGACACTGAGGAGCTCAGTGCCTGGTTCCACTCCTCCTGCCAAACCATTTTGGACTCTGTTGCTCCATTAAAAACCAAGCAGCCTAAACTTAAACCTGAGCCCTGGTTTAATGATACAACTCGTGCTGTCAGACGGGAGTGCCGCAAAGCTGAACGCAAGTGGAAGAAGGACAAACTGCAGGTGTCATTTCAAATTCTGAAGGACTGCTGGCACCATTACCACAACACTGTCAAAGAGGCTAAAAGGAAATATCTATCGGACATTATTTCTTCGAACAGCCATAAGCCACGTGTACTATTTAAAACAATTGACTCTGTTCTTAATGTCCCACAGGCCATCTGTTTGGAAACCTCCCCTGAAATGAGCAATCATTTTCTGAACTTTTTTATTGAAAAGGTTTCTACTGCTAGGCTGCTCATTTTACCGCCTGTTTCTGACCCCGCGGTCTATGTTCCTTGTTCTGCTGTCTTCAATCAGTTTGTATCAGTAGTCTGTCTTCTGGTGTGGTGCCTGCAAAATTTAAACATGCAGTAGTGCAAC
This sequence comes from Brachirus orientalis, assembly GCA_016785285.1. Classification (NCBI taxonomy): domain Eukaryota; kingdom Metazoa; phylum Chordata; class Actinopteri; order Pleuronectiformes; family Soleidae; genus Brachirus; species Brachirus orientalis. The sequence continues at coordinate 273,641 of JAFBJR010001042.1, read as the reverse complement.
CTCTGATTAAAAAACCAGGTCTTGATCAGTCTGTGTTAGCTAATTTTAGACCCATTTCCAAGCTGCCTTTTATCTCTAAAATTTCTTTCCTGGATGGGCATGATATCCTGGAGGTTTTTCAGTCCAGTTTCAAAACCCTGCATAGCACAGAATCGGTTTTTAATGACATCTTACTTGCCTGTGATTCTGGTGACTGTGTTATTCTTGTCCTGCTTGACCTTACTGCTGCTTTTGACACAGTGGACCACAGCATATTACTATTGCGCTTACAACAGCTAGTGGGCATTTGTGGTACTGCTTTAAAATGGTTCATGTCCTATCTGGCAGATAGAACCATGTGTGTACCGCTTGCTGATACTGAATCCTCCACTGCTCCCCTGTCATGCGGGGTCCCGCAGGGCTCAATTTTAGGGCCCCTGCTCTTTTCATTGTATTTCCTTCCTTTGCGGTCCATTCTTAGGAAGCCATCGCCTTCCACTGTTATGCTGATGACAATCTTTCAAAACAGCACTTTGAGTCAGTAATCCATGCCTTCATTACATCTCGCCTGGATTACTGCAACGCACTTTACTTTGGAGTCAGCCAGTCGTCCCTATCACGTCTTCAGATTGTTCAAAATGCTGCTGTGCGTCTTTTAACTGGAACGCGAAAGAGGGAACACATAACTCCTATTTTAGCCTCACTTCACTGGCTGCCTATGCACTTTAGAGTTCATTTTAAAATCCTTCTATTTGCTTTTAAATCCTTAAATGTCTTGCCCTGCCATACCTCACAGAGTTGCTTCATCCTTATACTCCTGTCCGGTCTTTGAGGTCAGCTGATCAGCTGCTCCTACAGATTCCTAAATCTAAACGGAAGCTTAGAGGGGACAGAGCTTTTTCTGTTGCTGCGCCTAGATTGTGGAATGATCTTCCTTTACATATTAGACAGGCCCCTTCTCTGTCTGTTTTTAAAAAGCATCTTAAGACCCATTTTTACTCTTTGGCTTTTAACCCAGTATGAGGCATTGATTTTACCTGTTGGTTTTATGTTTGTTTTTGTGTATATACCATAGGTGTGTGTGAGTGAGAGAGAGAGTATGTGTGAGTGTATATATATATATATGTATGCACTGTGTATGTAGGTATGTATGTTTCTTATGCATGTCTGTGCATATGTATGTGTATATAGCCCATTTCATCTGCTGCACGGATGTACTGTATATATGTGTACATAAGTACAATCAACAGTGTTTTACGTGTTGTCTATCTTTTAGTATGTTTCAGTAGTTTATCTTATTCTTCTCTAATGTACAGCACTTTGCCTCAGCTGTTGTTGTTTTTAAAGTGCTTTATAAATAAAGTTGGATTGGATTGGATTTCTCCTCCTCTTCTTTTCTCTTTTTCCTGAACTGGGCACCTGATAGCTTTGACCTCTTCTTATCCATTTGTTTATTTGAAACTCGGGAACCAGCACATTACCCATCCCCCAACATTGTCAACCAAGTGTTAAGACTAAACCAATTCACCTCGTTTTGTAATGTATTTCACCAAACCCCGAAAAATTACATATGTGAAACTATAGGCTTACATTCACAATATTATTATGACTGAAATGTGTTTTATGTGGAAGGAATTTGTGATGTGATTGATTTTATCCTACTAACTACATTAGTTGTGCACTACCCCCTGCTCCCCCCCACTCCAGTAGGTGAACCAATCCCCCGCCCCCCTTCTTTCCCAAACACTGTGAGACTCTCTCAGCAGCAGCAGTCTCACCTTGATAAAACACAACCAAGGGTGCCCAGCCATCTGCTCCCCCACGGCAACATGACATCATTGATTTGATGTGTAAATGAGAAAATAAATTTTATTTTATTTTTGTACTCATGCCGCCCCTCCACAAATACCCTGGGCGGCTGTCCATACTGCCCATATGAGAAACCACCCCTGCAAACTGGAGATCTGGAGATTGTCACCCACCCTCTGACTTAATACGTCAGATAACTAGATTTGTCTTCTTGTAACCATTTTCAGTTATACAGAATAAAGCAAACATGATTAATGATCAGTTATTAGATAATTAATTCAAACAAGGAGGTGAGTGACCTCTTATTTAACAGTCTGCACAACTTTAGTACTCTTTAATTCTGTTTTGGTATTTGTGTTGTTGTTCGTTGGATTGAATAGCTTGCTTCTGCTCTTTTTATTAACAATTCATTTAATTTTGGTCAGAGGACAGATACAGTCTCTACAGGGAGGTTAATAGGAAGGTTAATGCTTGAATAGAAGCACAGAGAAGCGTGTAAGCGTGCAACTCTGCCTCCTGGTCTGGTCTCTGATTGTTACAGTTTTGGACTTCAAATAAATATATATTACAAACATGATGCAAATTTCTACATAAGAGAGCTGCATGGATGCCGTCTCTCCTCATGAGACCAGGTCTGCAAGTTATCTATAAAAATTTTGTTTTCTGGACAACATCTTGACAGCCAGCAATTAAGGATGATGTGCCCATCCGTGTCATGACTGGTCACACTGGGATGAGGTCCAGAAAACTACAGTGTCTAACATTGATTTAGCGTACATGCACAATGACTCAACATTAACTTTTGTGACATTTGATTGGTGTAATTGGGCATCCACACTGCTGTCATAATATAGTGAATAGTTACCTGTGCATTTTGAGGTGTGACCACCCCAATGCGTGTGGGCTAAGCTTGGACCCGTCCTGACAGTACTAATTATTTTCAAGCGTTTCCCTGCACATGTTGGGGTGTGAAGCCACAGCAACAACCTGCTGCTTTATAATCCCTGGTCCCACAGTCGCCAGCGCATTAAGTTCCAATACATGGTACAAACTTCAATTGAAGAACACTCTATGATTACATTTGCTATTTTTTCATGTGCGCTCACCATTATAACTTTTGTTTTTTTTCCTTCCCTAGTTTCTCTCCACGGACTCTCAGGACTTAGGTAGAAGAAAACATATAGATATTTCTTTCATTGGCTTGACTTTTCTTTAATACATTTTTTTACTTACCTTCTCTTGCTGTTCAGACATCTGCCTTTTTGGATTCCATTTAGTTTATCCCTAAATCATAACAGTATTCAGGGCAGTTGCCTGTTCTCACATATGACATTTTGCACAGATTTGTCAATGCTCAACAAAATTACAGGCCACTTCCTGTTTCAGATGGCCTACTTCCTGTGTGGAGGTAATGGCATGCAGACGTGTCCAGGGAGGGTTCCTGGTCTCACATATGAAGTTTCGATCAGATTGGCCAATGTATGACAAAGTCACAGGTCACTTCATGTCTGATCTGATGTACTTCCTCTATGCAAGCAATGACTGGCAGATGTGTTCAGAGCAGACCCCTGATCGCAGAAATAAGGTTTCGAGCCAATCGGTTAATGCACACTGAAATCACAGAGAACTTCCTGTTTCAGATGATATAATTCCTGTGTTGTAGAGGTAATGGCTTGCAGACATGTTCAAAGGAGGCCCCTGGTCTCACATATGAAGTCCAGTCAGACTGGCCAATGTGTGGCAAAATGGCAGACTTCATGGTGGGTCAAGTTAACATTTGCAGACGTACAGGGTTGGTTGCTTGTATCACGAACAGAACTACTGTATGTACTTGGATACTTGGGAAGAACGACTCAAGTACATACTCGCCAAGTATGGGAGTACACAAGTACGGTTATTGCAACTGGAATAACAGTGTACTTCCTTCCTCTTCTGTTTGAATGGCAGGTGGCAGTTCCACCCTAAGCCTGCTTTACTCCTTTACTCTCTTTCTCAACCAGGGATAACTGCACAGACTGAGTGAGCTAGGGCAAGAAAGAGAGAGAGAGAGCATGTATGAATGTATGAATGACATGCCAAACAAGGGCGGGGGTGTTTGATTGTGCTGCACTGACACGTAAAACCATTGTTTCTCAGTTTTCAGATGTCTCATTGAGGGCTCTGTCTGCTTTGATATTTTAAGTAGGTATCACAACAAAAGGGCCAACAAATGGCAGAAGCAAGGCTACGGGACTATTGCAGCAAAAATGGAGGAGTTAGTGTGTGGAGCATGGGGTCGGGGTGGGGGTGGGAGCGGAGAGTTCCCTGCCCAGGGACAGGTAGAGTTACCTGGGGAGGGATACTCAGGTACTCCCCTTCCTCCTGTCTCTATCAGCATAAATGAGAAACTAATGCAAAATCTGAACTTCATTTTAGTTTGTCTTGTCCCACATACAGTATTGTTAAAACAAACAGGAGGGATTTGTCATATCACCATCATAACTGTCATTATATTTAAGATTTACCTGACCCTGTTGCTAGACAGTCTATGTAACGTGCCATTTGAAGGTGCAATAAGCAACATACTTATGACATTATTTTGTCAGTAATCTTTCAGCATGATGTAAATCAGATGGTCTAAGTGAGAGCAATGCTTCTGAACTACCTGGGCTTTGTTTACGGTCTTGAGGAGATCTGGCCAATGGTGGGAGGCTTTGACCAATCACTAGACAGTATAAAGAATGCAGAGAAAGAATGCAGTACAAAGGTTGATAACAACTGCCTACACTGAAAAGAAACAAAAATATAGTGTACACAATTAAGAACGTGTAATAATTTGAGTGGTCAGATTTGTGTGTCTGCACTCATCTGATAAGAGAAGCTAAAGACAAAATCAGCTATTTTTGTAGCAATCTTGTCCTGTGCATATTTAATTCAGTGATCAAAATTTGTGAATGCTCATCAATTTCTAAAGTTATTGTGATGATCTGTATCTGTTTTTCTCAAAAAAACAGAAATCCAAACTGTAGGAATGTAGGTAAAAACATTTATTAAAAAAAAAACAAAAAAAAAAAAAAACAAGTCAACTAATGGGACAACAAAAGGATCTGAGGCTAGCAAGGCAGACCTCAGTGTCCATGGGTAACTACAAAAGGAAACAAAAATGAGCAATTAACATAGGTTTCAAACTAAGAAACTGCTGATAAGAAAGTCTAAGGGCTTTAATTTCATGGCGCAACGCAAGGTGCTGTGAATTTGGCAATTTGGTAGACTGAGGTGTGCCGAGATGGGTGTGGCAGCGAAGCAAGGGGAGGTTTTGACAGATTCAGCTTGGCACAGTGACAATTTTGTGTCAAAAGGCTGCACCGAAGATGAAAGCTTGCCAGCTCCAACCTTGTCTACTCTTGGTGCAAGGCTAAGCGCAGCTGGTCTAGTGGTAATTTGGCTGACTGGCGCAAATGTCACCAAATTCTCACAGGCAGGTTTACAGAATGTCAGGGACATTTCAATGCAGTTAATAATCACAACAACCACCATTTAATGTAACTATCTGAATCAGCACATAAATTTATATCTATATCAACTGTCATATCTGATGTAAGATCAAAGACTGAGAACAAAGACTTGTACTCTCAAAGACTCTCTCTCAGTCAACCACAAACAGCCTCAGCATCAGATAGTGAGTATATATTAAGCTTCTCTCATCTCATAAAATTCAGTGCATTCTTTGTGGCACGTTGCATACACAACATAGCAGGGAGAGCAGCAGAGCATACAGGAGATCATCTGGCTGCACAGCACCTGTCCTTAAATGTTTTCGTTTCTACATTTTTTTTTGGCCACAATATACTTGATCACATTAAAGATACATAAAATCACTCATGAAACAAAATTGTGTTAACATCAATTTTATTGATTTATTGAACTAGTCTCCTTCCTCTTCCTCCTCACGTGCGGGGATGCTCTGTGCTTCCTGGTTGGATCCGGGAGAGTGTTAATCAAACATGTTTACATCTTTGATTTTGTGTAATCCAGAGTTACATGCCATAATGATCATAATTCAATCGGGTAAGACAAGTTAATATCACATGCAAACACTAGTGACAAGGGCCAGACCACGAGCTATGCACAGGTGCTTCTGATTTCATCCCCATTACACATGGTATTTGTGATCTGTGCACACTACTAATCTTTATTACACAGGGTTTAAATATAGGTTACTAAACATGAGTGTCTTTATTTGTGGAAAAATATGTTTACCTTACTCATAATGCCAACCTCAATCCCACCAAAGCCCTCGATGCTTATGACTGAGAGGGTGGAGGGCACAATGTCATCCACTGAGCTCATGGCCACACTGATGAAGGGGCCATCCCCGGAGCTTTTGTTTGGCCCCTCCTTCTTACATCATTTTTTGTTTACACTTGGCAACGGTTCTTAGTATGTCAGGGCAGACCTGATTAATAATATTGGTAACCTCCTTTTGGCTCCTTTTGCATCATCAGCCCATGGAGGTCTGTTTGTGTGACCATATATTCGGCCACTGCGAGCTTGGACTTCCCAGGCCAGAACATCAGTTTTCCTCTGTTTGAGGCTGCTTCTGTTTCCTTGTCCATGGCGAAATGAAACTTGCACTGCACCTCACTGAAGTGCATTTAAAGGTGAGAAGAGGAGGTTATTTGATTGGTGAAGACTGAGTTAAACCTAGTCCTTCTCTACCTTTCTTTGCTATTTGCTGGTAGGAGAGACTGGACATCAAATGTGGCACCATGTATGTGTGAGAGGTGCAGGTATACAGGACAAGTTTGAGTCTGTGGAAAATACTTCAGTGGACAGTGGACATTATACAATCTGACATTCGTGGTGAAGCCATATCACCGCTGAACCCTGATTCATTTGGGAGAAACTGGGGAGGTACAGACTCCTTACTTCAAGAAAGAAAAGATGTCAAGAAAAAAGCAGAAAACTATTCTTTCTCCCTTTTAAACTTGAGAGCCCTGCTGTAACCCAACGTTTCATCCAAGGGGTACACATCAGTGGTTGGTCCTATTCATACACCCAAGAATGTTATATACCTTCACTTTAAAAACAGATGAACACTGTGACACTGACAAACACTTTTTTTTTGTTTTTTGGAACATTACTCTGCATTGATCAAACAGTATGGACTTCTGATTGGTGTGTGGACATTGCGCTCTGAAGTGAAACAGTTTTTTTTACCAAGTTTTGAGGCACCCAAACAACTTCAGAGATGTCTTGTTGGTGGGGCGTGGTTATGGCGCTGAACTAGACACACGTCTTTTTTTGTGCTCCTGGCGATATTCTAGTAAAATCCTGTAAACTTTCCTTTATCTACATGAACAGTGATAACTTTCGTTTGTGGTAACTTATTACTGTATACCCAGAACAATATGCCGGTGAAAAAAGCACAAAATAAATCTAAAGCACACTCTTCTCTGAGTGAGGAAGACGACATCTCAGATGCTAACAGCCTAGCTAACTCAACAGGTGATGCCTTTCCAAGTAATTAACACTATTTATGATAAAGCTGGTAGATTTTTGGTGGTTCAAGGAACTCTCTTGAAAGAAAATATTAATCTTGTTAATGTATATGGCCCTAATGATGATAACCCTGAGAATTTATTTCTGTTGATGGCCACTCTCCCTGGTAAGATAATATTGGCAGGTGACTTAAATTGTGCTTTAGATCCCAAGCTCGTCAAGGGTGGATACATCCTATTCTCAAACAAGAAAGAAAATACAACAATATATGAAAGACCTGAAACTCTGTGATCCGTGGAGGACTCAAAACCCCAATGCAGTACACCTCAGACACCTGAGGTGTCTGAGGTGTACTGCATTCAGACATACAGGAAACTTTAACATGGGAAAAACAATGGGCACGTATTGAAAGGTCTTGTTCAATCAAGAATATATTCAACAGGGTCAACACATTGGAAATGCTCCTTTAAAATAAGAGGACCACCTGCTCCTGGTGCTGTACTAATGGGATGTAATAATGCACAATTGTTCTGCCAAGTCAAATCGAAACAATAGCCGGGTCAGCAGTGCATTTATTTAATCTCAGTGTTGAATCAAGTGTATTTCTAACAAAACAAGAGATACTGAAGATGAAATGAAGTGAAGGTCTTCAACCAAGGCATCAGTGCACCTTACAGATGCATTACAGATGTTCTCTAGCTTCAGCAGAACCAAGCCAAATTTTTTTTAAGTAGATATGATGCACTTTCAGTAATCACAATCTAAACTAGTTCCCTCATCAGCACTGGCCTCTGGTAGTGCTATATCACAGAGGTCGAAAGTTTTTTCTGAATCCAGATTTGTACATTGTGGCAAGGAGATATTTCCAGTTTACTCTATCAATGCTTTTTCTGCATCTAGTGAGATCACTGCTGCTTCAAGTTTATTAATTGTGCAGTAGTCAATTATATTCACTAATCTGCATGCATTATTTGAGTGCCTGCTCTTAATGAATCCGGTCTGGTCTGGGTGAATTATGAAGGGGGTAATTTTTTCCAATCTCATTGCTAGGGCTTTGCAGATGATTTTGAGATCTGCATTTATAAGTGAGATTGGACGATAGCTGGATAGGAGTGGGGTCTTTAAGAGGTTTGATGTGGAGACAGATATGTGCTGTGTTTATGTTTGAGGAAGGAGTGACTTTCCTTAATTTCCATTACCATTTTATAGAATGTGGGTGCCAGTATAGGCCAAAAGTTTTTGTAGAACTCAACCTGGATCTGGTCCTAGGGCTTTTCTGATTGGCATATGATGGAGGGCTTCATGGAGTTCAGTCACTAGGATAGGGGGACTCTATGATGTTTCCTGTTCATTGTTAAGTTTTGGTAGATCTATGAGTTTAGAAAAGTGTTTATCTCTGTATTGGATGAGTTATTGTTGGATGAATATGTTTTTATAGTGTGTGTAGTGCCATGGAGCAATTGACGTTTCTTACAAAACCTGCAAGACTTTGCAAGACCTGCTGAATGTGATACCAAAAATGTGATGTTTGCTTTAAGGAATGTGTATCAATTTTGTTATACCCTGCATGCACTCTCTTGCTTTGGATGGTAGACCCCAGGTATTATTTTCTCTACCTCTACTTCTTGCATTTCTACCTGTCTGTCATTCACACACTCATATTCTGTCTTGAAACTTCTAACCTTTATTCCTCTTCTCTCCAGTGCAGACCTTCACCTCTGCAGGCTCTCTTGCATCTGTCCCCAATTGTCACTACAGATAGCAATATCATCTGGAAACAACATAGACCAAGGACACTCCCACCTAACCTCATCTGTCAAACTGTCACCAATGCAAACAAGAAGGGGCTCAGAACTGATCCCTGATTCATGTAACATATTGTGTCAATTCATGTTTCCACTGATGTTACGCTGTGTGTTTCTCCTGCTCTCTACTGCTGGAAAACTTTATCTGAAGTCACAATCTAGGAAAACCACAGATTGTGAATCACGTAGATTCACACTCTGTGGTTTTCCTAGCTTAACAGTTAGCTTAGCAGGGATGGCCTCTCTCTCTCCTTCTCCCTCTCCTGCTCTCTCGTATTGTGTGCCACATGTTTGGCTATTCCTCTGCCTCCTTCAGCAATAACAGTACTTGTAATAAGTGTAGTATATTTGCCAGGATGGAGGCGAGGCTTAATGAGGTAGAAACCCAGCTCCGCACCATAGAAGCTAAATCAGTTAGCCAGTCCCCTGTAGCAGGTGTGGACCACATAGCGATACCATTAGCTCCCTCATTAGCTCCCATGCAGCCAGGAGATCAACAGGATAGCTGGGTGACTGTCCGTAATAAGAGGCGTAGTGTTAAACAGAAAAGCCTGGTTCACCACCAACCAGTTCACACTTCCAACAAGTTTTCCCCCCTTATTAACTGGATATATACCCCAAGTTTTTAAAGTTGCAGTTATTCCCTCACAGTCACTCTCTCACACTCAGGGTATGAATGTGACTTAATTATGTCTCATTAACTTTATTTTTTTCTCTCCCAGATCCAGTTTTGATGATATTATTATTATTATTATCACTAACAATAATACTGCTGTCATTATTATTATGTTTTGATTAAAAGTTCACCAGTATAATTTCTTATCAATAATTAATGCAGCAGTGGTGGAGAAGAGTAGCTACCTCTTACTTGAGATGAGGGCGAAACAACAATGACGGTGGCATCGGGACTTCGTTCCCTCTCCTTGACAAACTGAGGGATTTGGTGAAACACAGCCGTGAGTCAACTTCCGTCTTCCTGGAAACAGAGGCAGCAATAGCTGAGCAATAATCCACATAAAACATGACCAAAAAAAATTAACCAAAGAGCCGATATGGTACCACAGGTTGCAAATGAGCCAACGAAACTGTATCAAAGTGATTTGAGAGATTCAGTAAAAGCCTGACATCATAATGGCACTGGAGACTTTGGGTAATGTAGTATCTGTGGAGTATTTTCCTTTGTGGAAACCAGACTGAAATTTGTCAAGGATGAATGAAGGAAGGATGAATTTCTAAGAAAATAGAGAGTAGGTCTGCAACAACTTTTTCAACGAATTTTGATAAATATGGCAATTTAGATATAGGCCTATAGTTTTTCAGTTGAAAGGGATCTAAGCTTGGCTACACAGAGATCCTCTGTTTCACTGTGGCTCAGCCAGCAAAAAGGACCAGCGTCACTTATGTCAGGGTCCGGTTCTGAACGACTTCCTGTCTTTTATTTTGTTTGTCCATTTCCTGTGCACCCTCTCTTTTGCCTTGTAATTTCAGGAGACTTGACCGGGCAGCCGGGCGGAGTCTCCTTCTCCGCACCTGCTGCTCATTCCCCTGATTTGATGACAGCCTTCATATGCTCTGAGTTTCCTGCAGCAACAGTCTATGCGGTACTTACCTGCAGTCACGACGTTTGTTTCTTTTTTGTATTTTTTCTACGTTTCCTCTTCTTTAGTTTGTTTGGGAGACCTCCGCTCCGCCTGCCCATCAGTCTCCTCGCCCTCAGTTGGATTATTACCCTGGTTTGGTTTTCTGTTTTTGCTTTTGTAATAAATCCTCATTTTTTCCATCTTTAAACGGCTTCGTCTCAGCCTGATTTTTGGGTCCACACATGTCCTCCTAAAATCATTACAACTTATTTATAATTTGTAATCTTGACCTTGAAATTCATATATCAAGATTCAGTTGCAACACAAAAGACAAAAGCCAAAAGCCAAAAAACTTTGGACATATTTTCAACACAAACAGAATCCACATTACACAGACAGTGACAGAACAGACGGAACAGATGAATGTGATTTAATTACATGTCATTAACATTGTTCTTTCTCTGCCTGTCTGTGCTTTTCCCCTCCTGTCCTCTCTCTCTCTCTCTCTCTCTCTCTCTCTCTCTCTCTCTCTCTCTCTCTCTCTCTCTCTCTCATCTTGCAGCCTGGAGGATCCAGATCCAGTTTTTGATGCTATTATTATTATCACTAACAGTAGTATTGTTGTCATTATTAAGTACAATTTCTAATCAAAAATCTCTGCTGCTGCTTGTGTAAATAACACTATAGTTCTATAATCATGACATAAATGATTCTAAACTTGATACAACTCTTATATATTTGAACCTGGTCTCTTACTTCTGTTGCTACCATCACCTCCCTCTTTTTCTTTCTCTCCCCCCTTTCTTTCCCCCACCACTCTCCTGTCCCCCATTTCCTTTCACCCCAACCGGTCAAGGCAGTTGACTGCACATCTTTGAGTGTGGTTCTGTCAGAGATTTCTTCCTGTTACTGATGCCTAGTGCTTGCTCATTGTGTGAATTCTTGGGTTTCTCTTCTCTGCAAACACCTTTTCCATCCTGGTCTCACATAGAGGTGGACTTTGTCACCTGATGTCCCCTGTCACCTGGTAATGACACTATTTTAACAAATGTTGACAGATTCCCAAGGCCTTACACTTTTTTTGCTCTGCCTAAACTCCCATCTGCCCTAGAGACTGCAGACCTCCTAATCCAGCTTGTTTTCTCTGTTCACGGCATTGCAGAGGATATGGTTTCTGATCATGACCCTCAATTCCTTTCCCAAGTGTGGAAAGCCTTCTGCCAAGCTTTAGGAGCAAACACGAGCCTTACTTCTGGATATCACCTCCAGTCCAATGGCCAGATAGAGTTGGTTTTCGAACGGCACAGCTGCAGACAAGAAAGCAGTCCAGAGGGTTGTCACCACAGCTGAAAAGATTATCGGCTGCCATCTTCCCTCCTTGGAAGTATTGTTCCCGCTGTCTCAGAAAGGCATACAGCATTCTCAGGGACCCATCCCATCCAGAACACTCGCTCTTTCAACTGCTACTCTCAAGCAGGCGTTTCAGGACACTAAAAGCAAGAACAAACAGGTTAAAAAACAGCTTCTATGCCATGATTTTTGTTTGTTTGTTGTTTGTTTTACTTTACTTCCTGGTAGAGTTGCCCTGTGTTCACAGGAGGTTGGCTGACAGGTGAGGTGGGGATTTCATCAGCCCAGCTGTTTCCGATTACACATCAGCTGCCTACTATTTAAACCCGGATTTCCTGCCTTCTGGTGTCAGCGCGTCATCTCAGTTATGCCCAGTAACCACTTCACGTTTCTTTGTGGCTCTTACTAGACTCTTGTGCTTAAACTGCCTTTTTGTTTATCAACCTTTTTCTAATGATCGCTTTTTGTTCTCTCCTAGTACCTGTTTGATTCCTGAGCTCCTCCTTGCCAGCTGGGCAGTCTCGGCATTTTTAGTTTATTTATGGACTGTTTTTTTGAGTTTTGTTTGTACAATAAATCTTTTCCCCCTTTTCCCCCTTCCTAGTTGATTTAGTTGTAAATCATGATACCACTGTTTGAAATTGTTTGTTGATGCAGGCCTCATTCAAGGCTGGGACCATCCCTCCATTCCTAATGGAGGCTAATAAAAAGGTATATTGCCAGAAGAGTGCTCTTGTTTTAAATTTGGATATGAAGTGTCTGGCAAAAGTCCTGGCCTTAGAAGATGTCCTCCCTGCTAGGAGGACACTAGGGATCTCCTTGCTGTTATCGCAGGCATCTTCCTGCTATTATCGCAGGGATCTTGTATATTTCACCTCTCTCTGCTATAATTACTAATGGACTTAGAGGTCTAGTAATTTTTGTACTGAACAGGTCACTAGGCAGGGCTGCCCCTTGAGCCCATTGTTATTTGCTCTGGCTATGGAAACTTCAGCTGCTATCATTTTGGTTTTTTTTTGTGTTGATCGTCAACATAAAATTTCACTGTATGCTGATGGTGTTCTGATTGGTGCAAGGCCAGCCTGGTAGTAGTTGGAGACATTTCACATACAGTTTTAATAGACAGATCCAGTAATGTAATGGTTTCTCACCTTTCAGAGCTCATAAAAGTACGACTTTTGATATAGCTTGCCTAATAATGGATGGATGTCTTACATCCCACCTGACTCCAAGAGTTGGTATCCACACTTCTAGTCTCAGGATCACAGGCTCATAGTCTTGTCCCAACATAAAAAAACATATCCAACGGACACAGGGTAATACAGTATTTAATTCACTACGAGAGAGAGAGAATTCTCCTACCTTGATTTACGGCGCCATTTGTTATTTGTCTCACACTATTAGATGCAGCATCATCTAATGGTGTTAGATGATGCTGAAGTTGCTACCACTTTGCCAAATCTTGTTTGTGACACCAAATATGTTGTGGAGAAAATAATTCACAATGTATAATACACAATAATTCAAAATGTTTTCCTGTTACTGTTATAACAGCTAACACTCCCCAGTGCTTAAGATCACCATGTTCTTGGCTCATGATTCTGGTCAGCGCATTGTTTACATCCAACAGTGTGGCAAATATTATCATTTTAAAGAGTTGAAAATATTCTTTCTGGACCCAGTGAGGTTCAGCTCCTTGGTTTGCTCTCTGACCTTTTGACCTTTCTCTATACAAGTTCACTTCCACACTTTGTCATCATGCTAACAACTAAAGCAGTCAGAATAAGTGATTATTTAATGCAAGATTGAATTATATGTATAAGTGCAGAACTCTAATCTCATCACCTTTCATAGTTTCTACTGCATATTTGTTGAAACCTACAATATGACAAAAACAGTGGACTGAGACCTCCCCAGATCCAGGAAACAGTACTGAACTGTTTCATCAGCTGATTTGTTCGTTGTGAGTAAACAAATAGCTGATTCCTTTACTTACTGAAAGAGTCAGCAGCACATGCCATGTATAGTTCAGTGACTGAACTTAAGCCCTGAGTGAATCAGAGACTTAAACATGTGTTAATCTCCAACATTTATTAAGGAAATTTTTTAAATCTTATTATTTAACAGAGGAGGCTGGTGTATTTAGCGACAGCCCTAACGAAAGCCAGCAACAGTGAGCTGAATCACAACCCATTCAGTTCCCAGATCCTCTCACAGCAAAGAAACAGTACGTAAACTAATTCATCAGCTAATTTGTTTGTTGCGAGGAAACAGTACATGAACTGGTGCACTGACTGAACTTATGTGCACGCTGAGTGAATCAGTGGCTTAAACTGTGAAAACTTCTTGTTTTCCTCCAAAAGATTTCTTGCAGAAAACTGAATGGATTCAGGCAAAAGACTCGAAAGAAGCCAGTTGACGAAGATCCATTTATTCAGGTAAACAAACAAACAACATCTATATGTGTCGACAGTCCTCAAATTACATAGCAACTGGAGAGTTTTACTTGTAAGACACTGAAAGGATTTGCTCTCCTTTCTTGTCTGATTTGTCCTACAGACAAAACTCTGCTTTCTTGAGGCAAAACTCTGTAGGTGTGGTCGGGGGAGAAACTGTGAAGGTTTGAAGATGGGTGAAAGGACAAGGGACAGTACAGCAGTGAGCATCAGGGAGTTGTCTGGAAGGAGGTTTGAAGTGTGAAAAGAGCAGAAAGGCTTTTAAAGTGTACATTCGTTAACATGCTGATGGATGTTCAGATCCTGGCAGACATCCTGGCACCAAAAGTATTGAGAACCACCAAAATCTAACAACTGTTGGCCTCAGCAAATCCAGAAATAATGCCACTTCTTGCCAAACTGTAGATTACTTTAAAAGAACCAAACCAAAGGTTCTCCAATATTTATTAAGGAAATTGATAAAATCTTAACATTTAACAGTGGAGTGTGGTGTATTTAGCGACAGCACTGCCGACAGCTGGCGATAGTGAGCTGAATCACAACCTGTTCATGTGTGTATTAGTTTAGCGAGTGAGTCAGACGTAGTCGGTGCTCCAGTCATGCAGGAAGAACTGAACGATTTGGTGAACAAATCTTTTGAACTAATCTTTTTAATGAAGGGATGGAAAGACTCAGTACTACTGCTGCTCCTCTGTTAACCACACATAACATCAATTCTGGTCTCACTTTGCTCCTGGTGTTTACAGGATTGATTTCAAAATCTTAGTTGCTTCAATGCTATGCTCAATCATGGCCGCTGAGATCAGCTGATCAGCTGTTTCTGACAGTACCTAAAACTAAGCTGAGGTTTAGAGGGGACTTGGTTTTCGGGGTCATGACACTCCTAAAGCTTCTGTGGGGAACAGCTAACAGCTTCTGACCTGAAGACCCCAGGATGCAGGCAGGTGGCTGAGGTAGGATCAGGTCAGAGATGTAAGGGGGATCTTGTCCATGAAAAGGTATAAAAGTAAGCACCAGGACTTGTACTCACTCACTCATTTTCTACCGCTTTATCCACTAGGGGTCGCAGGGGGGCGCTGGTGCCTATCTCCAGCTAACATAGGGCGAGAGGCAGGGTACACCCTGGACAGGTCGCCAGTCCATTACAGGGCCACATAGAGACAGACAACCATTCACTCTCACATTCATACCTACGGGCAATTTAGAGTGTCCAATTAACCTAGTCCCCAAATCTGCATGTTTTTGGACTGTGGGAGGAAGCCGGAGTACCCGGTGAGAACCCACACACCACGGGGAAAACATGCAAACTCCTTGCAGAAGGCCCCTTGTTCCGGACTTGTACTTTAAAATGTAAAATGAACACGTAAAATGAACTGGTAACCAGTTAAGTGATGTTTAAACTGGTGTGATGTCATCTCTCTCGTGTGTTGGTTAAAAGCTGTGCAGCATCGTTCTAAACTGCTTGGAGACAGTCAAGCTTTCTCTGATTAAAACCAGTAAAATTGACATAACAGTAGTCCAAATGTAAAGAAATAAAAGCATGGATGATCCTTTCAAGTTTGCTAGGAATGTCTTTAATAGAAATCTAACTGAAATTTGTAAAATACCCCATGATTTTCTAGAAAACCAGTGAGTTATTTTGCTACCTCTTTTTCTATTTGTGTCAAATTTTTGACACAAACGTGAGTTTAGAGATTGACCTATTGGTGAAGATGGATCTAAACTGAGCTTTTTTTCATTCATTAACAGCAAAGGAGGGGGCTACACCAGTTAAAAGAGATGTATTAAAAAATTCTACAATACAGGAGCCAACAGACTCGAAACCCAAAAGACTTTTTTTATAGTTGGGAGAATTGAATTTAGTGAGTCAGAGAAGGTTAGCCCTGCGGTATAACTGCACGTTACATGCTTTGAAACAAACAACAGGCAATTAAGATAACGTCTTTACCTATAGATCTCTCTGAGTTAAATTCAATAGTAGCAGGATCAAAACCCCCAACTTGCCTACTCAACCCCATTCCCTCAATAATGTTCAAGGAAGTTTTACCATTTATTAACAAGTCCATATTGTATCAAATAAATCTCTCTCTACTTACAGGCTATGTACCGCGCTCTTTTAACATGGAACATGTTATTGGTATCAAAGGAACCACATTAAACTGGTTTAAATCTTACTCATCAGACAGATCTCAGACATGTTTATTCCTTACTACCCAAATAGACCTCTGCATTCAGAAAATGGCGGCCTGCTTGTGGTTCCCAGAGTCTCTAAGAGTAGAATGGAGGCAGAGCTTTTAGCTACCAAGCTCTTCTCCTGTGTAACCAGCTCTCGCTGTGGGTACAGGAGCCAGACACTATCCCTACATTTAAAGTTAAACTTAAGAGTTTCCTCTTTAATAAAGCTTATAGTTAGGGCTGGTTCAGGTCAACACTGAGCCATTGCTTAGTTATGCTGCCATAGGACTAGACTGCTGGGGGAACAGCCATTATGCAGTGAGCACTTTCTCTCTCTCTCTCTCTCTCTCTCTCTCTCTCTCTCACACACACTCACACTCACACTCACACACACGCATACACGCACACATGCATACACACACACACACACACACACACACACACACACGTCTGTGTTCTCTCTCTCTTTCTCTGTCTCCTTCTCTGTCTCTCACTCCCTCCCTCCTCTCTTCAGCACTCATAATCTTATCATGACAATAACATTGTTTTCTCTCCCCCCCCAGTTTGTGCTCTTCCTCTCTCTCTCTCTCTCTCTCTCTCTCTCTCTCTCTCTCTCTCTCTCTCTCTCTCTGTTCTTATTTCAGAGATATCCCTGATTCCAGAGCTTCAACACCACAGCTCAAATATTATAACTATAACCATTACCATATATTTTATAGCTACCCATTACTGCTAAGTATCTGCTAATTATCCTCATCCACCCTTTACAAACGGCTTGTCCTCTTCTGAAGGTCTCATGAGGAGCAGGAACCAACCCCAGATGGTGACAGCACGTGTCACACCCTGAATGAGATGATAATTGTTATTAATGTTACTGATTCTTGAATCATCCTGC
Organism: Brachirus orientalis; assembly: GCA_016785285.1. Classification (NCBI taxonomy): domain Eukaryota; kingdom Metazoa; phylum Chordata; class Actinopteri; order Pleuronectiformes; family Soleidae; genus Brachirus; species Brachirus orientalis. The sequence goes on along the minus strand of JAFBJR010001042.1, from coordinate 256,111 downwards.
TCTCTGTCTTTCTTGTCTTTTCTTGAATTGACTTGACTTCTGGAAACAAGGTTTTTCAAAAGCCCATTAAATGAAAAAAGTTGCTGAGGTGGAAAGGGCCAATTTTAAATCCATGTGTAGCAATTCTTTTTATAATTTTAAATTGAAGGAATGAATTGAGTGCTAGACCAGCATTCCAACCTTTTTTCCATCATGGACCGGTTTCATGTAAGACATTATTTTTATGGATCAGCCATAGGAGTAGGATGAATATGTTTATATAAATGTAAATTATATTATTATAACATTATTTTATCCATCCAGTCATGGAAGCAGCTCTGTCTGTACATAAGCCAATACAAAAGGACCAACTCAGTTTTCCTGATTTGTAATCAATCAAAATTTTAAATAGTGGTGTGGCCGTGTTGTTGATCGGCAAGAATAATGCCCCAAAACATATTGCACAAAGACAAGTATTATTGCCTTGTTTTCAACATCAGATTTGTCCATCTTGCATGCCTACCTACTCATTAATTCTTTCCAACAATTGTGTCTCAGTTTCCTCTGCTATTTAGTAAGGGTGCTGGTTGAAAGAGGAACTTTTGAAATCTTTTTTTTTTTTACTGCAGCCTCTCCTAAGAGTTCATGGAAAATGTCCTTTGCAGGTGGCAGGATCAACTCTTCACCAATGGTGAAAGGGTTTCTTGGCCTATACAATAAGGTTAGCTACTAAGTACGATGCCCTGAGTGCAGTCACATTTGTTGATGTGGTGGCCTTCAAAAGTTGCTTTCTTTGAAAAGTCCAAAGGCTTGTCTTTTAATGCAGGGTGCTTGGTCTTCATGTTTCGAAGCAGTTTTCATTGCCTCATTTAATTGCTACACATTATGCAGAGAGGGCTTGGTGCATGATCTGTCGGGATAAACCTGTATTCTAAGGGCTCTAATTTTGTAGAGCAGGTGCAGGTGCAGCGCAGGTGCACCTCGCCACTGGGGTGTCCAGGCGCATTTTGCAAGTTTCGTGCACAGTGCAGTGGGCGCAACCTGGCGCAAGTACTCCTTTGTCCTGCCTCTGTCCCTCCTACCGGCGCAAGTGGCAAAGTGAGGGAGAGAAGGCGTGACTGGGTTTAACACAGTCGGGTCAAATCTTCACCAAAGAAATGAGCTCTTCTCCTCACTTTTAAATGCACCACGGGTGAGACACAGTGCAAATTTCATTTCGTCATAGAAGAAGGAGTCAGCAGCAGTGTCAGATGGCCAAACTTCTCCCGAGCTCTCTCAGTGGCTGAATATATGGTCGCACGAACGAACAGATATCCTATCTGCTGTGCAATGGTCTGTTTGAGGACTTTCAGTCACGATTTAGAAAATACCATAGCACAGAAACAGCACTATTGAAAGTCACCAACAACCATCTGTTAGACCTCAGACAATGGCCTTGTTTCTGTACTGGTGCTATTAGACCTGAGTGTTGCATTCAACACTGGTGATCATAACATTTTATTACAGAGTCTGGAGCATGTTATTGGTATCAAAGGGACGGCATTAAACTGGTTTAAATGTTACTTATCAGAGAGATCCCAGTTTGTTTATGTTAATGATGAATTTTCTTTACCCACTGGAGTTAAACATAGAGTTCCACAAGGTTCTGTTCTTGAACTATTTCTTTTCACCTCATACATGAATCCTTCAGGTAGTATTAAAAAACATAAGCTAATTTTTCACTGTTATGCAGATGACACTCAGTTATACATATCCATGATGTCGTATGACAGTAATCAAATTATAAAGCTCTAGGCATGTAACACATACAAATCTGTAAGTCAGCCTACTTCTACCTGCACAACATAATGAAACATCATGTCATTAAAGGATGCTGAAAAGCATGTTCATGCTTTTGGTACATATAGACTAGATTACTGTGACTCACTGTAAAGTATCAAGTTGCTCTAAAAAGTCTCAGAGAATCTTCAGTTGGTTCAGAATGCAACAGCACAGGAAAAAAAGAGCACATCACTCAAATTTAGAATAGAATTTAAAATCCTCCTCACACATAAAGCTCATATATAAAGCACTCAAGCCTGTCTTATCTCAAAAACATGATTATTCCTTACCACCCAAATAGACCACTCACATTATGTTTCTCTGTCTCTCTCTTTCTCCCTCCTCTCCTCAGCACTCAACACTTTGTCATGACAATAACATTGTTTTCTCTAGTTTGTGCCCTTCCGCTCTGTCTTTGTCCTTACTTCACAGGTATCCCTGATTCCAGAGCTTCAACACTACAGCTCAAATATTACAACTATAAACATTATGATGTATTATATAACTACTCATTACTGCTAACATTAACATTATCCTCATCCACCCTTCATCAATGGCTAATTATAGGAGATAATATTGCGATTTGTGATTTAAATATAATGAATGTTATCATGAGCCTGCTTGCTGCATTATTAAGGAAAATACTGAGAATAATCCATTTTGAAATGTTGATTTCTCAACTTAAAAATGCAAATATAAATGATCACAAAGAAAAACAAATCCTGATGTGGTTACAGTAGATTTTCCAAAAAGCTTTTCCTTTTTGAATAATTAATAGCAATATTTCTGCATAATGCAAATAAAGTAGCGAATTATTGTAAACTTAAATGCCTTCGGCATTTGGGAAAACATTTTGAGAACATCATAATAAAAGCAAAAATAAAATAAAAGTGCAAAGAATGCAGCACTTTGTTACAACTTGAAAGATTTTCTGGAGGCATTTCTCTAAACAGTAAATACAACTACAAGAATAAAAAAATTTACAAAATATTAAATAAAACGGTTACAGTTTGAATGCTCGAAGTTGACATTTCAGATGAGTGTGAAAAAATGTAGCCTACTACAACTCCTAAAAATGAAACTTAATAAAAAATTGTAATATAACAAAAATATAAAAATTGTCACTACTGAACATTGTTTCAAATTATTAAGTTGTGCTTCCACTGAAAGTTTCAATTTGGTGTAATAATACTAGGTACAATTAAACACAAATTAAAAAAAAAAACAAATAAAGAAATGGTAAGAGAGGCAAGTAATGATGATGTAGAAAGATTTAACTTACCAATGGCAAGATGAAGCCTGTGGCCAAAGCAGTTCACTCATTGCCAGTTATTTAGCTTCACCACCTTGACTAGGTTACTAGCATTATTAGTCGTGATGCTAACCTGGTAGTCCTCACAGAGGTCCCACACTGCCAAAGCCTCTCTCAGTCCCAAAGCAATGTTTGATCCTGTGTGGTCCTGGAGGAAGTATGAAGTTTGTAAGCAGCAGGTTTTAAGCTCAAAGTCATCACTTATGTACGGTTTCATGGTCCTGCTTAACCACAGGTCTGGTGTGGATGAGTAAAACTTCACTGAAGTCATTTAGATTTGAACCTCACCATGGTGTTTATTGTAGAGTTTGGGGATAGCGATGTGAGTAATGTGATAGCTGATATCTGTTCAATGTGTGGACTATTTTCCAAAAGCCTTCCTTATTCACAATATATATTTGCACCATTCTATGTATCTAAGGCTTTGATGGCTTTCTGTTCCTTACTTACTTTCTGCATTCCTTACTTATCTTTGTGCTGTCTCAGGTGCTGGTATAGGTTGGTCATGTCTAACTTTGCAGATTTTACAAAGTACGTCTTTCTGGTCAACGTTGCTGTATCTAAATCCAAAGTATCATCATAAAACAGACATAGCATTTTTTTTGTAACCAACTCAGCATGGGCCTGCTCCTGCGCTTCCTCAATGCCCATGTTGGTCACTGTAGCTTGCACACTGGATAGTCACGTGACCATCGCTCCTGCCACAAACTCCTGCACATGCTCCTGCACATGCCAGGATAGCTTGTGAGCACTCGTGTACATTCAATCATTCATTTATTTATTTATTTTTAGCCTTTATGTGGTTATGTAATCGTACAGCCTGACATTGCGATTGCAGTTGTGATTAGACTAATTATGCACTACTAGCAATAGTGCATGTCACACCATGATGATGATAATTATTAATGTTGTTGTTTTTTAAATGCTCCTGGGTTGTATCTTCTTCTTATTCCATTCATCCATCCATAGACATAGTGTCTTCAGCAAGTCCTGGGGCCTTTTTCTTCTCTTTGTAAAATTTAATGTTTTGTTTGTAATTTTCTTAACTTGTCTCTGTACATGTGACACCTACTGCATGTCTGTCCATCTTTGAAAGAGATCCCTCCTCTGTGCCTCTTCATGTGGTTTCTCACATTTTCACCCTTTTTCACAAGGGTTATTGTGGAGTTTTTCCTCACTTGATGTGAGGGTCTAAGGGTAGAGGGTGTCACTTGCTGTACAGACTGTAAAGCCCTCCGAGGCAAATTGTATTTGTGATGTTGGGCTGTATAAAGAAAATTGACTTGACTAACAGCATTATGAGACATACCAGTTTATCCAGGAGTAAATAGTGGTCAAATATATCAAGGGTTTTTGTTACATTGAGAATAAGTGCACTATTGAGCTCGTCATTTTCAGAAGCCATGAGCACATCATTTGTAAAATTTAGGAGAGATATAGCTGTTGTGGAGTTGCGTCTGAACCCAGACTGGCATAGAGACATGATATTAAATTTGGTAAAATACTTCATAAAGTGAAGTAACTATGGGACTTTTCAAAGCAGAAGGGAGGGGGCAAGTTACTAAAAAGAGGTTAAATAAAATAATCAAACTCTCTCTTAAAATATATAAAAATAAAGAGAATACATTCAAATATGAGCAACCTTCTTCTTCATTCAGCTTCTCCCTTTTGGGGTCACCACAGTGGATCATCTACCATCCCTTTCACTTTTGCTGCCATCCTTTTGTCACACATCATACTTGACACTCTTGTTCCTGGAATTCAGTAATACTACACTTTATCTCCATTCTTCAGGAACTGTCTCATTCTCCAAGAATTGTGAAACAATCTTGTCAATAAGTCAACTGCTCTCTCTCTAAGGCTTCTCCATACCTCCACAGAAATTCCATCTTGACAAATTGCCTTTCCGCTCTTCTTCATGAATATGAATATGACCAGCTAATTTAATAAATTTAGTCTCAATGCTATCTGGTCCAGACCCACAGTCAACATTTAGTCGATTGATTGCATGTGATGTGGGTTGATGGGGGTTAGGTGAAAGACACTTGTAGAACTGAACACAATTGAGAGGTGTTCTTTAAAAACCTTTGAGCTAATCATAGGACCATCTGTGATATTGTTAAATGTAATCATTTAATTGTATTTTTGTTAGACTTGTCCAACTATTATTAAGATGTTTCATAAACCTTTTGGGGTTTTGCATATTTTCAGAAAGGAGTTTTTTCCCCTAGAACTCTGATTTACTGTTGCATGTTTTTGTTGTCCACAGGTAAAAATCTATATTTTTTTCTCCAGATTTTCTATAATTTATCCCTATAATGTTGAAGCCCACTCATTTTGTGTTACCACAGGACAGATATGGCAAATACCATTAACCTGCTAAACAGCTTTTTATATAGGAGATGAATTGGTGAGCTACGAAATATAATATATTATATATTATAGGGAAGGGAACACATTTATTATCAACCCAAACAAGACAAAATAAAGTACCTACAATTTTTAATTCAATTGTGTTTGGTACCATATGTTGGCACACACATCTGTACTCAGTGATTGTCTGGAAAACAGAAGGTTGTCAGTTCAAACCCTAGCATAGATGACCAATGAAGAAAACCTGTTGTGGTTCATACGTCCACAGAACATTTCTCTGGAAGTGGCAAATGCTGAGCACCTCTTTGCAGTGGCACATGAAGCAAGTGTCCCATGAAGGCACTTGAAGCACAGTCACGTCCCCCAAAGCATGCCCATGAAGCAATGCTAACAAAGCGCATAATTATTAAGATCAACTAACTGTCTGATCTAACTGTCTGATCTAATCATTATCAATATTCAAATTTCCACACTTCCGCATTATCCATACGCACTTGGAGACTTTGTAGAAAATGTGCTTAAAAGACTTACTGAATAATAACATTTATTAATCAAAGTAAATCAATAAACAATTTCAACATAATTAGCATTTCTCATACTCACTCATCTCTCTTCGTCAAGCACTTCTGTTGGCTGACTGCACTATGAGTTTTCGTCACACCCCCATAGAATCCAGTTGGCTAAAGCAGTGTTTCCCAACCCTGGTCCCCATAGAGCATTCACCAATTAAGCAGCCTTCCCCCGAACTAGATTATACACATAGGCTAGGCAGGAGCTATCAGAGGTGAATGAGTGTGGTTGCTGATCAAAGACGAACTTACATTGTCTAAGGAAACGTAAGCAGGTACCAACCTCCCCCCAGTAGCACTCTGGAGTGGGTATCAGACGCCGCCGTTTGCATAGTGGGTTAAGCAGTGGAAGCAGGTGGAGGCTGGCAAGGTGATCAGGGATCGGCAGATACTAAAATGAACAAAAAAGGCGAGCATTAGAAAAAGCCGACAAAAACAAAAAGTGAAAGATCAAGAGATTTGTTTCGATAAACAATGGCGTGGTGAAGGTTACCAGACGTGACTGGAAAGATGCCCTGACACCAGGCAGCAGGAAATCAGGGTTTAAGAAGGGGAACAGCTGATTAAGAAATAGCTGTCAACAAGCCTCCTGCAACAAAAAGCACAACACTCTTCCGGTAAATTTAAACCAGGGGAGAACAACCCAGACCAGATGAGAGACATGACAGAGTCCTTCGTCAATGAGGGAGTACTGTAAAGGGTTCTGCTTCCTGACAGCCTGGCGGATGAAACTGTTGCCCAGTCTGGTAGATCTGGCGCAGAGGCTCCTGTACCTTCTCCCAGATGGCAGGAAACTGAACAGGGGGTGGGAGAGGTGAATGGGGTCTGTAGCAATGTTGACAGCTTTCTGAGTGAGCCAGGTGCTGTACAGATCTGTGAGGGGGGAGTGGGATATCAATGATCTTACTGGCTGCATTCATTATTTGCTGTAGGGTCTTCTTGTTGTTGGCATTGCAGCTGCTGTACCAAACAGTGATGCAGCTCACTGGGATGCTTTCTATGGTGCCCCAGTAGAATGTGGTCATGATGGGGAGTGGTGATCTTGCTCTTCCCAGTGTGCAGAGGAAGTAAAGTCTCTGCTGAACCTTTCTGGTCAGTGATGTGGTTATGGCCATCCAGGCGAAGTCATCGGAGATGTGCACCCCCAGGAATTTGGTGCTGATGATGCTCTCTATGGTGAGGCCATTGATGGTCAGCAGGGTATGCTGCACGGATTTTCTCTGCAGATCAGTTAGTGCTGAACCTGGCTGGACAGTCATGGGTCAGCAGGGAGAAGGGTAGGGAATCAGCACACATCCTTGGGGGGATTCCTGTGCTCAGCATGTTGGTGTTGGAGCCAACTCTCGCCTCGATACCCTCGCTAGAGGGTCTGAATGCTACGTTCACAACACGAAAACAGCTGCAAGATGTGTTCCACACAGCCCTGCCCCTCCAAAGTTCCTGGTAATCTGAAAAGTCCCTAGTCATCCCTAAATTTACCCTTGTAATGTGTTTACCAGGGTAATATTTACCTGCATAATTTTGGTGGAAACGTCACAGGGACTTGAGACAACATTCAGTTTTAAATGAGTTGCATTTACTGGAGCTTGGTGTAGCTGTTCCATCATTGTCAGCTGGACTAAGCATCCACACTGTGTTCAAGATACTGCAGGAATTTCCTGAATAAATATTAACATAATATTTTCAATAGCATAATTAAACTGCAGCCCACCAATGTACCTATCAGATAATGCCACAATGCAATATATAGCAAATATAAATTTGCAGGAATAGGCTAGGACCTAATAAATGTTTTTATTAGCATTATATCTCCCTCAGCCACAAAGATCATTGCCTGTACACTTATCTGCAAACCATGGAAAATGTGACATTTGTACATGCTGTATCAAAAACTTGGCAAATGTGACAATGTTTGTGACATAGCACTAGAGGCAAAGTTCTCACCTGGAGGTGGAGGGGTTGGTGATTGTGCTTAGAACATAGAAAAACATTCAAAGCCAACCAGCAGTTGAAAACCAAATATCAAAATATTTGTTTTGACTGATTTTGTGGTGTTATTTGGTTTAAGGGTGTGTGTTGTCAACAAGATGTTTTTGTACAGAGGATGACATTTGCTAAAAGGAAAAAGAAAGAAAAAAGTGATTCACACCATTCCAATTTTCAGTGGTTTTTCTGTCTGTTTTTTCAGCCATGTGTTAATTGTGATATTACAAATGCATCAAAAGCAAGAAGAAAACAAAATTACTGTTTTGTATTTTCTACCTCTTCGACTCAAACTCAATGGAGAGAAAACAATGTTAATGTGCTAATAAAATTAAATACACTTGTACAATGAAGATGAAATAAAGATATTGAACCCTGCCCCAAGTTAAAAGGTTTCCTAAAAACATTTGTGGGAATGTATGTTCTTAAGAATACTGTCTTTTTCCCTCCTGACTGGTTTCACTGCAAAACCTTATGAAATAAGCTATTGCAGGAATATCACCTCTGCCTTCTTCCATCATTTATGGACAACCAATATGTCCAGTTGATACACCACCAGTTTGTCTGGATCTGAAAGTCCCACTGGATCTTACGTTTCTCATTTTCAACCACCTTTGTAGGCATCTATCATTTTGAATATGGGAATACCCCACAACACTTCCAAATATCCAATTTGAAGCCAGAACTGCACAGAGAGTTGGTCCTCTTCGGATGTAAGGTTAGGCTGTTCTGTCTGTGAGTTAATGCCCCACTTTGTTACCAATGTGTTTAAGAGGTGATAATGGGAGGAAGGAATGGAATGCTAACAGCAGCAATGGACAAGAAGTTAAATAAAAGACAGCATCACTAACGGCAGCATTAAAAACATGTTTAATTTGCATGCAACTTCCATGATTAATCCATTATCAAAACTGCTGTTTTGTGTTGTTAAAATATCTAAAATAAATATATAATCTGCTGTTTCCTTGTTCTCACTATTTTATACTTTCACCTGTGAATCATAATAAATTCTAAACAAAAGAAATATTATTATTTTAATTAAAATTGTTCACAACTATAGGAATATTGTTTTGAGAGAATAACAGACATTGAACTAATACATGAATTGATAAAAAAAAAATCTCAAAAAGAAACTTGTTATTATAACTTGATATTATAGTAATATTCTAATATATTGTAACACCACAACTCATTTATTTTTTGTCACAGTCATAGTTCCAGCCCAACACACACACAGTTATTCATTTTAGGACACTGCACTAACTTCTATTCATAAACATCCATTCCATAAACAAAAAGTTATCCCTATATTTAACCAAAACTAGTCAGTGCCTAAACATAACCTTAACCCTTCCACAATTCAAATCTTAGTGCTAAACATAACCAGTGCCTCAACAGTTTGGTACAAGGTTCTGCCTCATTAGGTCCAGGTTTTGATCTAACACACACACAAAGAGAAAACTATCATATGTCTAGCTTGGGTTGCCTCTCTGCCTTTTTTGGTTTAGTTCCTGTTTTATTTTGTTATATGCCTTGTGTTTCCTGGGAGAGTCTTCTGTGCTTTGTGTTTCAGGAGGTTCACTGGCAGGGAAAGTGAGGACTCTACCCACCGCAGCTGTTATCGATCATCCAATCAGCCTCCTACTTAAACCCTGGTTTCCTGCTTCCTGGTGTCAGCACGTCTTGTCAGTTTCCCGGTAACCTGCATCACGTCACTTCGTTCCACTAGCTCTTTGCCAATCGTTTGCTTAACCTAGTCCATTTTTTGGATTTATTTTTTGCATAATAAACTCTGTTACTCCTTTTACTCCCGCTTCCGCCTTCTGGTCCTTTCAGTCCCTTGAACGATTTTCTTAAAATCATTACAGTACGTGCTGACCAAAAAGACATGGACTCCGTGGAAATGGAATCGCTCTGGCGGGCAGTTGCGACTCAAGCTGCGACTGTGTCACGCCACAATCAAGTACTCAGAGACATCATGGAAGCAATCCCGACTTTGAATTCCAGTGTTACTCACATTGCTCGGCACCTCGGCGGTGCTCCATCTTCCTCCGCTGTTCACTAGGCACCCTAGACAGCATCTATGGACCGGAATCAGACATCTTCTTGACCCACGTCCACTCCACCTTTTTGCGAACCATCTATTCCCACTACAGAGTGTTACTGGGGGAAATCGGCACCTGTTCTCATTTTCTTTGGCAGTTTAAGTTTGTTCTTGATCAGCAGCCTAGCTTATACTCTTCTGATAGCTTCTGCCTTGCTTATGTAAATAATTTAGTCCAAGGAAAGGCTGCACAATGGATGAATGCTCTATGGGAATCTAATTCTCCCATTTTGAATTCCTGTTAGTTACGTCAGATGTGAGTTCACACTCAGGCCTCGCGGGGGCAGCTCACCAGGGGAGAAGAGCATCCAGGTGAGTAAGACAGAGACTCAGCCCCGCTCTTCCCAAAGAATCACTCTCGCTGCCACTGTTCAGATGACAATTTCATAGACATAAACTTCGCTAGACGCTTGGACATACCCCTGACTACTGTTGACCCCCCCCCCAACCCCAGACCAGACAGGTCCCCTAGACCTAACCATATCTAGCAATTATCACGAACTAATCTCCCTCCTAGTCATTTCCTCACCTTCTTTGCTCGGGTACACAACCCCCGCCTAGACTGGTCCACTTCTTCAGTGACTAATTGGAGCACCTTCTGTCACACGCACTGTTTACGTTCAGCTAGGCCAGTTTCACAGCCTTCTCCCACTTTAGATTCACCCCAAAGTTATTTTTGTTTCCTTCTGTTTATCATTATTTAGGTGAGGTTTTTACTAAATCAAGGGCCCTTTCTCTACCACCTGACCTCCTTTCTGGCGCCACTCTCCCTTCTAGTAAATTGTATAACATCTCCCGCCCAGAGAGGGTGGCCATGGAGAAATACATCTCTGGATCCTTAGTAGCCGGTGTGATTAGGCCCTCCTCCTCCCCTCTCGAGGCTGGGTTCTTCTTTGTTGCAAATAAAGACAACACTCTACGACCCTGTATCGACTGCTTACATAACTTTATTACATAACTGTTAAGAATAAATACCCTCTGCCGCTCATTGACCCCTCATATAAACTCCTCTGTAAGGCCACCATCTTCACTAAATTGGATTTACTCAACGCATACCATTTAATCTGGATCAGAGAAGGAGATGAATGGAAAACAGCTTTCAACACCCCCCTTGGCCATTTCGAATATTTAGTCATGCCCTTTGGACACAGCAATGCCCCTGTAATATTCCAATCACTCATCAGTGACATCTTATGAGACATGTTAAATCAGTTTGTTTATGTCTACCTGGACGATATTCTAATCTTTGCCAATGAACAAGACCACACTCAACATGTCCACCTAGTATTACAGAGACTACTTGAAAACAGACTTTTTGTAAAAGCTGAAAAATGTGAATTTAATGTTCTTGTTCCCTAATGTTTTTGGGATACATACTGGTGGGAGGGCAACTCAAGCCGGACCCCAAGAAAATTGTGGCAGTGGTTAATTGGCCCACTCCATCCACATAAGAAATTGTAACAGTTTCTTGGCTTCGCTAACTTACCATAGGCTTATCCAGGGGTATAGCAAGGTTGCCTCTCCTCTAACCAAGTCAACCTCTCCCTCAATGCCGTTCAAGTGGTCTCTGTAGGCCGCGTTCTCTACCTTCAAACAGCTCTTCACCTCCGCTCCAGTCCTTTCGCACTCTGATCCCTCCCGCCAATTCATTGTTGAGGTTGACATCTCCTATACCGGCATAGGAGCCATGCTTTCCCAGAGAGACCCCCAGGAGCAGAAACGTCACCCCTGCGCATTCTATTCACGTAAGTTATCTCCCACTTAACTAAATTATGATATTGAAAATAAAGAACTCTTAGCTGTGGTAGCTTCTTTACAAGAGTGGAGACATTGGCTGAAGGGAGCTGAGCATCTGTTTACTGTCTGGACTGATCATAAGAACCTTTCATACCGCCACACAGACAAGAGACTGAATTCCCATAAAGTCCCTCCCCCAGGGGAGGTTCAACTTTGCCCTTTTCTACCGCCCTGGCTCTCGCAACATAAAACCAGATGCTCTCTCTTGTCTCCACAACTCGGTCCACCAGGAGTTGGAGGACAGCACCATCCTGCCCGTTCCTGTTTTGTCTGTGCCACTTCCTGGGAGTCACATGAGAGGCTCAAGTCACGTAACCGGATCCTGAAAACGGACCACCGAACTGCCTCTTTGTCCCAGCCGCTGTGTGCTCCTAGGTCCTGCAATGGGGTCACTCCTCCAAACTGGCTTGCCAAACCCGGGGTAACGCCACTTCCACAGCAGAGGTTCTGGTGGCCCTCCATGACTGGGGACATTTGTGGGTTCGTCACTGCTTGTTCCACCTGTGTCAGAGGGAAGTCATCCCACTGTCGACCTGCTGGTCTCCTCCGTCCTCTTCCCATCCCCAGCCTGTCCATGGTTGCACATCTCCATTGATTTCGTCTCTGGACTTCCTCCTTCCAGTGGTCTCACCGTCATCCTTACTATGGTTGATAGCTTTTCTAAGTGTGTACACTTTATTCTCCTGCCCAAACTTCCATCTGCACTAGAGACTGCTGATCTCGCAACCAGCGTCTGGCAGACTGCCGCTGTGTGCTGGCCCCGGAGTACCATCCTGACGACAAGGTCTTACTCTCCTCCCATGACCTGCCTCTGCAAGTCGAATCTAGGAAACACCACGATTCATTGGGCCATTCAAGGTGGACCGGGTCAACACTGCAGTCGTTTGTCTCAAGCTCTCTCCTTTGCCTAAAGATTCATCCCACCTTCCATGTCTCCCTCCTGAAATCAGTCACCACTCAGCACCCTTAGTTTACCCTGTAATCTGTTTTTTTTTTTCAATTATTTTTTGTATAGTAAAGTCATTTGACTTCCTTAAATCATTACAAAAAAAACACACACAAAGAGAGAGAATGATCTGTGTGTTTTTGATTTCCATATATAATTCCATTCAAAATAAATTAAGTCTACGTACAGAACTTTATGTGAGTGTGGATGGAGCGAGCCCTATGGAAAACTGTGTGTCACAGTTTATGTTGCTTTTGTGTAAATAGTTTTTTGTATTTTTTTTTCTCCTACAAGGTATATGTACATGTGTGTACTTTTATTTGTTAGCTGAGAACCTTTCCTGTCATTAACACTGACCTTGTCAGGACCAGTAGTCCTCATGGAGACCAAAATCTGGTCCTAATGAGAAAGAACATCATTTCTGTGGAATTGGTTAAGGACTAATATGTAAGTTGCAGTTTGGTTAAGGTTAGTATTAGGCACTAAGTGGATAAAGATAGGAATAGTTAGGCTATCCAAATGAATGGAAGTCCAAGACTGAAAATGATAGAGAGTGAACTTGTGCATGTGTGTGTGTGTGTTCTACACCCATTGATGGCCTCTAAAGTTACATCCTTCCACAATCATTTGCCTGTTTGAAGGTGCACCCGCTCTGCAGGCATCTGAAACCTGCAGCTAACAATCAAAGAGCTGAAGAAGTATAGGACAGGCCTATCTGGTTACAGAGGTAGAGTGTGTGAATGAGAGACAAAGAGTGACACTGCGAGACAGAGGGAGAGAGGTTTTTTTTTTTTTTTTTTCAAAAAAAAAGCACTTTATTTAGACACTTTATTTTACAACACTTGGATAGGATTAAGTGCCAATGTAAAAAACAAGAGCTAGTTGATCATTATAAACAGCACAGAGTATATTGTTAAAAAAAAAAAAAAAATTTTTAAAAGACTCGAGGTTGCCCATATGTTTTTTAAAAGACTCGAGGTTGCCCATATGTTGATATAACCTGAACTCTAACCAGTATTTTTGCTTCACTTTTTAGAAATTTAGGTTTCTTTTTGATCTTTTTTGTAGCCCATTATAAAAACCCTCTCACCCGGATAGACTGCAGCCCCAGCAAAGAGCCCAGGGCCTGGGAATTGTTCATTGCCGGCCCCACTGCATCCACCAGCTACTGCAGTGTTAGTGTATCAGACCGTGTCAGTGCCATCATCAAGCCAGGGGTATTGTTGCTGCTGACCAAGTTTGGCTCCATTGATTAATGGCAGAGAGTCTGTTCTGAGACATCTTTTATGGTTAGAAGGGGCCCATGACTTAAGAACACCTTCATAAAAAGGAGAAAGCCCACTTAATTTTAAGAATTTAGGATTCATTAAAAACAGAGCATTATCCAACCCCATCTTATTGGCCTAAGGATGCTGCTGGCCACACCAGATCTGCCAGACCTGTGAGGTACCTTTGAGTGAACTGACATCTGAAGGTGGCAATCCTACTGGCCAGGTGAATTAGGCTATGTCCCTCTCACAGTGGATGCTAAAAATAGCATCCACTGTGGCACCTAGTGTAGACCATCCCAGAAAAAGTCTATCATTATCTTTTGTATGTTAGCAAGTAAACCTGGGGGGGAGGGGGGCTACATGGGTTAACTGGTGTCACAGTTAGGATGCTATTAGATTCAAAACCAGTATTCTACCTCTAAGGGACATTTGAAGAAGTAACCATTTCCATTTTAAAGTTTGGTTGCTATTTTTTTCTGTCATGTTTTCAGTGCCTAAAAACCCTGGGACATGAAATTCACATTTCACAGCCATTACAAATAGTTTTTTTAGGATTTTCTAGGAGTCTGTGGAGTATGAGTCTGACATGTTGTTTATGTTCATGGATGTTACAGGAAAAGATTAAAATATCATTCAGATAAACAAAAATAAACTGATTCAGCATGTCACGGAGTGGGGGGCCTAAAACCACAGGGGAGGAAATAACCAAAAAATTATAATAATTCATGGTGGTTACCGGACAGGATCAGGTAAAGGGGAACCGTCTGCTGGGATACTGAAGGTAAAGGGGAACCGTCAATGGCACATAGGTCTTGGAGGGTCCACGAGAGTCAAGGGGAGGTCTAGTTGTCTGACAATGTCTAGGTCAATTAAGTTGTCATCTGCACCTGAATCAACAAAAACCTGAAGTGAGTGAGTGTCTATTGGAAGAGGCACTTCTCCCCAAGTGAGCCTCCCCTGCGTGGTCTGAGGTCACAATAACGTCAAAGATGTCCAGGTTGTCAGCAGTAGATGCACAGTCCTTGCTTAATCCTCCTCTGCCACTCATCAGGAGTGACCTGAGTGTTGCTCAGCTGCATGGGTTCCACAGTGTCGTGAAGTGGAGCAGATGACTGGATGACAGGAGAAGATGCCACTGAAGGAGGTGGTGTGGGAATGGGAGTGAGTGAAGACCTGGGAAGAGTACCGGGGAGACCTGCCTGGAGCCCTTAACCTCTCTGTGTCTCTCTCTTCCAGTTGTCTATGCTAATAGCCAAGCTTATGCCTTGAGGGAATCACTCTCATCCCTAGCCAAAATGCTGGCGCAAATGAGTGACTATCCTTAAATGGAGTATCAAAAACCCTGATCATTTCATCTGAGAAGCAAGCAAAAGAATCCAGTACATGAGAGTCAGATTCTCAAAGGGAATTAATCATTCTGTGGCTTTTCCACAGAATGATTAATTCCCTAAACAAAAGCTAACCGGGAATTATATAGGCTTGGCTGCTGTTCAAAAACCAATATACGCTATTGGTCAAAAGTTTGGGTACACTTTCTCGTTGAATTCAACGAGAAAGTGTACCCAAACTTTTGACCGGTAGTGTACATTGTCTAAGAAAACATTTGCAAGCTCTTACCTCCCCCCAATAGTTGTCCGGAATGGGTATAGAAGGTTCCTGTTGTGGTGTATGTGCAGTGGAGGGAGGTGGTTGCTGGTTTCGAGTAGGAGAAGGTGGAGCTGTGCGGTCCAGCTTCCATGTGAGAAGTCCAACGCTGGTGGTCAATGTCTGAATGGCATCCATTACTTCACTTAACACCTGTTGGTGGCGGGAAACTGCTGCCCCCTGAGCAGAAACTTGATCAAGAAAGAACTTTGAGCTGAGAGTTAACAGTGGTGTAATGAGATGTGCCAACGACTGTGGCATCAGAAACCAAGTTTTAAGTAGCAGTTGTCTAGATGAGGAAATGAGTTGCAGGTGTGAAATCAGAGGCTCCATCCAGCTGCCCAGCCAGTCTCCTGAAACACAAAACACAAAAATGCTCCACAGTAAACAAAGAGTCAATACAAAATAAGAGGTAGGAAACCGGACCCCAACAAAATTATTTCTATTTTCTTTAATCTGTGAACCTCAGATTCCTCACACTGGCTCATGTAGAAATAAAAGACGTAAGTCTGGAAAATGTTCTTGTATTTTTACACCATGTGGGCTTTTATTTTGCTGTAAAAATACTTAATTTTTTCAGAGTTGTACATTTTCTTTTTTTGGCTGCTCTTAAAAGCAGGAATGTCACTGTTGTCAGACACACTTATCACTCCACTTTTACCACTGTCCAACTTTTTTTTCTCCATTTTACTGGATTATGTGCTTTAGTTGTTACTTTTTTCATTTTGTTGTCTTTGGTTTCACTGTTATTTCTGTTTCATCCTTTATCTCTGCCTCCTCCACCCGTTCACTCCATAACACACTTTTATCATTAATATCATTATTTTCTTCATCTTTCTGTTCACTCTCCTGTCCTTCACTTGTCTGCCTTCCCTCCTCACCTGTCTTTTCCTCCACCTGTACAACAAACACACCACCCTCACTTCTTTCTTTTCCCCCTGCACCACCCACCTCCCTTTCCTCTGCCTCACCCACACCATCCTCTCTCCACTCTCACACCTGGTGTACAAACTGAGCTCAGCCTGTGGTCTGGGTCAGTCACAGAGGTGGTTCTCCTCAGTAAAGCCCGTAGAGCCGCGATGACAGGCGGGGAGGTGGCTGGCTCTGCGGCCACTCTAGGAGCAGATCGCCAGGCAACCAGGATGGCAGTGAAGGCCCCTGTCCCACTGCCCACAATTGTTCCTGGACCACGTGGATTCAAATCAGTCAATCAGTCAAGTCCCTGTTCTTCGCAACTGAAGCACTTCATCGCTGATGATGTGGTGAAAAGCATCTTTTCTTTGTGTTACAGTAATGGAGACTTACCTGGTAGACCAGAGCTCCAACCTGGTCTACTCTCGCGGCAAGGCGAAGCGCAGCCAGTCTAGTAGTAATTTGGTTGACTGGCGCACAGTGCACACATCCCACATCACCAAAACCTCATAGGCAGGTTTAAAGAATGTCAGCAAATTTCAGTGCAATTAAATAATCACAAAAACCACTATTTATCTATCTGAATCAGTACATATATTTATATCTATATTGACTAAAGGCAGTTGGCACTTGTACGCAGCTGAAACTGTGATGAAGAATGACTTCACATCTCTCTCAGCCAACCACAAACAGCCTCGACATCAGAAAGTGAGTATATATTCGGCTTCTCTCATCTCATAAAATTCAAAAGAAAAGAAAAAGAGAGAGACGCTCAAATGTAAGTCATGTTCGGTGTCTTAAGGATTTACCTGTTTTATGTGAGTACACATTTTTTTTCTTAATTATTATGCTTAACGTGATCTACAAAGATGGAGTAAATTATTGTGAGGCGGACGAGAAAGAGATACAGGGAGAGAGTATACCACCAACGGTCCTCCTATTTGGGGATGACAGAGCAGGAATGCAGGTGGACCACACAATAATGCCTGGAATAACTTACCGCCGTGTCTAATGTAATTGTCACATCTATCGTGATTACCTCTATCGTGCAAGGTAGTCCACGTGGTGATGTGCATCGTGGCCTCTGATGCTCACCCCAGTGGCCACCGTCTGCCTCCAGTGCTCAGAGAGCTTTTGTTTGGCCCTTCTTCTTACATCATTTCCGTTACAACCGTTTTTTTACACTAGGCAATGGTTCTCAGTATGTTAGGGCATGTTAGGGCAGTATGTTAACAATATTGGTAATATTTTGCATCATCAGCCCATGGAGGTTTATTCGTGTGACCATATATTTGGCCACTGTGAACTTGGACCTCAGGGACCAGAACATCAGTTTTCTCCTGGGAGAAGTTTAGCCATCTGACACTGCTGCTGTCTCCATCCATGGCCAAATGAAACTTGCACTGTGCCTCGCCTGCAGTGCATTTAAAGATGAGGAGAGGAGCTCATTTTATTGGTGAAGATTTGGACCGGCTGTGTTAAACCCAGTGACACCTTCTCCCCCTCTTTTTGCTACTTGTACCGGTAGGAGGGACAGAGGTGGGACAGAGCACTTGTGCCAGGCTGCGCCCCCCAGTATGAAACTTGCAAAATGCGCCTGAACACAACCCCTGTGTCTGTGCCTGTACCTGTGCCTGGTCTATGAAATTACAGCTCTTTGAATTTGTTAATAATACCTTACATTACAGGTATTAAAACAAAAACCTACATCACAAAATAAGCCTTTATGCTGATGATGTATTACTTTTCCTTCAAAACTCACCAAGCTCTCTCTCTCTCTGAGACTATTACACTGATTGATAAATTCTCAGCAGTTTCTGACTACTCAATAAATTGGACAAAATCAATCATCCTACCATCGGACTTCCAAACATCACCAACCACTCCCTTCAAGTCAGGTAACATTAAATACCTGGGTATCAATATCTCTTCCAAGCTGTCAGATCTAACACAATTGAACTATTCCCCACTACTTAAGACAATAGAGGACGACCTCCTACGGTGGAACTCCTTGCCCATATCACTTATGGGAACAGTGGCTACTATAAAAATAATGATCCTACCAGAAATCAATTACCTCTTCTCAATGATCCCCACCAAGCCGTCTCCAAACTGGTTTAAGGCATTAGACTCTGCTATCTCAAAATTCCTATGGAAAACAAGCCACCACATATTAGTTTAAAAACACTACAAAAACAAAAAAACTGTGGTGGTCTGGAACTTCTGAACTTTTATAATTACTTCCTGGCAAACAAACTAAAGTATGTTCACAATTGGATCAAACCTGACCCACTAGACAATCAATGGCTGGATATTGAACAAACATTCTGCCAAGAAATTCAAATCTCTGACTTGCCCTTCATCAGTACACTCATCAAAAGACACCAGTGCCATTAAAGCATAAATATAAATTCCTCCCTGTCAGCCTGGTGGGAATTTATTAAAATTACTACATCCTCACACATCCCCTGTAAATTTACCCCAATCTGGAATAATCCAGACATCCTGCAGAATAAGGTAATGTTAAACTTCACATCATGGAAAGAAAAGGAATAAGGCACTTGGAACACATATTCCAAGACAACAAATTCATCCCATTTCAGAAACTGGTAGAAATATATGATATCAATAACAGTAAAATTTTTGGAATACATGCAAATTAAATCTGCAGTCCGGGGGAGGTTTAGCAATAGCAAATTGGACCAAGAGCCACCCTCAGTGATAAAACAAAACATCTCCTAAAATGCTATCTAAGTCATACACACTATTAACAAAAAATGATTACACAATCAATTTACCAACATCAAAATGGGAGTCAGACTTATCCATTAGCCCAGGTGAAAACTTCTGGACCCAAATATTAAATAATACGTTTAAAATAATTAAAATCCCAGACCTACAACTTATACAATACAAAACTCTACACAGAATACACTACACAGGACAAAGGATGTTCAAGATGGGGTTATTACAAACAAACACCTGTTTAAACTGCAGCGACAACACAGTAGATAATTACATGCATGCGCTATGGTTATGTACACCTGTAAATTCATTCTGGTGTAGGGTATGTGAGGACCTCTCAGCATGTCTTGGATACACCGTACCAACCTCTCCCACACTATGCATACTGGGGGACCTAACTCAAATATAGAGACAGGGAAAGCACGCATGCTAATCACTAGCCTAAGCATCGCCAAGAAAACCATCCTTATGAATTGGAAAAACAAAAAAACTTAAGCATACACCTATATAGAAATCTACTACTGGACCACATCTCTATGGAGAGAATGTCCGCTTCCATTAAAAACCAACTGGCCGACTTTGAATTAACCTGGGCACCATTAATAAATGATATTGCTTAGGGCGAGTGGGTGCTTGCGCCCTGCCTGGTCGGGTGCCTGTGCTGCGGGTCAGGGTTCCTGGGTGGTGGAGCTGCTCAGTGGCCTCCTGGGGTGGGGGGGCTGTGTCTGCGGCCTCTCGGTGGCTGTGCGTCCCTCAGGGGACCCTCAGGGGCTGGGGGGGCAGAGCTCGGACCTGGCCTGGCCACTCGTGGGTTATGGGTGGGGCCGGGGATATCGCTGTGGGTATGCCGCGCTGGCCGCGGTGCGGGTCCGGCCGGTGTCTGGGGGACCGTGCTCATCGGGGGCCTCCCTCCCCTGTGGACTGGGGGTGGGTCTTGCTCTTTCCCACGGATGGCCCTGCCTGGACAGGCAGTGTGGGGCTGCCAGTCAGGAAGCTGGCACCCTACCCGGGTGCTCGCTCCTTCTCACCCCCTATGTAGCCACCCCAGGACTGGTAGATTCCCATACATATACACTAGGCGTTGGGGGAGGCGCGGTCGGGCCACTGGAGGGGTTGGGGGCACCACATGGTGGCTTCACTCCCCATCTCCTCCCCTGTTGGGCGGCTGCTATCCCTCAATTTTTATTGCACAATAGACACTAGGGTATGGGGGACGGGATGAGGCATGTCGACAGCTCCACTGTCTGCCAGCAGTGGAGGGTCTGTGCCACATTCTCTAACCCCCAGTTAGCACATTAGACATAACATAACATACACACCCCACACATGACACACACACATACACACACAGACACACCACCAGGCCCTGATGGGTGATGGCAGGGGGGTGGGCAGGAGCGCTCACCCGGATCCCCACCTCCTCCCTGGTCCTCGGCTGGGTGGGGGTTGGCGGTCTGGGTGGGGACGGCTGTGGCGGCCCCGGGTGGCGGCCCCTGTACTTGGGGGTCTGGCCACGGGCCGGCCTAGGGATCTGCTCGTCTCCTGGTCTTCCGTAGGCCTCCTCCTGTTCTTCCCTGGGGGGGGGCGTGGCCGGCCTTGGAATGGCCGTATGGGTGGGGTTACCAGATATAATCCTCCCCTAAACTAACAAACATGCTGGCGCCTTCTATAAAACTGTAAAAACAACATGTCTTCTTGAACACCTGTTGCCTAAAACATGTACTTGGGAGGAGGAAGACATCTTTAAACTTCTTCTCCTCCCAAGTACATGTTTACATAATTTACGAAATAAATAAGGCTGCCCAAGTCTGACAGTAGTAGAGAGATAAGGGTAGGAACATAGACCGGCCGGTAAATCTTTTTCACCGGCCAGTCTATGCAAAGCCCTATGCAAAGCCCACATTACTGCAGACGGTGCACTTATCCACCTGTCGATCTACGCTCCATTCTTCCCTCACTCTTGAACAAGACCCCGAGATACTTAAATTCCTCCACTTGGGGCAGGATCTCATTTCCGACCCAGAGAGGGCACTCTACCCTTTTCCAGCTTAGGACCATGGTCTTGGATTTGGAGGTGCTGATTCTCATCCCAGCCGCTTCGCTACCGGGTGCGAACTGCTCCAGTGAGAGCTGAAGATTGCAGCCAGATGAAGCAAACAGGACTACGTCGTCTGCAAAAAAAGCAGAGACCCAATCCTTAGTCCACTGAACCGGACCCTTTCAGCAAAAAGTTATGAACAGGATCGGTGACAAAAGACAGCCATGGTGGAGTCCAACTGTCATTGGGAACGGATCCAACTCACTGCCGGCAATGCAGACCAGGCTCTGACACCGGTCGTACAGGGACCTAATGGCTTCTCCAAGTCCACAAACCACATGTAGACTGGTTGGGTGAACTTCTATGCACCCTCTAAGACCCTGCCGAGAGTGTAGAGCAGGTCCACTGTTTCACGGGCAAGATGAAAACCACACCGCTCCTCCTGAATCCAAGATTCGACTATCAGATGGACCCTCCTCTCCAGGACCCCTGAAAGGACCTTACCAGGGAGGCTAAGGAGTGTGATTCTACTGTAGCGGGAACACACCCTCCGGTCCCCCTTTTAAAACAGGGGGACCACCACCCCAGTCTGACAATCCAGAGGCACTGCCTCCGATGTTGCAGAGGTGTGTCAGCCAAGACAGCCCTACAACATCCAGAGACTTGAGGAACTCTGAGTGGATCTCATCAAGCCCCGGGGCCCTGCCACCAAGGAGCCTTTTCACCACCTAGGTAACTTCAGCCCCAGAGACAGGAGAGCCCACCTCTGAATCTGCAGACTCTGCTTCCTCACGGGAAGGCGTGTTGGTGGGATTGAGGAGGTCTTTGAAGTACTCGCGCCACCTATCCACAATGTCCCAAATCAAGGTCAGAATCACCCCATCTCCACTGTACACAGTGTTGACCGGGCCTTGACTCCCTCTTCAGCTTGACAGCATCCCTAACCGCCGGAGTCCACCAACGGGTTCGGGGGTTACCGCCATTGCAGGCACCGACCACCTTATGGCCGCAACTCTGGTCAGCCGTCTCAACAATGGAGGCGTGAAACATGACCCATTCAGGCTCAATGTCTTCTGCCTCCCTCGGAACATGCTCGAAGTTTTGCTGGAGGTGGAAGTTGAAACTCTTTCTGCCAGCAGACTCTGCCAGATGTTCCCAGCAGACCTACATAATACGTTTGGGTCTGCCAGGCCTGACCGGCATCCTCCCCCACCATCGGAGCCAACTCACCACCACGTGGTGATGTTGACAGCTCCGCCCCTCTCCTCACCTGAGTGTCCAAGACATGTGGTCGCAGGTCCGAAGATACGACTATGAAGTTGATCGTCAACCTGCGAATGAGGGCATTAAGTGTGCAGAACACAAGCTGTGTGTCAAGGTGAGCCTGACTATATCTAGTCAGAACTTCTCAACTTGGGGAACCAACTCAGGCTCCTTCCCCACCAGAGAGGTGATGTTTCACATCCCTAGAGCCAGCTTCTGCAGCCGAGGGTTGGACCCAAGGTCTCCGTCTTCGGCCACCACCCAGTTCACACTGCATCCGACCTCCCATAGGTGGTGAGCCCATGAGAAGGAGGACCCACGTTGCCTCTTCAGGCTGTGCCCACCCGGGCCTCATGGGCCATCGTGCCCCATTTGTCCATTTGTGTTGATCAGCTTAGGAGGTCTTGGTGAACCGCTCTTTGTCCGGTGCGGTCCCTCACTTAGTACCTGTTTGCCTTGGGTAACCCTACCAGGGGCATAAAGCCCCTGATAACTGAGCTCCCAGGATCATTGGGACACACAAATCCCTCGACCACGTTAAGTTGATGACTCCAGGAGGGTTTTCTTTCTAAGTATTTGTTAATTGTGTAAACTGTTGTGTTTAACTTCTTTCTATAATAAAGATTTCTGCCTTACTATGTACACAGCCTTGATATGAGGCTTGTGAATTATGGCCATGAATTTGTAATATGGGAAATCTCTTCTGATAAGTTTCTTTTCATTTCTGAAAAATGGAAGAAGAGAGGTGGCAGCAATCTCTCCTTTACACAATGTAGGCAGAACCCACTGTGGGGACTGAACAGTTTCACCAGCAACAGAAAGCCAAGAGAAGAAAAGTAGACAAGTCATCCACCAACTGCATTTATGACAGTTTGTCCTACTTGCAGCACTATTTACAATTACAGTACATTCACTCACTGATATAGCTGTCAGTGAGGTTAGTAACATATTAAAAGCCAATATGTGTGTATATTACAATTTTGTGGGGGCAGTGTGTAGTAGTATAAACCCAATCAGTCAGCAGTTCATTCTTTTTATTTTTTTTCATCTTCCAATAGGAAGAGTTTCTCCTAAGAATAAGTATTTTTAAAGAGAAGTTCTTATGGTGTATTCACACTAAATGCATCAGCAATTTTTCACTCAATGAAATTACATGCAAATTCCACATTGATCATGTTGGGCAAGTCAAACTGCCGAAATAGCATGATTTTAGTCCTGTGAAATGTGTGTCTTTCACAACAGTGAAATTATTTAACTTGAGCAAAAATGCACATGATTGAACTGCTGCATGTTCAACTGCAGCTGTATGTTCATGTCCTAATCTCTGCTGTTCAAAGATGTTTTTACAGTGATACTGCTAAGTATTCATTCACATGTACATCTGCTCAGGAGAGTTACTGATGGATTTAAGCCGCATACACATTTCCTATTTACAGTCTCACATACCATAAAACCTTCATTCTTAGGACATTAACTGTGGCCTGAACAAAGAAAAACAAACACACATACATACTCCACAAGATAGAACAAAATAAACAACTTACTATGTTACTGATTCATCGATACCCCTACTCACTCACTCACATCTGCCAAACATATCAGCTGTTTGTCTCTGCTTGTACTTTAATAGCAATTTGTTAAATTTGTGTCTGTATGTGAAAGACTGTGTTTTTGGTTAAAATAATATGTCCATATTTTGCACAGTTTGAACTTTAAAATTTCCAGAAACTAACCAGTGTTTTGCTTACCTTAAAGGTACAGTTCAAGGCATATTTTTGCCATTATTGATTAATAATTCCACAATGCCATTCAAGCATAGTATAAATCAAATGATCTGAAAGAGAGCAACACATAAGCAACTCTGGGAGAGTGAGAGAGTGAGAAAGAAAGAAAGAAAGAAAGAAAGAAAGAAAGAAAGAAAGAAAGAAAGAAAGAAAGAAAGAAACTTCTGTTGGCTGTTCCGCTACAGCTACTCTGCATAAATGTCTTCGGTGGAATGATTGCTACACCAGCACCAGCTAATCTAAAAAAATATATATATAATACTAAAAAAAGTATGAAAGAGAGTTGAATAGATTTTATGAAAAGTTCTACATTTTCAGAGATGGAGAGATTGCCTCAGGTCATGTTTCCTGGATAAATTAAGTGCATCTGTTCATGCTTTTCTGTAGGAGCTCAGGGTAGATAGCTGCTATTCCCAAAACATAAGTATTTGAACAATCTGCAGCTATTTTTTAGTCACCCTGCCCACTGCAGCTTGAATGAAAATGGAGTATAGTCCGTTACTTGTCTGCAAAGAAACAGATATTGTAAAACTGTAAGTAAGATACAGTGTAACTAAGAATGATTTTAATAATACTGTCTGTTGTAAACGGTGTGTGTACTAAAGCATTGAAAACACCATAACTAAACCAGCAACTAAGGAGTGAACTGTGCTGTGCAGATGTGGGGGAAAAGGGGAGGCAGAACAAAATAGTTGCCAACTTGTTTGCTGTGCGCTGGAACTGTACTAGACTTATTTTCTGAAGCGCCTGACAAGCAGGTGAGATCAAAGTCATGGGGACAATAGAGGCTCAGCAGCGATTTGTCAGGAGACGAGAGGCAGCGGCTAAGTTCAGCCTTCTGTTCACCACCTAACCAAAGAAATCTGCCCATGAGAAAAAAGTACAGCAGAAATGGTTCAAAGGTCATTTGATTTGCTCTGGATTACTGGTACCTCCCTATTCCTCCACTAAAGGGGGGGGGGGGGGGAGAAAAGGACCTGGCTAATAACCTTTGTATTATTGCAGAAAAGAAACCCTTTTGTACCAAGGGGGGTTTGGGGCTTGTGGCGGGGGAGAATTTTTGGAGAGGTCATTTAAAAAAGGAACTCTGAAATTCTTGCCTTTATTTACAGCTCCAGGGAAGAAAAGGGGAAAGTAAAATGTATGTTTTGGGGTTTCGTGTCAAAGCCCTTAATGCATTTGTGTGTGGACTCATTTGTCAAGTGGATGATGGCAAAGGGAGTGGTTGAAAATATTTCAGTTGGTTAAATAAATAAGTTCAATTTGCCAATGCTTTTCTCTTATGTATGTAAATGCAGTGATATAAACTGGCATGCCACACAAAGAGTTGAAGTTCTTGTTGTTTATAGGTTATTCTGCTATTATTTCACTGGTCACTGTTCACATCAAATTGTGCCCTGAACTAAAATGACTTTGAAACCAAAAGTTTTTCTCTTGTATGTGATTGTTCTGATGCTTCTAAATGCAGGTATGAAAACTCCCAGAATGCACTTAGATCTAATCACATCAGCTACATAGGGAGGCAGTAAGGAATGCAAGTGTGCAGTGTAATGTGAACTCGAATGGCTCCCTAGCAACATTGAAGGATTAATTAGTCAACTTTGTATTCTGCAGATAACCAAAAGCCTCAGCCAAACAACTGTGTCAAGGTTCTGAAGAGTGTACCCGAGCCAAGGAATCAAACAGCTGCTATAGTCGTCTTCCTCTGTGTCTAAGCATAAATGTCTACTTTACTGTTTACCTACATTCACAACTGTTTTCAATATTACAATTGGCTCTGAGGGTCCAACCTATGAATAGGTTTTCTCTGGTTGAGAATCTTGTTTTACTGTCACAGGTTTGATACCAGGGTAGATGTAAATGGATTTTTGCATACTGAAAATAAAAACATTTTATTCATATAATATGTGTTTTTGTCAGATAAAGCAAATAGAGGACAACAAGAGAAACATGAAGGCAAAAGCCACAAATATCACCAAATACACCAAATGTATCACTATTGATTGAAGGATCTGTCTGTCTTTTAAACTCATATAACATTTTGCTTGACAGGTTTCAAACTTAACACAGGACTTACTAAGGACACCAGTCAGTGCAATGGCAAATTTGGATGAAGAGACTGGGTACATTTACTACACTTGTCACTCACTCACTCACTCACTCACTCACTCACTCACTCACTCACTCACTCACTCACTCACTCACTCATTTCCTACCACTTTATCCTTTACATGAGGGTCATGAGGGTTGTCAATCCCAGTTGACATAGGGCAAAACGCAGGGTACACCCTGGACAGGTTGCCACATAGAGGCAAACAACCATCCACTCTCACACTCACATGATGGTCAATTTGGAGTATCCAATTGGCCTTATCCCCAAATCTGCATGTTTTTGGACTGTGGGTGGAAACCAGAGAACTCGGAGAAAACCCACACACACACAGGGAGAACAAACTCTACGCAGAAAGGCCCTCGTTCTGACCGGGTCATGAACCTCTTCTTACTGCAAAATTATGTATGATGTAAATGCAGTGATATAAAGTGACATATCCAGCTGCAGACACCACTGTCCCGAGTAAAGTCACGTCCAGTTTCAACTGATAGGGATTTATGTATGAGAACATACTCATCAGACACTGCTGCAGCCTCTATAACCGTGGAAACTTTACGTTCTGCAAGATAAGTCACGACCCTATTAGGTAGAGAATTTTTAAACTGTTCCATGATAATCAAGTTGCACAAGCCATCAAAATCATCCACACCGCAGGCTATACACCACCGGTTAAAATTATTACAAAGTTCTCGCACAAACTCTGTGTAAGACTGATTTGCTCTCTTTTCCCATGTTCTAAAATGCTGGCGATATGCTTCAGGGACCAACTCGTATGCCTTTAGTACAGCTGCCTTAACCGACTTGTAAGTCAAGCTTTCATTACTTAACGCTGCATATGCCCCCTGCCTGTGCCTGTCCTGACAGTACACACTGAAGCAACAGAGTTTGGTCCGAGTCTGACCAGCCCCTAGCCTAAGCAATACGTTCAAACAAAGAGAAAAAAACCTCTGGGTCTCGTTCATTAAACTTAGGCAGGAGACGCAAATTGCTGACAAAGTCGGGGGACCTTGATGGCAAAAATGAGCTGTCTTCCTCTCCTAATTTAACTGAGATTCTACCATCTTTTACCAACCCCAACTTAGCTGTTTGCAGTGCTATTTTTGCCTGCTCAGTTGATGTACATTACATTATTAAAAAAAGTAATTTTTCCAATTAACTTGAACTTTTAAAAATTTGATGCAAACGTGTTCGTCCTGATGAAACTGAATTAAATCAAATGTCTCAAACACAGATAATATGAGTTGGAGTTCAGCTACAACAGCATGTATAGATTTGGTCGGACCAAAGTTAGACTCAAACTGGCCTATGCTCTTTCAATTAATAGAATTGAAATTTTTTTAAGGTCATGGATGGTAAGAAGACTTGGAATGGTGTTAACAACTAGCAGCATGATAACTACTAACAAGTTGCTGGTCGCACTGATACTTGGAAAGTTTAACACTTCTCAGCTTCTGCTACTCACAGCTCCACAGTGGAGATTGGCAACAAGTGACATGATGGATGGGGTAAAGCTGACTTTCTAGCAAGCTTGTTTGTTATTTGTCCTGCTAGCTAGCTCAGCTAGCCTCAGATAAATGTTAGCTTGCTGGCTCACATCGACTGAGGAAAAACTCCACAAAAACCCCTTTACAGGGAAAAATTGGGAGAATCCTCAGGAAGAGCCAGAGAGGAGGGATCCCTCTTCCAGGACAGACAGACATACAGTAGGTGTCACATGTACAGAGACAAGTTCAGCAGTTATAGGTTACAAACAAAGCATCAACAATTCACAGAGAGAAAAGACAAGAAAGGCAGAGACCAGAATGATTCAAGAATCAGTAACATTAATAACAATTATCATCATCTCATTCAGGGTGTGACACGTGCTGTCACCATCTGGGGTTGGTTCCTGCTCCTCATGAGACCTTCAGAAGAGGACAAGCTGTTGGTGAAGGGCGGATAAGAATAATTAACCTTAGCAGTAATGAGTAGCTATATGATATATGGTAATAGTTATAGTTGGAATATTTGAGCTGTGGTGTTGAAGCTCTGGAATCAGGGATATATGTGAAATAAGAACAAAGATAGAGATGAAGAGCACAAACTAGGGGGAGGGAGAAAGAACAATTTTATTGTCATGATAAAAGTATGAGTGCTGAGAAGAGGAGGGAGAGAGAGAGAGAGAGAGAGGGAGAGAGAGAGAGAGAGAGAGAAAAGAGGGTGAGAGACATAAACAGAGATGATGTGAGAGAGAGAGATGAAGAGAGAGAGAGAGGAAGAGCACAAACAAGGACGGAGAGAAAACATGTTATTGTCATGATAAAATTATGAGCGTTAAGGAGGAGAGAGAGAAAGTGCTCACTGCATAATGGCTGTTCCCCCAGCAGTCTAGTCCTATGGCAGCATAACTAAGCAATGGCTCAGTGTTGACTTGAACCAGCCCTAACTATAAGCTTTATTAAAGAGTTAAACTTAAGTTTAACTTTAAATGTAGGGACAGTGTCTGCCTCCCGGACCCACAGTGGGAGCTGGTTCCACAGGAGGGGAGCTTGGTAGCTAAAAGCTCTGCCTCCCATTCTACTCTTAGAGACTCTGGGATCCACAAGCATTTTCTGAAGGCAGTGGTCTATTTGGGTGGTAAGGAATAATCATGTCTTTTAGATAAGACAGGGCCTGATCTCTGAGTGTTTTATATGTGAGGAGGAGGATTTTAAATTCTATTCTAGATTTAACAGGGAGTCAGTGTAAAGAGCTCAGTGCTCTCCTTCCTAGTTCCCATTGGTGCTGCTGCATTCCGAACCAACTGAAGACTCTTTAGAAATGTATTTGACAAACAAAACAAGCATGAACAAGCTTTTCAGCATCCTTTAATGACAGGATGTTTCTGATTTTAGTTATGTTGCACAGATGGAAGTAGGCTGACTTACAGACTTGCTGTATGTGTGGATCGAATGACAAATCTGAGTCAAAAATAACTCCAAGGTTCTTTACAGTAGAACTGGAGTCCATGGTAATACCATCAAGGGTGACTAGATGCTCAGGTATAGTTTCCCTAAGGTGTTTGGGACCAAACACCATAATTTCAGTTTTATCAGTGTTAAGAAGTAAGAAGTTATGTGTCATCCAGGTCTTAATGTCTGTGAGACATTCCTGGAGCTTTATAACTTGATAACTGTCATATGACTTCATGGATATGTATAACTGCGTGTCATCTTCATAATTTAGCTTTTGTTTTGTAATAATGTTACCTAGGGAAAGCATGTATAAAGTAAAAAGAATTGGTCTTAGAACCAAGCCATGTGGAACTCCATGATTAACTCCAGTAGGTAAAGAATATTCATCATTAACATGAACAAACTGAGATCTCTCTGATAAGTAAGATTTAACCCAGTTTAATGCAGTTCCTTTGATACCATTAACATGCTCCAACTGCAATAAAATGTTATAGGCAACAGTGTCGAATGCAGCACTCAGGTCTAACAGTACTAGTATAGATACAAGGCCCTCAGAAGGTCGTTTGTGACTTTTAATGGTGCCCTTTCTGTGTTGTTTTCTGAACTGACTGAAAGTCCTCAAACAAGTTGTTGCTGAACAGATAATCACATAATTGGTTTGCTACAGCTTTTTCAAGGATTTTAGAGATAAATGGAAGGTTAGATATTGGATGATAATTAGCCAGAATATCCAGGTCTAGGGTGGGTTTTTAAGTAGGGATTAGCCTGTAAATAGAGAGAGATTTATTTGATAAAATGTCAACTTGTTAATAAATGGTAAAACTTCTTTGAACATTGTTGAGGGAATGGGGTTGAGTAGGCAAGTTGGGTTTTTTTTTTTTTTCTAGCTTGTGTGTTGTTTGTTTCAAAGCACGTAACGTGCAGTTATACCACAGGGCTAACCTTCTCTGACTCACTACCTTCCTTTTTAGAGGGGCAACGGAGTCTAGTGTTTCACGTAGTGAAATTACTGTACTATTGACAAGATCATCAATTTGAGTGGGAGTTAAGTTTGGATAGAGATCCTCACTTACATTGACACTGTGCAGTGATGTCAGTGCCAGTGGATCTTTCTCCTTAAATTTACATACAGTCATCTCAGACAGATTTCGACTGTAATAATAGTTCTCTCTACAGCCACTGTTAATGATCATAGGAAAATTAAACGTGATTAGAAAATGGTCGAAGAGTAGAGGGTTATGGGGAAAAAACACTAAACTCTCAACATTTATGCCGTAAGTCAGCATAAGATCAAAGGTGTGGTTAAATGACTTATACTTGTGTTTTAGTTGTGGTTTAATTAGCAGACTGGAGTTATAAATTGCTGCAACCCCTCCTCCTTGGCCTGTGCTTCGTGGAATATGTGTATTAATATAATTAACATTCCCCCTCCTGTAACCATTTTTCAGTTAAGCAGAATAGATCAGTATTATTATCTGCAATTAAATCGTTGACTAAGAGAGATTTTGAGGAAAGTGACCTGATAGCCCGCATTTTATTAAAGTATTTTTAAATAGATATTGTAGATATTTTAAATTTTTAAATATCTACAAAAGAAACGTTGTTTTCTATGACACCACCTCGACAACCAAATGACGATATGCAGCTATACATGTCATCAGTGGTAACATAAGGCTGGAGCCCAGAGAAAACTACGGAGTCTGACATTGTCTTTGCATAAGAACACACTGACTCAAGATTAACTTTAGTGACCTCCGATTGGCGTAACCGGGTGTCGTTACAGCCGACGTGAATTACATTCTTACTATATTTACGTTTATCCATCAGTTTCAGATATGATTCTATGTTGCCCGCTCTGGCCCCAAGGAATACATTTAGCTACTGGTCTCCTGGCTGCTCGGAAGCTGCTGGGGGAGCTAACGGAGCAACAGTAGGACTACAGCCAGTACCGACTACAGGGGACTGGCTAGCAGCTACAACTATCGATAGCTTCTATGGTGTGGAGCCAAGCTTCTAAACACCCTACCCTCTCCTCCATAGCTGCTAGTGAACTACACTTACTACATGTACCATTAACACTAAATGAGGCAGAGGAATAACTGAACATGTTGCAGACAGACCAAGAGAGAGCAGGAGAGTGAGAAGGAGAGAGAGAAGCCATTACCTAAGAGCTAGCTTGCAAGGCTACAGAAATCACCAGGTGAAAATGTGAGAAGGTGACTCAGCAATATGTGAGCGATTAAAATGAGAGGTGGTTCTTAATTATGCAACACAGGAGTGTGTCCAACAGATTATGAGCCACAAGTGGTAGAGATAGCTGATCGAGCAAGCGAAGTGTCCACTACACGGCAAAAGTAAAAACAGGAAATGACACAATACGTTACCACAGCATGTTATGTGTGGTTGTGTGTCGTGGAGTCTGGGACCCAGCTTCAATATTTGCTTCATAAAAGTTGGCTAAATTGAACTGTGTCGTCCTGCCATGGGACTGACTGACTGGAGTGAGTGACACCAGACTTTTGTCTATAGCAGGGAGGGAGGGTGTGTTGTTGTTGTAGTTGTGCAGATGTCTGCTATGTCATCCTCCAGTTGATGTTGTCTCTCAGATAATTGCCACTTAACATTACTTTAGGATTACTTATGATTCATTTATTAAGTTAACTATTAACTATTGTGGCAGTGGATTATTGCTAACTCAAGTTAGTATTATTTTTAGTATTGTCATTGTTGCATGTTAAAACAGATGCTGGTTTATTATATTTTTATTTCAGGTAACAATCTATGTTGATTTCTGCTGATCATGTGCAATGACCAAACAAACAGTAGCAGATCCAAAATGGCCCTGATTTGGTTAGAGTGTTACAAGTTACTTGTTAACTCCAATATTAGTATTATTCTTACAAAGTTGATTTTTTTTTTTTTTTTTTTTTGCACATTGATGTAAAGGCTGGTTCATTATGTTTTAATGGGCTAGAAGCGGCATACCATAGGGTCCAATCTGGCCTGCAGGATGAATTTATGAAATTCATTAACTCAGAATCTAATCATAATGTGATATACGTCAGTTTTCATTTCCAGATTCCTATGGCTAAATGTGTTGTGCCGTTGTAGATCCACTGTGATCTGTAAGTTGTAATGCACATGTGTAAATTGTACTCTTAGGCATATTATTTTTGAAATTGCACTTGTTTTTGTCAAAAAAATTCAGGTTGTTCATGATATGTTTCGTAAAAAGATATTTCATTAAATGTAAAACAATAGGGAAAGAGTTGTTGTTTATAGGTTATTATGCTATTATTTTACTGGTCCGACCCATTCAATATTAAATTGTGCTCTACGTAGCCCCTGAACTCAAATTAGTCTGACATCATTGCTCTAAATAATAGCATCATTTATTTTCCGATGAGCTTGGGCTTGGACCACTCTATTTTTTCTATTATTGTTTTGGGCTGTGAGAATGTATGTTGTTGTGAGAACCTGAGTTGTGTTCTTTCAGAATTTACAGTAAATGTTATTTGAAAACACTCAATATCTGTTTTATATATTGACATATAAAAGACTGTTGTTTTTCTTGTATTATCACGTTTTATCAGTTTAACTTGCTTGAGTGGCTTAACTTAAGATGTTTGATTTTAATATGAGAGGTTATCATGAGTTAGCCTGTTTTGTGCCTGAAGTGTAATAGACTGTGACATCTTCATGGATCATCTAAAGGGTAAGGAATCTCTCCATTATAGTTTGGCAAACTAGGGGCCTCCATACAGCATCTTGCATAGGAAGAAATAGCCCTGAGGAAAATACAGAATATGGCTGCTGCTCATTTTATCATTTTAACCTAGTACTTGTTAAATAGACAATGACACTGCTGACAGTGATGCTGTATTTCTAGGGTATGTTTGGATCACATCACTGTTTTTTTTTTTTTAAAGGCTTAGTAATCCAAAAATCACACAACTCTTACTCTGTGTATTCAAAACCCAATTTATGATTCTGGTGTGTTTCACACAAACCTTTGATGTAAATAAATACAGCTTCAAAGGTATTTCTGTGATCCCATAGATATCCTTCTTAGACCGGAAATATAAAATGTTACCTAACGAATCCTAACTACCACACAGTGTCTACACTGAGCCCACTATAAAAGTTGGAGGAAAGAACAA
Organism: Brachirus orientalis; assembly: GCA_016785285.1. Lineage (NCBI taxonomy): Eukaryota > Metazoa > Chordata > Actinopteri > Pleuronectiformes > Soleidae > Brachirus > Brachirus orientalis. The sequence continues at coordinate 222,364 of JAFBJR010001042.1, read as the reverse complement.
GGGAGCAGAGCAAAGCAAAAGCCTGTGAAATGTAGGATTTAATCAATGGTCCCAGCCCAGCAAAAAGTAGACATCTGTGAGAGCAAGAAAATACCTTTGAAGATGCAACCTTCTGCTGCAAACATACAGTTTGGACTTTTCCGCTAAGGTTTGTGTAGGGAGCATTATGTGGTTGAATGATGGACTTTGGTAAGGAGTCAAAACTGAGGCTGCATGTGGACACAAGAACTGACTGAGGAAATAAAACCTGAATTTTGTTCGGTGTCATGAAATTTCAACCACAAAATTAAAAACATCAACACAGTTCTTATCCTAGTGTGTGTATGTGTGTGCACATGTGTGCACGTGCCTCACAAATTGTGATCATTTGCCCCGGCTTATTGCTGGGATGCTATGTGGGCGGCATGGAAGGGAGCGTAATTAAAATAGTTTCTGAGAGAAACAGCACACCACATCTGAGGTTCCACCCTCTTCCAGCATTTAACCACATCAAGGGCGTCTCACTTAGAAATGGCCACCAGAACAACCTCAGATACACACGGCCCGGTTGATATTTTGGTGTGTAGTCTGACTTACGAGGGGTCTCTGAAGCACAACGTGCACACATTTGTAATTAAAAGTGCTGCCTTTTCCTGATCATCGAGGTAAATAAAGTGACAGAGGCAGCTTGCTGGGTGATGTATGGGAGGGGAAGACAAATTAACCATTGACTCTCAGGGGGATTCTCAGCAGAGGCCTTCTTAGCAGCAGTGGAACAGCGCCAAAGGGCAGAGAGATTTGTAGATGATGGCGCTAATTACCAGAATGCAAACCATAATGCGACCAAGATGGAAGCAATTTAGGCAGTAGTCATTTAGCCTGCTGCTCTTCCGCCCACCGGCTGCTGCCTCACCAGAGTTGGGGCATTAGGATGGGAAAAGTCTGGGACTATCCATTGCTCCGGTGAAGGATGAAGAGAAACAGACAAAAGAGAAGCTCTGTGGCATTAAGAGCACATGGCCTAAGCCCTGTGACTGAACATTCATTTATCTTTTTTTCCCTTCTGAATCTAACTTTAACAGGAATGATCCGCAGTGTCACAGGCAATGCTTACAGGCCAGGAGGAGGAAGAAGCACGTAAATATTTGAGAACAAAGATGGCTGTGAACTTTTAATTGCTGAGAGAGGAAGCAGGCTTTGATTCCCAAGAAAACCTGTAGTCAACAGCTACTCGTCAGCAGCTTGGAGGACCAAGGCAAATCATAAATAACACCAAACTATCTCCCGTCTGTCATGAGAGGCTGTCAAGCATCTTTCACACTAAGGTGAACGTGGGCATATTTTACTTTATCAAACCTAGAAATTCAAATGTTCAGACTGTTCAAAATAATAGGGCTGCAATTGTTGATTGGTTATAATCAATTACTACATGATTGACCAAACACTTTGATAAATGACTACTAATAATAATCAATAATTTCAGCTTCATTATGTGAACAGGTTTTTTTTCTTTGTGTGAAGACGTCATTCTTTTGAGGACATACTGATCAACACTTTTAACAGACTTCTGATATTTTATGGACCAGAACAACGACAATGAACGATTAATTGAGAAAATAATGGACCGAGTGATCAATGATGAAAATAATTTGTAATTACAGTCCTACACAGACCAATACAAGGAGAAACCCGTCAGTGTGACAGAGTGGGAAATTAATCAACAGTTACATTATACCCCTTCATTGATTTTGTTTATGTTAAGTATATTAATCGTATATGACAAAATCTGGCAGCAGTGTAGTTCCTCTTCACCTGTTGCAGAGCCCGACTCAGCCTTATATAGTTTAGAAACTGGTCTAATTGCTCTCTGGATATTTCACAAGACAGAGCTGTTCTTCACTTAGCTACTGTGTAATTTTATCCACGCACAGTCTCTTGCTTCACACAGGGCTGATACATTTGCCTCCCCCCCTTCCCTTTGTATCAATTGGTCGGAGTTCAGCCTATTGTCGCCACAAGCGTCTTTTATATGTTAGCTCAGTCTGCGCTCAGTCATATCCACGGAAGGGACCTCCACCACCTCCACCTCAAACTTCAGCAGCAGCAGCGGTGCTGTCAGCGATCACTCTCGGGCTCTTGTGTGCGCAGTGCTGGAGCTTTCCAGCGTTGGGGCCCCGACACTTTAATGGGACCCCGGGAGCCCAGCAGGATTTTTTCGCTTTTTCGCCACAGTCGTTGCTCCTCGACAATGCCACAATGCTGATGATATCTCTGCTGGTTTTGCTGAGTCTGTTGGATCCCGTTAGTTCCCGGAGCCGCTGCGCCCCTACCCAGGCGTGCGACCCCCGGCAACGCAGGGACGCCGGGGGCCGTGGAGGAGTGTATGAGCACCTGGGAGGAGCGCCGAGGCGCAGGAAACTTTACTGCGCTACCAAATTTCATTTACAGATCCATCCGAATGGGAAGATAGATGGATCACTGGAGGAAAATAATCCACTGAGTGAGTGACCACTGGTTTTAAAGTTTAAGCAAAGATTAACATGAAGATAAACATACAGTTCCTGTCAGACAATAATTGTTTCCTCTCTGAAAATCTTTAAAGTAATCCAATAACTTAATTTTCTAATGTAATTTAATATATCAATGTAGTTTTAGGAGACTTTCCAAGTGAAATAAAAAAAGGAAGTTTCATTTTAGGTGCCTACAAATAAAATTATGAACATTAATATGAAAGTAACTCCGTGTGTTAGTTTTACACGGCTACTTTCCGCTCTGATAAATTTATCAGGATTTTTCTCTCAGATTTTCTGTGTGTGTGTGTGTGTGTGTGTGAGAGAGAGAGAGAGAGAGAGATGCAGGTTAACCTCCATTGGAAGTATCAGGCCAGACAGTATTAACAAACGCGCTGTCCTAACGGATGTGTTTATCTAATCACAGACCATTAGAGGCTCTCTGCAGCGCTCAACAAGCCATTCACTAATCAAGCACTGATTAAAAGAGCCAATAAACGCGCAGAATGGGCTGCAAAGAGACGACAAACACAGGCGGAAATGAGTTCATTAACTTCTGTAAACGTTTCTTTATTCTAGTGTGGATTCGTTTGTTGTTTTAGACAATATCCAGTCATAAGTGAACTTTGTACTTTGAAGTGATGCTGAACATCCTGTGCAACTGTATGTAATGTTACCATTGTGTGTTCACGTTTCTCTGTTGTGTCGCAGGCATCATGGAAATCACAGCTGTGGATGTGGGCGTAGTAGCCATTAAGGGGCTTTTCTCTGGCAGATATCTGGCCATGAATGATAAAGGACGACTATATGCCTCGGTCAGTATATTTTATCAAACTCATATCAAACTCACTAACAGTAAACTATACAAACAGATTTTATTATGTACATTTTCCTATGTTGTGATATAAAGCATCAACAAAAACTTGACCACAATACACATATATTACATTGATAACAATGTTGATATTGTTGTTGGTACCAACATACAGTCCTAGTGAATTGTGGTGAAATATTAATTGTGGTGTTTTAGAGCCATTTGAGGAGGTCTGGATAGATTTTTTTTTTTTTTTTTACAGTTTTACATGTTTTATTGTTTTAAACATTATTTAAAAAAACAATAAAAAAACAAAAACAAAACTAAGCTTCCAGGGTTTTGGGGGTGAAATTTCGTCCAGAGAACCAAATGGGTAGTATCAGTTGCATTTTGTCATTGTGTAGCTGCTATTGCGTACAGTCATGGAATGAAAAGAAAATCACAAGTCTGACTCATCCTGACAAAATTAAACATGATATTATATCATCATATTAATGCAAAATTTAAAAATCTGCTTAGAACTACTGATGTTTTACTCTGTTTTTGATAACATTATTAATGTTTTTTTATGAGTAAATGAGTAACATTAAATTCACAGATTTTGGAGTTTGGAGAGAGAGGACTCCACCTGTTTCCATATATGAATAAAAATATTTTAAATCATTTTTTTATTATTGCTATAATATTTTGAATCATGAATATCTTGGTCAAGGTAAAATAAAATGTTCATATCATCCCAACACAGAGGCTGCAGGACAAATTAACATAGGACAGGGGGGGTCTGTATATGGTTGATTTGCAGTCATGCTTGTACACACAGAGCAGAAACACTGTGAATAAAAAACACATTACAAGCTGCAGGATAAATGTGGCTCACTGTTTCTTTCCCTTTCATCTCCCCAGGAAGTGTTCACCAAAGAGTGTGAATTTTTGGAGCGGATCCACGAGTTGGGGTACAACACCTATGCATCACGTCACCACTCCACTGAGCAGCCACTGCAACCAGGGGGCAGTGGCAGCAACAAGCGCAGAGCCAGTGCTAAACGACAGTGGTATGTTTCTATTAATGGCAAGGGCCGGCCGCGACGAGGCTTTAAAACGAGAAGCACAGACAAAGCCTCACTTTTCCTGCCGCGGGTGCTGGGCAACAAGGACCATGAGATGGTTAGGCGACTGAGAGACAGTCAGAGTGTACACCACCACTCACGTCACCGCAACACTGAAAGGCGAAGGCGTCGGCATCATGCCAGGAAAGGCAGACGCTGACTGCGCAGACTTTATAGACTAACTGTGTATGAAAGGTCATGTTCTGACTTGGGTATACACTGTAGCTGGATTTCAGTGGAGGATATGGAAGAACAGTGTGGATGCTGCCTTCTGGATTAGCAGAGGTTCCTATTGTTGATGCACAAAAAAGAAATCAGTAGAAAGAAACGATCTATGGCTGCCTTGAGTGTTGGGACACATATATCAAATTACACAGACACACTCCCACTCATCAGCTAATATAATCATTTATTTACTGATGTCTTGCTACTGTCTTGTACACAAATGTGTTAATATAATTGAACTTATCAGTCTTAGTTTATAAAAAGTTCTACTTTTGTACAAGCAACCATTTTACTGTCGACTATTTAATATTGTAAATACAGTCTGCATTTACACTGACTCTAGGTTTTCATTCAAAAGAATATGCTATTTTGCTCCACTGAAGTGCTGAAAATTAAAATGATGGCTATTATTAACACAGCAAAGCACTTTTTGTCAGAGTCATACTAAAGGTACAGTTCCAAGTTTTTGTGTGGCTGTATGAGTGTGGCTGTATGAGGTCCTAACACATAGTGAACTCTGACTGTGCTTCACCCCTCCCCTGCATAATGGATGCTTCAGTAAAAACAAGAGGGAAAACTGATTTTATCCACTTAACAAAATACTGAATAAATAATCTACTCCTCCTTATGTCTATGATATCTGAAGAATAAGTTTGCATCTTTAACTTTTCTGACAAAAAACAACTCTTACTCACTGTATTAAGGTCCATAGAGAAAAATCTGTGATTTGAGTTGTGATACTACTGCCTCTATCAGTAAGTTCAAAGATTTTATTTTGTGACTCCATTGTTTGGAATCTTGCTTTGGGATTTGCTTTAGTGACACAAACATATCAAACAAAGCAGTAGTAGACCAGCAGCTTCTGGGTAAAAGGTTAAAGCAGCAAACATGTTCTTAATACATGTTAATATCATAAGACTTAAGAAGGTTTGTATTTCTTGTATTCCACTTATTAAACCAAATTTATATTAGGTTTATTACGTGGCTCTTATATGTTTCTTTTTGCATCTATGCTGGGAGAGTGAGCCTCTGGGCCTCAGGTCAGTACAACCACACAAAAACCTAAACTATCACTTTTGAGATGGGATCTGCTGATGTGATTGTCTATTGTCTGTGAACTGGAAGAAGTACTTTGTATATTTTACTAATGATATATTTATTTGTTGCCTCATATGTTGTAAATTATTGATGAGACTATTCCTGCATTTTTCCGGTGTTGCTGTTTGATAGTTTCACTGACCACCTGGTTACATCATAAATGCATATTGACACAAGGGAACAACACCTCTGCCTATTTTTCTTCTACATTTTCTTTTTTTTTTCCTTTTCACAGACTCTTATCATCTTCATACTCATTGAATGTATTTTCACTGGAATAAGAATACCATTTCCTATGGATGATATGGATAAATAAATACAGTTGTATAAACCAGATGTGAACACAGGAAGAAAGACAAGCTTGTGTGTGTCAACATTATAATAATGAGATTGACAACATAAACTATAAAGAGAGAAATAACCATCCCCAGTCACCATCAGCATTTTTGATATGAAATCAAAACTATGTAACTATGTTAAAACTAGCTGAAGCTCCTTTGTATCAGCTCCTTGAGAGCAGCTCTGCCTGTAACAAAAAAGGGACATTTTGTTTTTAGCATCATGTGTAAAACAGTGGGACCAGTGCTTCTCCATGTTTCCTTAACCAATCATCACCTGTTTTTTAAACACATCTGCTTCACATTATTTGTATTTAAGTTCACCACAAAAACAAACTGCTGTAATGTTTGTGATTCTTTCAGGGCACATAAACTAGACAAAGCTATTGATTATTTGCAATTTTTAGTTCTATAACAAAAAGCATCAGAATAACTTGTGAGAAAATTTGTTCTCCACTCAGCATGAATATTCCCAGTGTGGATTAACAGAGAATAGCCTGCTGTGCCATATTTCTTTAGTGTGGAGCTGTGGTAGAAGGGTGTGGGTGTTTGCTTGGTTTATACAACTTGAGCATTTAGAGCTGTAACACACATTCATGACATTATCCCTCTGTCCTTGCTGCTGCTAAACTGTTGAAGTGGCCACCTGTTGTTCTAATGCAGCTGAGCAATAAATAAAAAGACAACTGTTAATGTAAAATTTATCACAAGCTGCATTCGGACTGTTAGGTGTTGCCTCGCCTCACTCCTGTCTATAGGTAGCAGCATATAAAGCCTTGTCATTCTATACCTGCGGGCTGGGGAGGCTTCCTGACCTGGACAATAGCTCCTCCCGAGGGGGGCCTGGGAAGCGATGCCGCCTGAGACTTTTGGGCTTTTTTTGAAATGCCGACCAAAAGCAGCAAAGTCAATAAACAAGACAGGCCCTCCTGAAAGCAGAAACTGTGTCATACAAAGTTTAACACCTTGTTATGAATGCCAAACTCTAATATTACTCAACAGGAATGCAGTATTTTAGAGGGGAAAGGGACTTTTATGGCCCCACTCCTTGCCTATCTATGTGGTGTGAAATGAAAAATTGGGGACAGAGGAGAGGTGGGGGGTCAGAAAGGGAAAGATATAGGAGAGGTACAGAAAGAAGAGAGGAAGCAGGAGCAGATAAATAACAGTTGCATTAAGTTATAGGTTTAGTCAATTCTGAATCAGCAATGACATGTTTATAGTACTACAATGTCATTTATAAAAGCAGTAGGATTGTTGAGAAAAAAATATTGAGGTCAATTTTAATCATAGCATAATAATGATGTACTACTACTGCTAATGATAATAGTAATACAAGATGGGGGAGGGGGCAGGGGACAAGAAGGCACAATCTAGGGAGAGCTAGAACAAGGTTAATGACTTGTGATTAGGTCATATTCATACCCTGAGTGCGAGGGACTGAGTTTTAGTGCACCACAGGAGTTCTCCCCACAGTCTAGGTCTATAGCAGCAAGAGACCAAGAAGTTCTAATTATAAGCTTTATCAAAAAGAGTGTTTTAAGTCTAACTTTAAATACAGAGTGGGTGTCCCCCCTCCTGAACTGACACTCAAGACTGGTAACTCAAAACTCTGCCTCCCATTCTAAATAGACTCTGGGAACCAGAAGTAAGCTTGCATTTTAGGCCCGGGTCTCATCTTTAAGTGCTTTGTACTTGAGGAGGAGGATTTTAATTTAAGTCTTATCTATCTATCTATCTATCTATCTATCTATCTATCTATCTATCTATCTATCTATAGTACAGCAGGGTTTACTTGTAAACACTGACCCCTAGAGACAGAGAGTTGCTTCACTGCAGCAGATGCCTGGTGTTAGGTGGCATGTGTTGAATTGACATCTTAGTTGAGAAGACTCATTTTGGTGGAGCAGGCTGATCCCAGATCCCAGCAACAAACAGAACTTTGAAGTAGTTACTTCATATATATATACCGTATATACACTACCAGTCAAAAGTTTGGACACACCTTCTCATTTAATGGTATTTCCTTTTTCATTGTAGATTCTCACTGAAGGCATTAAAACTATAAATGAATACATATGGAATGTAGTTTTCATAATCACAGCCCTGTGAGGACATCACACATCATGTGCGTAATCATTTCACTGCTGGAATATATACTTTATATACAGTACATAGAAGAAGAGAGCCACACTCAGTGGTAGTGCTCTTTGAAAAAATATTTTCAAAAAGACTTTATGTAGGTCCTTTTATAAATGAATTAGTGTCAACAGGTTGGGAAATGAATAAATAAGGCAACAAATGTTCTTGATGAGTTGAGACATTTTAAGTTCTGAATTGCAGCTGTCACCCAGTGAAATATAAAATTTCTTTTCTCAGCATAATTTGTACATACAACTTAAAACCACAGTGACTTCAGTATAACACAAAAGCTAATGTGGTGCATAATTGTAACACAATGACAGAGGAACATCTTAATGAAAATTATGACAAGAGATTACAGAACCGTGGACAGCATCAGTGTAGGACTTGCTGGTCTGCATTTCTTCATACCACATACACTCTAAAGTGACCAGCAAGGCCCACTGCTTTCTGAGACATCTGGAATGTACTAGCAGGCTTACGCAGTCCAAATGACAAACACATGACACAGCATTTTATACATAAAATTACTGTGGCAATATTCCTACAGACATTAATATAGATAGTACAGTGTAAGTAAATGAAACAGAATGCAATGGTTTACAAACCTCACAAACCCAAATTTTATTCCCCATATCATGTGTTGAAACTGACACATTTTACCATTTCATAAATAATATTTGCTTATTTTGAATTTGATGACAGCAACACATCTCAAAAAAAGTTGGAATAGGTGGATGTTTACCATTGTGTCACATCCCCATCTTCTTTGAACAACTGTCTGTAAATGTCTGGGCAGTAAGGAGACCAGTCGACATTCTTGTCTGCATCAGACAAGAATGTTGTCCCATTCTTGTCTGACGCAGGATTCTAGCTGCTCAACAGTCCTGGGCCTTTGTTGCCGGATTTTTTCTTTCATGATGTGCCAAATGTCTTTTGTTGGTGAAAGGTCTGGACTGTAGACAGGCCAGTTTAGCACCTGGACTCATCTCCTGTGAAGCCATAGCTGTTGTGATGGATGCAGTATGTGGTTTAGCAATGTCTTGTGCATTGTCAATATGCAAGGCCTTTCCTAAAAGAGACATTGTCTAGATGGGGGCATATGTTGCTCTAAAACCTCTATGTACCTTTCAGCATTGATGGTGCCTTTCCAGATGTGTAAGCTGTCCACTTCCATTGATGATCCTGACAGTCAGGTGGTTAAGTGACTCTTTTTCTTCTGCACACTGGGCCCTGGTTGGTTCATTGGTATTTCAACCATGTGTGGAGCTATATGGTCATCAACCAGTTGCACAGGAATGCCTCAATCATCTGGATACACTCATGGAGCCATTTTGACACTCACAAAGAAACTATGTTCTGTACATTTAGCAGCAGCAGAATGTGAAGGTGAATAAACTGTCTCATGCATGATCAGTAAGTAGCAGGGCCAAGCCACCGCAGACATCAAAGCTCTGTGTCTCTGTCGGTTGATCTGACAGTGAAGAACACACAGATAAACAATGGAACACTCAGCAGACAAGGTAAACTTAGTGCTAAGTGCAGATTTATATATTTATATAATAGCAGTTGTGAAATAAAGAAAGGGTAAGCTCTGTAGGTATCTTTATTTCAATGGACATGAAAAGCAATGCACCACTGCCTCTGAAAGAGCGTCAAGGATGATGCATCAAGGACTAGTTGCCATGACACCAGTCAGTTACAATGAAAAAACAACAAATCATTCCACCAACAATCTGTTTCATACCATTTGTTCCATACTGATATTTTTGTTTAGTTTAGAACAGTTACTTTGTTGTGATGTTGCATTTTTTTTTTTCATGTAAAACAAGCCAAATCTCATTCTCATAATTTTGGGAAGGATTAATGACATGGTTTAGACTGAGTATCATAAAATCATTTTTACCTAATGAAAATGATAATAATAGTAATAAAACCTGCAACACCTTTTCTCCTCCCTAAGATGAGTAAACACCACCAATAAACCAGTGTACAATCCTCAACAACATATCGATGTGTTGGAGTGGAAGGGCAGAAACGACAGCATATTATTCTGCTGTAGACTTTCTATTTACCATTGTTTTCTATAAGGACATATTTTCCTAATAACAGTCATTAGTTGGAGCTTTTCTCATTGGATTGAATTGGACACGTGTTTTTTCCTGTAATTGTTCGTTTTTAGAACTGTTTTCTGTCTCCACATCATGTTGGGCCGTTTCCTATTTTACATCCTCCAATACATCAATTATGATATTCTGCAGCTGATAATAAGAAGAATGCAGCTTTTACACTCAGATAAGAAGTTGTTCTCTCATTCTTCTCTTTGGCGCACGAGCCTACATGTGAAAACACACTTGTATTTTTTCAAAGTGTAAGATGTGATATAATGTGTGTGTGCAGATATAAATATAGAGGCATGGCTGCCTGGCGTAAGTGCAGCTCAATGCAACTCCGCCGCTGAACAGAAGTCAGTGCGACCGTCGGTCACGAAATGAGTGTAATTTACAGACGCTCCTCTGTGCAGTTGCGTCTCTACTGCTCCTGCTGCTTCTTAAGTTTTTTCTCGTGGGAAGACAAGCGCTGCGCGGCTGCGCTCAGAGTCACACCCGGGATGGGCTCTCTCTCGGCCCTGCGGACTCTTCTTATCCTGGGCCTGGTGACCGGACTCGCGGAGGGTGCTGCGGGCCTGAACCGGACCGCGGACCGCTGGGAGGCCCTCTACTCCCGCTCCCTGGCACGGTTCCCAGGGGAGAAGGGAGGGGAGATCAACCGGGACAGCGACTACCTTCTGGGGATTAAAAGGTTGCGTCGTCTCTACTGCAATGTAGGGATCGGCTTTCATATTCAGGTGTTACCGGACGGTAGAATAACGGGGGTTCATAACGAAAATCGTTACAGTAAGTTGTTTTAATTATTGAATGAGTGATTATTTCCCCAACTTTCATATGTTTAGTTGCTGGATGAGCTCAACATTTTACATTTGGTTTAAAAAAGAAGGTAAATATTGAATGTGGCTGCAACAACAATTTTACTATCAATATCAAAATCTGGCTTTCTCAATTAATCAATTAGTTGTTTGGTCCATAAAATTTCATTAAAAAAAGCCAATCACTGTTTCCAAAAACTCAAAATATCCCCTAACAAACCAAAGATACTTAGTTACTTTCAGTAGGAATAAAAAAACTGAACATTTTAAGAAACTGGAATCGCGCCTTTTCAAATTCAGTTTGTTTGCAGCTGTAAAATTAATAAATAGTTTTTAATGTACTCTGAAGAAATAGATCTTCACAAGTTGAATGAAACATTGGTAATTAATGGACACAATTTCCACGTGAACCTGTCAGATGAGAAATATACAAATATTGACCCATGCTTTAGACCCAACAAGTATAGAGTCCTTCCACAGTGCATGCATGCGCGCGCACACACACTTTCACATTGCACACTGGAGCTTGTGTGTAACTAGAGCTTGCTGTGATCCAGACAAGCACTCGGCCATACAGCACCTAAAGATAGCACACAGTGCATGGACAGATCACCTGCACTCTCTGGCTCAGACACTGTCATACACTTAGATTTGCAGACATGAAGCATAACAAACACATATTGCTAACATGTTAAATATAATCCCTGTCATTATTAGTTTGTTAAATGTGGTTCTCTAAATGTGACAAAACATGGAGCTGAGGAACTCTAGGCTTGTGTCACTGCATTGAATTCAATGAGAAAGTGTACCCAAACTTTTGACCGGTAGTGTACAGTATACACAACGTTATTGTAACCACACTTGACAACAACACATTCTTTACTCTTGACATCCCAAACTGTCAACATGCAGTTGAAGTTGAATGCAGTCAAAAATGTTTGCATTTCAAAAGAGTAGGAAATCAGCATGGAGTCAGTGGTCAAAAGTGTGATAGTGTAATGGGTGAGTGTGTGTATGATGTGTGCAAATGAAGAACAAAAACAACCTGTTAGGCCTCAGGAGCAGCATGCATAGTCAGAGAGAAAAGTAGGCCACCACATCTCCCCCTTAAAAGAAATCCCCCAGGGTTTCAAGTTAAGCAAATTCAAATAATACCTTTTAATTATAATTATTACAAATTATAACAAACATATATTCACACTCTGTGACTTTCCTAGCTTAACAGTTAGCAGCAATGGCTTCTCTCTCTCTCTCCTTCTCCCTCTTCTGCTCTCTCTTGTGTTGTGGGCCACATGTTTAGTTACTCCTCTGTCTCCTTTAGCGATAACAGTTCTTGTAATAAGTATAGCTTGTTTGCCTCCTTTAGCGATAACAGTTCTTGTAATAAGTATAGCTTGTTTGCCAGGATGGAGGCGAGGCTTAATGAGGTAGAAACCCGGCTCCACACCATAGAAGCTAAATCAGTTAGCCAGTCCCCTGTAGCCGGTGCGGACAACATAGCGATAGCATTCGCTCTCTCAGCAGCTCCTGTGCAGCCGGGAGATCAACGGGATAGCTGCGTGACTGTCCGTAATAAGAGGTGTAGTGCTAAACAGAAAAGCCCGGTTCACCACCAACCACTTCACACTTCCAACAAGTTTTCCCCACTCAGCGACACACAGGCTGAGAAGCAAACTCATTGGTGACTCTGTCTTAAGGAATGTGAAAGTAGCAACACCAGTGACCATAGTCAGGTGTTTTTCCGGGGCCAGAGTGGGCAACATAGGGTCTTATCTGAAACTGCTGGTTAAAGATAATCCTAAATTCAATAAAGTTACTATTCATGTCGGCAGTAATGACTCCCAATTACACAAATCGGAGGTCACAAAGATTAATGTTAAATCTGTGTGTAGATACGCTAAGTCAATGTCGGACACCGTAATTTTCTCTGGACCTCTTCCTAATGTCACCAGTGATGACATGTATAGCCGCATGTCGTCATTCAATCACTGGCTGTCACAGTAGTATCACAGAAGTGTCCAGAAAAAAACATTGATTTTATAGATAACTGGCTTTCTTTCTGGGGAAAACCTGGTCTCATGAGGAGAGATGGTGTCCATCCCATTTTGGATGGAGCTGCTCTCTTATCTAGAAATGTAAGTTTCTTAGAACTCAACACTATGACAGTACAGAGGTGAGACCAGGAGACAGAGTTGCAGTCTTACACGCTTCTCTGTGCTTCTTTTTGAGCAGTCACCTCTTCAAAAGCCCATAGAGACTGTGTCTGCCCCCCAGGCAACAAAATTAAATAAATCAGCATTTAACAGAAGAGTTAGGCAGTCTAATCTAATAATAATCAACATCAATAATAAAACAGAATCCTACAATGCCACACTTAAATGTGGACGATTAAATATAAGATTACCCTCCTCAAAATTAGTTTTAATTAATGATCTAATCACTGATAATCATATTGATTTACTATGCCTAACTGAGACATGGTTATGCAAAGAAGAATGTTAGTTTATATGAGTCAACACCACCCACACATACTAACACCCATATTCCCAGAAGCTCAGGGCAAGGAGGAGGAGTCACAGCCATTCTTAATACTAGTCTATTAATTAACACCAAGCCCAAACCTGAATACTTATCTTTTGAAAGCCTTTTCCTCAGTCTATCTAATCCTAGTTTAAAATCACAGAAATCGGTTCTGATAGTCGCTTATTATTGTCAGAGTTTCTGTCAGAGTTCTCTGAATTCTTAACTGAGTTAGTGCTAAGGACAGATAAAATAATAATTGTGGGGGATTTCAACATCTACAACATCCATGTAGATGTTGAAAGTGATTTTGATGAAGAGTTTTAATTCACTGTTAGAGTCAATTGATTTAACTCAACATGTGAATAAACCCACCCACTGCCTTACTCACACCCTCAATCTTGTACTCACTTATGGCATAGATATAGAAAACATAAATATTTCTCCCCAAACCCCCCTCTTAACTGACCATTATTTACTCACATTTAATTGCACAATAAATAACTACAATAACATTAAGAAAAAAATACCACTGCATTTGGTGCCTCTCTGATAATAACATTAATTCTTTCAGTGCAGACAGTGCAGCCATTATTTAACTCCGTGCAAAGTACATCTGAAGTTAACACTTTCATTGACAATCTTGTTGATAATACAGCAGCTTCACTGCATACTACATTAGATAGTGTTGCCCCTCTCAAAAAGAAAGTGATGAATCAGAGGAGAATAGCACCATGGTTTAACTCCCATACTTAAACAGGCTTTACGGAGATTAGAAAGAAAATGGCGTTCCACTAATCTAGAAGAATTTGATGTAGCCTGGAAAGATGATTTTGTAGCTTGTAAAAAAGCCCTTCATAAAGCTAGAGCAGCCTATTATTCTTCTTTAATTGAAGAAAACACTGTAGCCAGGCTGACACACAGTCACTGCTCTACTGAGCTGTCTGTTCCCCTAACTCTGAGCAGTGACAACCATGAATTTCTTTGTGAATAAAATAACATCAATAAGAGAAAAAATTGACCACCTCCTCTCTTCTAGTGGTAATGAGACACATTTTAGCACAATAACCTTAGAAGCACCAGATATATAGTTATACAGTTTCTCCCCTATAGATCTCCCAGAATTAACATTACTAGTATCCACATCAAAACCGTCAAGCTATCAGTTAGATCCCATCCCTACCAAACTGTTTAAAAATGTTCTTCCATTAATTAATCACTCCATATTAAATCAAATTAATATTTCCTTATTAACTGGATATGTACCCCAAGCTTTTAAGTTATTAAGCCCCTTCTTAAAAAAGCTACCCTCGACCCAGATGTGTCTCATTAACCTTATTTTTTTTCTCTCCCAAGTCTGTGTCTTTCCTTCCATCCTCTCTCTCTGTCCTCATCTTGTAGGCTGCAGGATCCAGATCCAGTTTTGATGATATTATTATCATTAACAATTATCCTGCTGTCATTATTATTATTGCTTTGATTAAAAGTTCACCAGTATAATTTCTTATCAACAATCTCTGCTGCTGCAGAGATTGTTGCAGCAGCAACTATTGTATATTTGCTCCTGGTCTCTCTCTTCTGTCTCTACCTTACCTCCCTGTTTTTCTTTCTCTCCCCCCTTTCTGTCCCCCGCCCCCCATTTCCTCTCACCCCAACCGGTCGAGGCAGATGACCACACATCTTTGAATCTGGTACTGTCAGAGATTTCTTCCTCTTAAAAGGGAGTTTTTTTGTCTCAGCTGATGCCCAGTGCTTGCTCATTGTGTGAACTGTTGGGTTTCTTTGTAAAGGTTTTGGCCTTACTATGTACAGTGCCTTGAGATAATGTATGTTGTGATTTGGCGCTATACTATTGAATTGAATTAATCTTTGGTTTGGATTTTGGAGGGAGTGAAGAAGAGTTAATGGGTTGTGATCACAGTTAACGACAATTGGGGTACGACTTCCACAAGATAGACTTCAAAATTCTGCAAAGCCCAATTAAAGCAAGTGTTTCTTTTTCAATTGCTGAGTAGTTAAACTGATAGGTATTGAATTTTCTTGAAAATGAACACATGTTGCTCAATAACCTCATTATTATCTTGGAGTAGGACAGCCCCTTCAGTTACTGTATACGAACGTGTGGATGCTCAGTCCAACACGTTCAACACAAGGGAAACATAAAACATTACTCTAACTGCCTAGACACTACCTCTTACTTTGAGTTGAGGTAGTGTCTGGGCAGGGATGAGGGAAAGCTTGTTGCTGGGTGCGGCTCCAAAAGAGCGCAACAGTTGAACGCAAACGATAGAGCTTGGAGCGAAGAGTAGAGAGTTTGAGTCTTCTGCGACCCAGTCCATGTTCGAGAGGTAGAGTTAGGAGACAAAAGGGAGCAGCCAATGAGACTGTAGGATTCAACCTTGTCATTACTTTACACGTCTTTTATGACCTGCTGTTTATGATGAAAAGGAATTTCTTTGTTAGGATTCCTATCTCTCCCATGGAGTTAGGCTTTAGTCTTTCCCTGTAGGTCGCACTCATGGAGGATAATGGAGAATACAGGCCATACTAGGTTGCGGCCCCCCAACATAGGTCACTGTCACCCTGGCAAACACTTTGCCAGGTTGTCGGTGAGATTTGCTTGGGCTAGGCAATTCACTGACAAATTTGGCCAAATCCACTAAGTCCACGAAATCCTCAAAACCTGGCAGAGGAAATTAATCAGGTGTAGGGATGCTGTTCAGTTTTCTATAATCTGTACAAAACCGATGGATCCCATCAGCCTTATTCACTAGCAGGCACAGTGAAGCCCAGCTGGAAAAGGATGGTTCTGAAAGTTTATGGTACAACAAATGTTGCACTTTTGCCTCCAATTTGTTTTCATCTCTTGCCCGAGACTCTAAAAATGTTGGCATATTGGGGGGGCACTTGCAACATCAATATTATGGCTAACTACAGTAATCTGGGTGGGCCTGTCAGAAAACAAAGTAGGGAATTATTTTATCAGTGCCTCTAACTCTGGTGCTTGGTCTGGAATGAGATGGTCTAAAAGTAGCAGTAGATTAGTCAGTGATTCAGAATTTTTAAGTCGTCCCAATAAGGCTGCATCATCAGGTTCAGTTATGTCTTTCAGTGCTTCGCTCACCATTCTTTGTATCACTGGCAGAAGGACCATCACCTGAATACCTGGATTATAACCGCAATGCACAGTTTAACGATCAAACACCTGTTTCATTTTTGTTTGCCCATTTTGTAGTTTTTTTTTTTTTTTTTGACCCACTTGACCAGGCAAATACAGTCAATGCCTAAAGCCATTAATATAAGCACACAAAGACTGCGGAAGATCACATGATACATCATTATCTGGCAAAGATGACACTGGCACGTACAATATGTGCATTTGGGCTAAACCTGGTGCTTCCTTGGGTTACCTCCCTGGCTGCCTGGATAAACCAGGTGAGTACCTCTCCTGATTATAAATCTAACTTTAAATACAGAGGGAGTGTCCGCCTCCTGAACTGACACTGGGAGCTGGTTCCACAAGAGAGGACCCTGGTAACTGATAACTCTGTCTCCAAAATCTACTCTTATGGACTCTGGGAACCACAAGTAAGCCTGCATTTTGGAACCAAAGTGATCTAATGGGCTGATTTAAAATTAATCTTTGTGACCTCCTATTGGCATAATCGAGTGTCATTACTGCCAACGTAAATAGTAACTTTACTGAATTTACAATTATCTTTAGCCAGCAGTTTCAGATAAGACATGATGTCGCCTGCTCTGGCCCGGGGGAAAACACTTAACTATGGTCACTGACGTCGCTAAATTCACAATCACCAGAGCCTGTGTGTCGCTGAGTGGGGAAAGTGTGAAAGTATTGGAAGTGTGAAGTAGTTGGTGGTGGAAGAGGCTTTTCAGCTTAGAACTACGCCTCTTATTACTGAGAGAGATAGAGTTAAGCAAAAGTGTCGCTAACAGAAGCTTAAAGCAATAAACGATTGGTTGTTCAGTGACTAGATTGTGACACTAGATAAAGTTGTCCAGCAGTAGAGAGCAGGAGTGAGTTGCAGTAACACAGAACAAGATCATATGATTTCTTAACTCCCACATGACCAGCGTCATCATGGGTGGTTTCCATTACCAACTGGCAGAATGGGGATGGCACCACTACCTGCCATACACTTTGAGTTGCTAAAACATTGCTATGTGGTGGGTATTTACATTAGGACACATTATGCACTTTGTCGAACAGAGGCTGCAGTGAAGAGTCTGACTGTTGCGCATCAGGGCCAGACAATAGAGACAGACAATCATTCACACTAGCCCTTTAGAGTATCCAATTTAGAGTATCCTATTGGCCTAATCCCCAAATCTGCATGTTTTTGGACTGTGGGAGGAAGCCGGAGTACCCGGTGTAAACCCACACGCACACGGGGAGAACATACAAACTCGATGAAGAAGGGCCCTTGTTCCAACCAGGCCCTTGCTGCAAATGCAAGAGTGCTTACCACTACACCAACTGTGTTATCATGATTTCAAAAAATCAATCAAAAGGGAAAAAGGACTAAAAACAGAAATGGATTGAAAAAGGAGTAACAAGGTTTAATACAAAAATTCAAACACAAAATACAGGACAAAAAGCTAACATTAGGAAATTAGGAAATGCTGACAAAAAAAGGTTAAGTACTGTGACTAGAAAGAGCTAAGCAAAACGACACGACGTGGCACAGGTTACCGGTGCAACTGGGAAGACGGAGGCAAGAAACCAGGGCTTAAGTAGGAAGTGACTAATAAGAAACAGCTGATTGAAGTCACTGGTGGCGCCTGGCTTCAGGAGGGAGACATGGAAGGTGGAGTGAATCCTCAAGGACGGAGGGAGCTTGAGTCGTACTGCTGTGGGGTTAATGACCCAGTCCACCTCAAATGATCCGATTAAGTGTGACGCCAAATTCCTGGACTCTACTTGGAGTGGGAGGTCCCAAGAGGAGAGCCATATGTTGGTTCCATGCCGAGGAGCAAAGAAGGGCCTCTCTGGCAGACCTCTAGACAGTGCGACAACAGCACAGATGGATGGACCCAGAGGGAAGGGACTGCGACCCTTTCTTCCTGGGATGAGAAGATCGGAGGCTGGTACCCATAGCTGGCCATGAAGGGGGTCATGGGAGCTATGCGCATACTCGATCAATGGCAGGTTTGTGCTCCAGGAGGCCGGATGGGGAGCGGTGACACAATGGAGGGCTGCCTTAAGGTCCTGATTAGCCCTCTGTCTATCTGTCCAACTGTCCGTTGGTTTGGGGATGGTAGCCCAAAGACAGATTTGGAGTTGTGCCAACCGCTTTACAAAAGGCCTGCCAAACCTGTAAAGAGAACTGGGGGCCTTGATTGGACACGATATCCACCGGGATGCCATGGAGACAGAGCACGTGATCGATGAGCAGGTCAGCGGTTTCCAGAGCAGACGGGAGCTTGGGTAGAGGGATAAAGTGCACACACTTCGCGAATCGATGGACCACTGTGAGGATGACTGTAAGTCCTTTTGAAGGAGGAAGTCCCATGATGAATGGATGTCTCCCGATATGGAGGGCCACCAGAACCTCTGTTGAAGGAAGCGAATGGTCCTTCATACCCCCGGATGGCAGGCCAGCTTTGAGGAGTGAAGAACCTGGAAGGGCACGGAGGAGGGTACAAACAGGCGGTTTGAGTCAGATGTGTCGACCTCCACAATAAATTGGAAGGAGGTGTCAGGGTGAGTAAGGACAGGAGCCAACGTAAGCTGCTTGAGTGCAGAGAAAGCTGTCTCTGCCTCCAGTGTCCATAGAAAAGGAAGGGAGGTAGAGGTTAGTCTGGTTAAGGGAGAGGCCACCTTGATATATCCCCAAATAAACCTACGGTAGAGATGAGCAAACCCTAAGAACTGTTGCAACTGCTTACATGACCCGGGAGTTGGCCAGTTAGCAACCACCTCAGTCTTCTTGGGATCAGGTCTGAGTTGCGCCCCCACCAGGATGTAACTCAAAAATGTCACTGATGGTACACCAAATTCACATTTTTCAGCTTTCACAAACCAGACAGTACCAGACAAACATGCTGAGTGTGTTCAGTCTTATTAGTAGATAAAATTAATATGTCATCCGTAATATGTCATCTATATACAAAAATGAACTGATTAATCATCATTTATTAGAGTCTGGAACACTGCTGGAGCGTTGGTAAGTCCGAAGGGCATGACTAAGTGTTCAAAATGCCCCAGAGGGGTGTTAAAAGCAGTTTTCCATTCATCTCCTTCTCTAATACAAATGAGATGATATGCATTCCAGAAGTCCAATGTAGTGAAGACTGTGGCCTTGCACAATGGTACAAAGGACGGGTCGATGAGCGAACCCCGCCCCGAAAGGAGAGGACAAGGGCCTGATTAATCCGACCGCTAGAGATTCAGATATGTATTTCTCCGCCGCCTCCCTCTCGAGGTGGGAGATATTGTACAACTTACTGGAGGGGAGCATTGAACCAGGGAGTAGGTCAATGGGACAGTCATAAGGTCAGTGAGGGGGTAATGAGAGGGCTTTTGATTTACTAAAGATTTCTTCTAGATCATGATATGCAGAGGGAACGAGGGATAAGTCTGGTGGTGAGGAGATAACTAAAAAGGAAATTAACTCGTGATGGTTCCCGGAGATTGTTAATGCCACGGGTTGGGTCTGATTTGTTACGGTAATGAATGAACTGCCATTGATGGCACACACAGGATAGGGATGAATTACAGAAGTCAGGGGCAAGTCTAATTCTTGGGTTAAGTTGGAGTCGAAGAAATTGTCGTCTGCACCGGAGTCCAAAAAAACCTCTAGTTAGTGTCTGAGTGAAGCAGCTAATGTAGTCCGTTGGGAAGAGTGGGGCTGAGTTACTGTCTTACTCACCTGGGTGCTCCGCTCCCCTGGCGAGCGACCCCTGCAAGGCCGGAGCGGACAATCGCATCAAAAATGTCCCGAGCGTCCACAGTAAATACACAGTCCAAGTCTGTCTCCTCTGTTGCTCATCAAGGGTTAAACGGGTGGGTCCCAGCTGCATGGATTCGGCAGATGGGAAGAAGGTGGAGAGAGGAGCGGCGTCCTTTGAGGAGTCCCATGAAGAGGGACTAAAAAGGAAGGAGAAGAAGCAGCAAGCCAGGGTTGTGCAGGCAAGGGGGGACGCCTTAGGTTCTCTGCGTCTCTCTCGGATCCTATTGTCTATTCTGACAGACAGGCTGATAAGAGCCTCTAAAGACTCAGGTTCCTCTCTCGCAGCTAACTCATTCTTAAGCTTATCATTTAGCCCCCTGTAAAACATGGTTTTAAGAGCTCGTTCCAACCGCTCTCTGTAGCCAAACTGCTTAAGTCAATGGAGTTAGCCGTGGGCTGTCTGCCCTGGGTTAAAGTCAAAAGGAGGTTAGTAGATTTGGTCCCTTTAAAGGGAGTGTCAAAAACTCTGGTCATCTCAGCAAAAAAAGAGTCACAGGAATTTAATACAGAGGAGTTACTCTCTCAGAGTGCACTCATCCACTCAACAACCCAGACCAGACATGAGTCAGGACATATGTGGCCCGTTTCAGCAATATGCTCAAACAATTTAAAAAATGTTTCCACCTTAGACTCCTTAAATTTGGGTAGAAGTCTCACATTTTTGCTACATCTAACTTGTCAGGAGAAATCTGACCAGAAGGGGCCAATTTTCCTTCAAGTTCAATTTTGTGTTTTTCTGTTACAGTCTGCTCCTCCATTCTAAGTTCCTTCTGCTGCTCATATGTTAGGCTGCAATAGTGGACAGCAAGAGGAGGTTCAAAATCGTTGAACCTCCTCAACACCTTTTTTTCCCGAACAGCCTTGATAACCAGTTGCATAAGTTCTTTGGTCCTTTTATCAGCGCTTGTCAAAGCAACTTCTTAGTGCTCTGCAACTAACAATAGCTATTCTGTATTAAACTAATTAAATGTCCACTGAGGGAGCCTTAATGAAGTCATCAGTCACAGTCATATTTAGGCTTAGTTCCGCAAACAGTGCATTCCAACAATTTACGAATTGTGGGCACTCTGATTCAGCTGCAGAATTAATAGACTCAGGTATATAAAATATTTATGTAAACTATCTAGGCCCTAGGTTTCTTCAGTCATCTACCAGTGGGGGGGTTGAAACCAGTAATCACAACATGCTCCAGACTGAAGCAACCTGAAGCCCTGAACATGCTCTCAAGACAACTGCTGCTACCCACCTTCACCCCTCAGAAATCAACAAAGTAAAATAACAAATTGTGTGTCCTAAGACACACCCTGTCCCTGTCAGAAATTACTCACCAGTCTATTAACCACAAACAGCAATTCACCACAAACGCAATAAAATATAATAGGCCTACAGTTCTGAATCTATTAATTTAAGTTTACAAATACACGTCTCACAATTGAAATTTAGCTATTCATACTAAATACTTATTTACCCTTCTCTCGCTTCTCTAAAAAAAGAAGGAACAATGGCAAACCATATTAGGGAGTGCAAAGACATAAAGTTATACTGTATGTGTTGTCCATCCAGCCAATGAAGCAAGCAACAAAAAAATGCTTGTCCAAAAACACCCCAAAAAAACCTGAGGCCACAGTTGAACAAGCCCCCATATTGTTGAGGCTTAGGGTAGCCAAAACAATAAAAGGGGGGAGAGGCAAGCTGAATGCAATCAAAAATGTTAATTTTATTGCAAATTCAAAATGGTGGCCAGTTCAAAAGATTAGGAAGTCAGCATGGTCTCAATCAGTGGTCAATCAGTAGTGTGCTGTGTGAATGTTGTAGTGAGTGAAGTGTGCTGTGTGAATGTGTGAGTGCTGTGTGCTCTTCTAGTTAGAAAAAAAACAAATGAAGAACAAAAAGAGCCTCTTAGGCCTCAGGAGCAGCATGCAGGTGTAGCTAATCAGCTGTTGAAAAAGCATCCCCCGCTCACAAGCACATCTGAACCTAGGATTAGAGGGAGGGAGCACAGTCAGAGAGAAATGTAGGCCCCACATCTCCCTCTTAAAAGAAATCCCCCAGGGTTTCAAGTTAAGTAAATTCAAATAATACCTTTTAATTATAATTATTACAAATTATAACAAACATGGGTTTTAGAAATCACATTTACATTATGCAGCTGAAAAAAACACTCAAACTATTGAACTGATTAACATATAATTGGCAGTTAATAGCGTAACCGATTAATATTCAGTTGATTAATAATTTCAGCCCTATTTGTGTAATGAACCACTGTGTGTGTGTGTTTTTTTCCTTCAAGGTCTTTTGCAAATATCTCCAGTGGAGAGAGGAGTAGTGACTCTTTGGGGTGTACGCAGTGGACTCTTTGTGGCCATCAACCAACAAGGAAAACTATACGGATCTGTGAGTGTACAAGCACCGTCACTGACCATTCAACCTAACCTAACCCGAACCTAACCTCAATTCAAATCTTAGGCCAGATCTTAAGCAGTTCCTCAGGAATGAGGTTTTGCCTCATAAGGACCAGGTTTTGGTCTCCATGAGGACTACTGGTCCTGACAAGAAAGGGTCCTAAAGAGGTAACACACACACACACACCTTCATAATCAATCATGGGGAAATGACAGTGTTAGTTAAAGTTGTAAAGAGACTATGGTAACTTTTTTTTTTACAAGAGTTTGTATGACGTACTCTCTGTGTGTTTCCCAGTATAGCTCTGTTGAGATCTTAGGCTCTAATTTTGTAGACCAGGCCAGGCGCAGCACAGGGGGCGCAGTGCAGGGGGCGCGGCCAGGCGCAAGTACTCCTCTGTCCCGCCTCAGTCTCTCCTACCAGCAAGTAGCAAAGAGAGGGAGAGAAGCCGTGACTGGGTTTAACACAGTCTTCACCAATCAAATGAGCTCCTCTCCTCACCTTTAAATGCACCGCGCTGAGGTGCAGTGCAAGTTTCATTTCGACATGGATGAAGAAGACAGCAGCAGGGTCAAACAGAGGAAAACTGATGTTCTGATCCAGGAGGTCCAAGCTCGCAGTGGCCGAATATATGGTCACACAAACAGACCTCCACAGGCTGATGATGCAAAAGGAGCCAAAAGGAGGTTACCAATATTATTAATCAGGTTTGCCCTGACATACCATTGCCCAGTGTAAAAAAAAAAGGTTCAATGATGTATCCAATCCAATCCAACTTTATTTATAAAGCACTTTAAAAACAACAGCTGAGGCAAAGTGCTGTACATTAGAGAAGAATAAGATAAACTACTAAAACATACTAAAAGATAGACAAAACGTAAAACACTGTTGATTGTACTTATGTACACATGTATACAGTACATCCGTGCAGCAGATGAAATGGGCTATATACACATACATATGCACAGACATGCATAAGAAACATACATACCTACATACTCAGTGCATAAATATGCATAATATATATACATATATATACACACTCACACATACTCTCTCTCTTACTCACACACACCTATGTATAAACACAAAAACAAACATAAAAGTAAAGTGCGTTGCAATAATCCAGGCGAGATGTAATGAAGGCATGGATTACTGACTCAAAGTGCTGTTTTGAGAGGATATGTTTAATCTTTGATAACTTTCTTAAGTGAAAGAAGCTGGACTTCACTACAGCACCAATTTGACGGTCCAACTTAAAATCACTGTCCATTTTAAAACCCAGATTAGTGACTGTAGGCTTAACATATACTTCCAATGGGCCCAAGTCAACAGGAGGAGAGTCACAGGAGCTATTTGGTCCAAACACCACCATGTAAGAAGAAGGGCCAAACAAAAGCTCAGAGGACAGCCCCTCCATCATTGTGGCCGTGAGCTCAGCAAAGGACATTGCCCCCTCCACCCTTTCAGCCATAAGCATTGAGGGCTTTGGTTGGATTGAGGTTGGCATTATGAGAAAGGTAAACATATTTTTTCCACTAATAAAGACAGTCATGTTTAGTAACCTATATCACACAGTAACAAAGATCACAACATAAAAAAATAAAGGACGCATTGCCAAGCTCATGGTCTGGCCCTTGTCACTAGTGTTTGCATGTGAAATGAGCTTGTCTTACCCAATTGAATTATGATCATTATGGCATGTAACTCTGGATTACACAAAATCAAAGATGTGCATACGTTTGATTAACCCTATTCTGGATCCAACTGCGAGCGGAGAGCGTCCCCATGCCCGTAGTTCAATAAATCAATAAAATTAATGTTAACACCATTAAGCCGAATATATACTCACTATCTGATGCTGAGGCTGTTCGTGGTTGGCTGAGAGAGAGATGTGAAATCGTTAGTTTGTGTCACAGTTTCAGCTGTGTTAATTAAATTCCATTACGCGTATCAACCGCTTTTGAGCTAACATCAGATGTGTCAGTCAATTTAGATATAAATTTATATGCAGATTCAATTACATTAAATAGTGGTTGTTGTGATTATTAATTGCACTGAAATGTGCCTGACATTCTGTAAACCTGAGGTCTTGGTGACGTGTGCGCACTGCAAATTACCACCAGACCAACTGTGCTTTGCCTTGTGCTGAGAGTAGACCAGGTTGGAGCTGGTGAGCTTTCAGCGCACCTTGAGCGCAGCCTTTTGGCACGCAATTGTCACTGCGCCAAGCTGAATATGTCGACACCTCCCCCTTTTGCGCCGACACACCCATCTCAGCATGCCTCGGTCTACCAAACTGCCAAATTCACTGCGCACGGTGTTGTGCCGGACGAAATTACCACTGTGCCACCTTGCGCTGCGCCACACAAATAGAGCTCCTAGGTATTGGAAGTGATCTGTCTCAACAGACAAGTAACAGCAATATTGCACGAGAGAGATGACTGCAAAACAGGTTGACATTTGAATAAACCAAGATGCTCTTCTCCCTTGGTGAGCCGTCCCTGCGTGGCCTGGAGCTGCACTCGCGGCGAAGGTGACCTGACATTATAATGTGACCTCCACATTATAGACAAAGTCCAAGTCTGAGTCGTCTCTGTCTCTCGTCAGGAGAGAGTCGGGTGGTCCGAAGTTGCATAGGTTCAGGAGGTGGAGCCAGGAGGTGATAGGCAGGTTCCGGACCAGCAGATGAGGCCGATGGAATGGAAGGTCGGTGCAGGAGGGGTGGAGTAGGTTGAACAGGGTGGGGGGAGATCTGCCGAGTCACCTTTCGTTCTCTCTTTCTCTCTCTCATACGGTTATCAATTCGGATAGCCAAGCTGATTAGCGCCTCCAAGGAACTGGGTTCGTCCCTGGTGGCGAGTTCATCTTTCAAATCATCATTTAGCCCCCTTAAAAAGGCAGTCCTGAGTGCAGGCTCATTCCAACCACTTTCTGTAGACAGAATACGAAAGTCTATGGAATAGTTTGCCACTGAGTCTTTACCCTGGGCTAAGGTGAGTAATCGGTTGGTTGAACCAACATCTTTGAACGGGGTATCAAATACCCGTACCATTTCAGAAAATAACAAGTCACAGGAATAAACTATAGGTGAATGAGATTCCCAGAGTGCATGTAGCCACTGAGCTGCTTTGCCTCTCAAAAGATTATTAATGTAGGCTAAACGGGAGCTATCAGATTCGAATACGCTTGGCTGTAAATCAAAAACCAACTTACACTGTCTGAGGAAACGTGCGCATGACCCGACCTCCCCCCAATAGTATTCTGGTGAGGGAATCTGCGGTTCCCGGTGACTGGTGGGTGAAGACATTCTCCTCTCTGGAGACGCAGGAAGTGGAGGAAGGGGGGCCGGAGCAGGAGAGGTAGATCCAAGCTGATGTGAGATGCCGGACACATTAACGTTCAGCGTCTGGAGGGCTCCCATGATCTCAGTCAGCATCCGCTCATGGCGAGACACAGCCGAGGCTTGATCGGCGAAGGCTTGTCTAAAGCCTTCAATTCCTGCCGGGTCCATGTCTGGTCAGTGCGTACTGTTACGATTCTAGTAAATCGTCAAAAAGGGGAACTAAAGGTGGACCCAAAAGGCAGGGACGAGAGAGTACAAACAAAGGATTTATTTACAAAAAAACAAAAAAACGCTGAGGCAAGCCGGCTGGCAGGGCCGAGCTCAGGGAGTGACCAGAGTCTAGAAAAAGGGGAGACAAGGAGTTAAAAAAATAACCAAGGAACCAAACTAACAAAAGATCAAGAGACTTAGCAAAACCGCAGAGGCTAGAAAACCATGTGTTACCGGGCGTGGCAAACATGACGCGCTGACAAGGAGGCCGCAGGAAATCCAGGCTTAAATAGAGGAGACCTGATGAGGAGATTGGGTGCAGCCGTGCTGATTACTCAGCCTGCCCAGCCGTGCCACCAGCCTTCAATAAAGCATACGTTAAAAACCACATACAAACAGGAACAACATTAACTCAAAACACAACATTAATTTGAAACACAAATTAATGTGGTGACAAGAAAACAGTGTAGGTACGTGCTGTGAACAAGGAGGAACAAAGAATTAAATCAGACGGAAAACACAAGGACAAAAGCAGAAAACACAATAAAATTAACTCAAATTGGAAAACATAGGTACATACTGTCAAGAAGGATTGTTGCTGATTGGATGGACACACTGTCCATCTTTTAACCTGAAGTAAAGTGTTGGTTTCAAATAGTAGGACACAAACTGCAGTTTGAACGTAAACATGAACAGTACCAGTGATTCAACTGTCGATCATGGATTATTTTGATGTAAGGCACACTATGAAGTGATACTTGATATGCTGTCAAGTTTTCACAATATCACATGGGCCTTCATTTATCAAACACCAAAAAGTTGGTGTACACTCATTTCCACAAAAAGTTTGGTATTTATCCTTGATGTTGCCATAGGGTACAATCAAATCTCACACCAGCTCAGACCAGGTGTACACAAATTTGAAATTGCTGTGGACTTGTATTGATATTAGATCATAGGAGTGCCATGTCCGTTCACACAGACACAGATATGTTGTCAACAGCAATGGTGGTGACAAGCTGAATTTTAAATATTTAATTAACCCATCTGTGATATTACACAGGTCATCATATATTAAAGCTTATTGCTTGATTGGACCACAAAATCACCTAAAAAGAGTATGTAGCTGTCACTAACCAGACAGATGCAGTGCTGAGGGGGTCTGTTTCAGTGTCACACCATGTCTGAGCCAGATAATGGTAAACATTCAAAAGTGCCACATTAACAACAGGCACACTTCTGACACGTTTTAATATTTTAAATGTATTATTCACATAGATCCTTAAATGTTTAGCACTGTAGACTTTTCTTTCTTTTTTTTTATAAATGTGACACTCAGCGAATGGCCTGACCTTCACAGAGCTAGGTGAGCACCAGTTCAGAGAGGGGTTTATGTCCACCTCCATATCCAAGACCCTGGATTCTCATTGCAGAAGTCCTGGAGAAACAGGCAGAAATTTTCTGGTTAATTACGACATAAATCACTCTCTGTTTGCAGGACTTTGCAGATGGTCATCTTTATTTCTTCACTTTATTTCTTGTCCTTATATTGTACAGAATCTCACAGGTTAAAATGATGTTGTCACACACCTTGTTGGGTGTTTGTAGCAGGTCTCTCTCTGCTCCTGACAGACACTTCCCTCAGCTCCACTGTCACCTGTGCATAATTGCACACTGAATTAATGTTTGCAATTATGTCACCTGTAACCTCCTGTAACCTAACCCTAACCTCCTTAAGATACATATTTTAATGTGCTGAATATGCTGCTAGATTATTACCAATTACAAATTTCAACATTTTGTGTACACTATATAATTTAACTCTAAGTCTGGGGACTTCTGTGTGAACGGACATTGCATTAGTATGATCTAATATCAGTTATTCACACAATCTATCCACACTGCACTGCGAGTCCACAGCAATCAAATTTCCATACACCTGGTCTGAGCTGGCATGAGATTTGATCGTACACTAGGCCATCGTCCATATTAATAAATGCAGATTTTTGCATGGAAATGAGTGTACACCCATTTTTCCTACTCCGTGTCTATCCAATCAGTCCTTGTTGACAGCATGTATCTATATTTTCCGTTTTGAGTTAATTGTATTGTGTTTTCTGCTTTTGTCCTTGTGTTTTTTGCTTTTGTCCTTGTGTTTTCTGCTTGTTTGGGAGCCATTTTCCAGAACATATAAATCATAATACAAAAATTTTTCTTTCACTTATGGTTAGTGCATGGGTGATACCATTTATCATCACACAATTGTGTTTGCTCTTTTAAATTATTATGACAACAGAAACTAGCTGCCCATTCTTCTTGTCAAAAGCCTCCAGTTCCTGTTAATTCTTGGGCTGTCTTGCATGTTTGAGATCTCCCCAAAATGCCTCAATGATGTTGAGGTCTGGAGACTGACGGTCACTCCAGAAGCTTGTCCCTTGCTTTTGGTTAGGTTTTGGCACACGGGTTTAAATGGGTACTAAAGGTAACTATCCTCACCTGTGATCTGTTGACTTGTAATCAGTGTGCATGTAAAAAAGTTAGTGAGATTGTGGGCTCCTGACAAACCCCTGCAGGTTTCATCCAGTGTTGAACTGACATTGCTGGATTCCAAGCCAAAGGGAAAAGAAAACAATTATCAAAAGATCTGCGAGAGAAGCTAGTTGAACTCTATAAAAAAGGAGAAGGATATAAAACTAGTACCGCAAGTGGTTCAACATATAACATGGTGTCAGAGTAGAGGTAGCATACTCATACTCGACCGAAATGGAGACTTTTGGCGTTCCAGCACCCAGGATGGATTGGGATATAGACTGTGGCAGGTGTGGAGGCCAACACAGCGTCAAAGATACATCCCAGTCAAAAGGAAAGCAATGCCTTAACTGCAGAAAGCTGAATTACTTCGCCAGCCCCACCGCAAAGCCATACACGCTGTGATGGAAGCGAGCGACGAAGAGGAGCAAGAGCTCTTCATAGATGGACTCTCGATGGAGAATGCCGGCAAAGACATCAAGCAAGCCTACGTAGAGATCCAGGTAGCCACACAGAACATTAAATTCAAGATACACACTGGCACACAGACTAATGTCATTCCTGAACACCTGTTCCGACGGTTATTCAAAGACAGAGCTCTGCAACCAGCTACTCAGAGGCTCACAACCTGCGGAAGCAAGCAGCTGAAGGTGAGGGGCACCTGTCAGCTAAGGTGCAAGCACAAAGACTGTTCAGTGATGCTGGAATTCCACATCGTCAACCCCGAAGCGCCACCCATACTAGGCATGAGGGCCAGTTTGGACCTGAACCTGATCAAGTTGATATTCATAGTAGCAAGAGAGGACGAGGCACAGAGTCTACTAGAGGAGTACGCAGACGTTTTTCAGGGTATCGATGAGTTCCCGGGCAAATGTCAACTTCACGTGGACCCGGATGCCACGCCCGTGGCGTACCCACCACGCCGTGTCCCCATCGCACTGTGCGACAGGCTCAAGCAAGAGCTCGACAGGATGGAAAAGTCCAACATCATATGTAAGGTAATGGAGCCCACCGAGTGGGTGAACGCGTTGGTGGTGGTAGAAAAACCACACTGTGGCAAGCTGAGAGTGTACCTTGACCCAAGAGACCTCAACAAGGCCATTCAAAGACCTCCCTACCCTATGCCCACGTTAGAGGATGTCACTACGAAGCTAGCTGGAGCACAGTTCTTCAGCATCCTGGATGCCAGATCCGGTTACTGGACCATCAAACTGAGCCCAGAGTCAGCCATGCTGACAACGTTCAGCACGCCGTTCGGCAGGTATCGATT
The DNA here is from genome assembly GCA_016785285.1 of Brachirus orientalis. NCBI lineage: Eukaryota > Metazoa > Chordata > Actinopteri > Pleuronectiformes > Soleidae > Brachirus > Brachirus orientalis. Next base: position 191,974 of record JAFBJR010001042.1, on the reverse strand, counting down.
CCTGCGGCTACCTTTCGGGATCAACTCGGCCCAGGACGGGTTCCAGAGGCGGGTCGAAGAGACGTATTAAAGGCTTAAAAGGGGAAAGAGCCATAGTCGATGATATCCTGGTATTCATCTCAGGGCCATGTTGCAGCGCACAAGAGAGAGAGGGGTGTGACTGACTCCGGAAAAGTGTCAGATCTGCGTGCCCGAGGTCAGTTATTTCGGCCATATGCTGTCACATGAGGGCATTAAACCAGACCCTGCCAAGGTAAAAGTCATCCAAGAGATGCCGCCAAAGAACAAAGTCGAGTTTGAGACTATCCTTGGGATGATCAATTACCTGGCCAGATTCAAGCCGCACCAGTCTCAAGTAAACATCTCTGCAGCAGCTCCTAAAACAGGAAAACGAGTTCATATGAGAGGGCGTTCAAGAGGATCAAAGATCAGGATCAGAGTTGAGGCTCCAGGTCAGTACCTCAAAATGCGGCCTGGGAGTAGTCATGCTTCAAGACGAGAGACCCGTGGCATATGCATCCAAATAACTTAACAGCACAGAGGAAAACTACACACAAATAGAGAAAGAGCTATATGCTGTTTGGATGCAAACGTTTCCATGAGTACATGTACGGCCGCAGGGTAATCATCGAGTCGGACCACAAGCTGTTGGAAACCATACTATGCAAACCCCTGGGTGCAGCTCCCCCACGGCTCAAAAGGATGATACTACAATTACAGAGATATAACATCCACATCATCCACTGCCCGGGAAAGGACATACCGGTGGCCAACACCCTGTCACGAAGGGCGATACAGCACCACGACAGCAGCATAACAGAAGGGTTAGAAGTGCAGGTGCACATGCTTATCACCAATGTCCTGGTGAGTAAGACCAAGCTGCAGGAGATCAATAGCCCAAGATACCCAGCATACCACACTCAGAAACACCACGAGATCAGGTTGGCCTGACGAAAGGAGGACCTGTCCACTCAACATCCAAAAATATTGGAACCACAGGGATGAAATCGCTGAAGTCAATGGCATGTTTAAAGGTTAGAAAATCATAATCCCTCACACCCTCAGAGCTGATATGAGTGTTCGCATCCACACCGGCTCGCGACATTCTCTTCTGGCCTGGCATGGGGAAACAAATAGAAGCATCTGTGGCAAAGTGTGACATATGCCAGGAACGACGCAGCTCCAACATCAAAGAGCCACTCCTTTCATACGCCATACCAGAGAGCTGAGAGCTTACCAGCTGCACATCGTCTGAAGTCATCACAGAGTGAGGAGCATCATTTGCGTGTCACGGCATCCCAGACACTGTGATCAGCGATAACGGGCCGTGCTACAGCTCCACCGAGTTCCGACTCTTCGGAAACACCCCGATGGACAACCTTAAGTCCTCCGCCCAACTCCTGATGAGCCACAGACTCCACTCAGTGCTCCCAATGACTATGAGACACCTAAAGCCACAAGTGGCACATCGGAAAGTTGTGCGTGAGAGGAGAGAGTTATGTCAGCACAGCCAGCAGGCATTCTACAACAGATTTGCAAGACCACTCTCACACCTGTCCGTTTTCGGCAAGAAGACGGGTCCTGGAAACTGGCAACAGTGACACAACTGGCGGAAGCTACCACATTCAAACAAGCGAGGGGCAGACGTTCCGATGCAACAGACGACACCTCCACAAGAGCAAGGAAAGGCCAAACACCATGGACATCCAACACACGCACACCAAAAGCACACAGCACGCACACACCAACAACATACAACAACAGCAGCATTCACCTGACAGTAACATACAGCCCCCACACCCCGAACCTGTAAACCAGCCACCGCCAGACGGCCAACCACCTGGTTATACAACAAGATCCGGCCACACCACTAGGCCGAGACAAGTCTTGGACTTGTAAACATTGTAAAGGGTGTAGGTGGATCGCTGCAATGTTGTTCTCTGCATGTAAATGTATAACCCTATTTTATTTTAAGAAGGGAGATGTAACATTCCGGCCACTAGGGCCACTGCAGGTGTGTGAGGTCACAGTTCTTGCCTAAATGTGTACGTGATTCAAGATGGTGAAAATAAACAGAGCACACTGACGTCCGTGTTACAAGCTTTATTTTAGTCTGTGGAAACTTAATGCCAGAGGGCAACATATAACAACTTCCTGTTGGGTCAAGCTCATATCTCTAAAAGTATTCAGGGCAGTTTTCTTGTCTGACATATCAAGTTTTCTGCAAATCAGTCAATGTATGGTAAAATAACAGTTCACTTCCTGTTTGGATGTTCCACTTCCTGTAGCAAGGTCATCCCTTGCAGATGTATTGATGTTCTCTGGTGTCATGTATGAAGTTTTAGGTGGATACAATAATTCCTGTTAGAGCAGCATGAAAAACTATAAAATGTCATGTTTTCTGTCTCCACCAGGGGGCGCTCTTATCAAACTTGACCATTTATGCATAGACGTCTTCAGCAATGGCCCATCATCAATCACAGCAAGATCATCAATCCAGATCGGACCTGCCGTCCCAAAGTTATAAGCGTTTCTTTGTCTGTGGCGAGAAATCATAATTTCCCCAAATTTGCTGCCCCATATCTCATATGCCATGTGACATTAAGAAAAACTTTCAATAAACATTAAAACAAACTTTCAGGATCTAAACAAAACTTTATTTTTGAAAACGTAAAGACACTGATTTTTTTTTTTTCTGTTACCACCAGGAGGCACTGTTATAAAACCTGACACTTTTTGCATAGACATCTTCAGTATTGACCCATCATCAATCCTAGTAAGTTTGGTTCAGATCGGACCTGCCATCCCACCCCAAGGCCAGACACGTGCACCTAGGGGAAGGGCCAGGGGTCCAAGAGCCTGCCATGTCCGACCTGCAGTGTCCAAGTACAGATCCTACCTACAACCAGGGGCCCTGGTGCCCATCATTGACATCCGCCGAGTGAGCGGGCCACCACCCATCTCAGCAACTCTAGAGGACCGCATCATGATGGGCCATACCCATCCCAGTCATCCCCCCCAACAGAGAGGGCCAGACCCCACCACAACCAGATGCCACCCGGGGCCGCCACAGCCCTCCCCACCTAGACTGCCAACCCCCACCCAGGCAGGAGGTGGGACCTGGGTGGACGCTCATGCCCACCCCCCAGCCATCAGCCATCAATAGTAATAGGATGTAGCATAGACCCAGCACTGCTGGCAGACAGTGGAGCTGTCGACGTGCCCCATCCCACCCTCCCAGACCCTAGCGTCTATCGTGCAATAAAAATTGAGGGATAGCAGCTGCCTGACGGGGGAGGTGATGGGGAGTGAAGCCACCCTGTAGTGCCCCACCCCCCAACCCCCCTACCAGTCTGTTTTGAGTGATTTTGAGTTGGATACGACACTCCGTGTAAACCTGGCAACACTTGATGATGAAAGTTTTTTGCATCCGTTTTTAGCCCCTCCCACTACTATTTTTTTTCACACCCATTCTCCGAACAACTTTCAGACGTAAATTTTCACCATTTTCACGTGTGCAAAATGTTATGAGTTTATTTTTATGCCCTCAAAAATGCAATTCATTTGAAGGAAATAGAAGTAGAAAAATAACTCCTTCTCAGTGGAGGATAAAGTAGAAAATGAGAGAGAAAGAAAGAGAGTTTCAATAGGGTCCTCCACACCTTGTGCACTCGGACTCTAAAAATAACTCATTGAGTTTTAATAGGGTCCTCCGCACCTTGTGCACTCAGATATCCGAGGAATTGTGCATGGCAACCATCTGTGTGTAAACTCTAATTAAGAAGGGGAACATTACGGATTCTGTTGAAACGAAGGCACAGTCAGGTAGAAAACCCCAAATAACTTTAGCTGACATACAGGACCCAAGATGCACAATAAGAAGGCACTTGAAGAAAAATGGGCTGCATGGTTGAGTCTCTAGTCCTTTATTAGTTCCTCGCAGGGTAAATTTACAAGAAAGCCAGCCCACTTGCTATATGCCAAAACAAAAACATTCAAACAGTACTGAACATAAATCAAGTAACCTGTCAGGGTCCGGTTTCCCCTGCTTCCTGTTCTTTATTTTGACAGTCATTTTCCTGTGCAACCTTCTTCTTTGTTTTGTAATTTCAGGAGACTTGACCAGGCTGCTGGGCATAGCTCCTCCTCGCACACCTGCTGCACATCTCCCTGATTGCCACCCTGGTCTTTATCTACCGGTTTCTCCTTGCAGCAGGTGTCAGCGCGTCACACATGTAACCTGGTACTCTCTCGTACTAGTCACTACTCTGTTCTGCTTGTCTTCCTACATTTTTGTTCACCTTTTCTAATTCGTGATTTTTTCCTCTTTTTCTAGTAACTCCGGGAGATGCTCGCCCAGCCAGCCTGTCAGTCTCCTCGCCTTTTGTTTGTCTTTAGTTGGCTCATCTCCGTTCAGTTTTTGTGTTTTTTTTTCTGGTAAATAAATTCACGCACCTTGCTTTTTGCAACCTGGCTTCCGTTTTCATTTTGGTCCATACATGCCCAGTGTAAAATGTAACATAACCTTTGCTGTTTGTCAAATTGTTGATTAAAACTCTGCTTTTACTATTGAACACTCCAGCATAGACCTCTCTTGTTTACTCCAGTCATCTAAGTAAATGACAATACCCTGTATACATTATACAGTACATATAGCTGTACATGTGAATACTCCTGTGAAGTGATACAGTGACGCATGGGCAGATAGTAACGTAAAAAGTGAATAAGCCAAAATGACAGTGTATTTGTAAAGGCATTCTTTTGTTTTGGCAGTGGTTTATTGCAAAATGTGATTGTAGACAATTACAATTACAAAAACAAGCTCATTCAGTTTATTTGTGTTTAAAGAAGCTATGAATATAAAAAAATAAGAAATTTACTTGGAAGGAGGCTCTGACTTGATTGTCACAAGCTCTGTTATTCATGTAAGTGTGAGAAAAGAACAGAGAGCATGATATCCTAAATCCTGCTTCACCCATATCATTCATCATTTCACTGTGAAAAAATGTCCTAGTCCCTGCAGTCAGAAAAAAACCATTGTTTGATTGTATCGTTATGAACAATACAGACTTATAGTTCTCCAAAAAGACCCTGAAACTTTTTTTTAATCTGTCATCAACAATCAGCATTTTTAAAGCTCCCCTCTGTCTGCCTCTTTCCTTCTGCAGTTACACTACAACGACGAGTGCAAATTCAGAGAGAAGCTCCTCGCCAACAACTACAATGCTTATGAGTCAGTGGCCTACCCGAGGATGTTCATTGGACTGAGTAAGAATGGCAAAACAAAAAGAGGAAATAGAGTGTCACCAGCCATGACAGTGACACATTTCTTACCAAGATTCTAGTGGCCTTAGTAATAGACTTCACCTCAGTATGGAGAAAGCAGGAGGGAGGGAACTCCAAACTCCACCTGAAACATGATGCACTTTGACTCCAAGCTTGATTCAAGTGTATCATACTTAATGTTTTGTAATATATATAAATGTTTTTTTACTTGGATGGGTTGTCTTTTTACTATTGATGAATGAACAGGGGATCACACGTACTGTTAATTTATCAGACGTTTGCTGCTACTGATTGAAATCCTGTGTTTTTTTTATTTGCACTGGTATATATATATATATATATATATATATACGTATGCAGCAGTGCATGGGAGACATTTACTATTCTTCTTCTTCTCCTTCTCCTTGTTATTGTTGTTGTTGTTTTGTTTTATTGTTTCAATTATTTTCAACCAAACAGGTCCTGTTTGGTTGAAAATAATTCAAACCTGATTCAAACCTGTTTGAATCAGCCTTTGTGAGGCACTGGAGCCTAATTGAAACAGTATCATCTTATTGTTGGTGGTGTGTGTGTACCTGGTATTCCTTATGTTTTGGGGACCTAAATCTGTTTACACAGTTACATTATGGGGACCCATAACATAAATTATTACATTTTAAAGTTAGGCTGAGGTTAGGGTTAGGTTAGGTCAGGGTTAGGGTTAGGGCACTAGTGATTATTGTTATTATGGTATGATTATGGTCTCCAGGAAATTAATGTAAGTCAATGCAATGTTCTCTGAATGCATGGAAACCAGAGTGTGTGTGTGCATGTGTGTGTATGTCTTGTGGAGGTGGGGTTGAAGAAACCCCACAACCCTTCACTGGTCCATTTATTGCTCTGCCAAGGGGGTTAAATTTTCTGCCTTCAGTCTCAGTCAGATCTATGGTATAAGGCTGCCAACAGAGAGGCATCCTCAGCAATATTATATAAGTAGGGAGTCTGGGAGTTTAAAGGCAAGGTCAGATTGCCTGAATGTATCAGAGAAACCATAGCCTTGACTCTACAATAGGACTACCGGTATTCTTTATGTGAGGTTAACATAACTTAGAGCATATGTATGCGGATAGGACAGATATTTCATTTATTGTCTGTGAGTCTGTTTCCATGTAATTCATGTAGTCATCTTTGTCTTCACTTAAGAGAAGAAGTGACACAGTCTTGACAAGCAATAACATAAACATAATAAACTCTAACTCTAAATTTTAATTTCCTTTGAAACCACCCTAGTTGTTGTTTGGCAAAAATGTTATAGTGTTTACTTTGAAGGACCAACACTTTTCAATGTTCAGGAAGCACATACTGACCTTACTGTATTACACTACATCTGCATTGCAATCTTCTAATCTAAACATACATCTAGCAGCTGGTTATCTTAACATAACCATAACAAAAAGGATAACTTTTAAAGGTACAGGTGGCAGGATGATTTTGGCATTGATTAAGAATTGCATATTAACAGCATAATGTAAACTGACTGATCTGAGAGATAATGACATTTCTGCTCCTTCTCTGAGCTCTGTCTGAATTATCAGTCTTTGATAATTCTGTCCCAGCACAGGAGGGTTGGACCTATCACAGTGTAGTTTAGGAAAACAGTAGGGGCTCCACATAGTTGTTCCACAACAAATACCCGCAACAGCTTCCTACACTGCAGAGAAACTTAAAAAAAAGAAAGAATGTAAAAGAGAGTTAGACAATAAATGCAATAAAGCATGAGCAGAGAATTTTTTAGGGATAGAGAGATAGCCTTGAGTCATCTTTATAATGAGTAGCTCAGGACATAGGGCTCTCCAAAATGTTAGTATTGAAACAACCTGCAGTTAAACCCCAACAATAAACAATTTCAGTGACCCTGCCAGTTTTAGTTTTCATACCTTGTCTGTTTGACTTGTGTAAATGAGTTGCCCTTGTGTCGTAAGACAAATATAACACAATAGTCAAATAGGAAGCACCAGAAACCCTTAACACTGACATGACAGCTATTTTCTACTGTGAACACCACTCTGCAACTGCCAGATACACTTACCTCCGCATGTACACTACTGCCCATTGTAAATCCTTGATTAACATATTAATTTTAACAATTGTCTGCTACAAATCATAGATCACTAGTTTTTGATAGTGATAACACCACAGCTGATTCATCCTTCACCACATTCTCAAGTTTACAACTCCCAACTCTTAATGACATTTATGATCTGGTCCAGAATAGTGTTGGGTCGTTCGCAAATGGTTTGTTCAGAAAAACGTATTGTTTATGTGAACCAGCTGAACTGAATCACTTACTGAAACGATTTGTTCATCTCACAGTTTAGCTGAGCTTTGCTGCGACTATATTGAGACAGCAGCCAGTGGAAGTGGGTGGGCCAAAGTGATTTGTTCACTCACAGAGTAATAGACACAGATTGAACGAATCACTTACTCAGTGAGGGAGTCTCTGTGTGCTTCTCTCACTAATGCAGCTAATGCAGTCGGTGTAAGATATTTACAGTACACCTAAAGCAAGAACATACACACAGTCTAATTCCCATTGTTTGAACAGACTTTCTCAGTAAACACAAACTTAAATGTCAGGCTGGTCTGTAATGAGAGGACCCTGTACATTACTTAAATATCTTAATTTAACTTCACTCAGGTAATTCAGAAACTGATAGATGTAGTTAAGTTATTGTATGTTTCAAGTCAGTAGATAATGTGAAAAGTTCATAGTGTAACAAACCCAGGCAAATGTTTCTGTGATTAATTATTGCAAGATAGAATTATAATTATAAGTGCAGAACTCTGATCTCGCCACATTTCATAGTTTCCACTGAGTGTTTGTTGAAATCTACAATATGACAAAAACAGCAGACTGAGACAGATCCTCTCACTACAAGGAAACAGGTTCATCATCTGATTTGTTTGTTGTGAGGACACAGTACGTGAACTGGTTCATCGGCTGATTCGTTTGTTGCGAGTAAACAGTACATGAGCTGATTTGTTCACTTACTGAGTACCAGTTCAGTACAGAAGGAGGCTGGTGTATTTAGTGACAGCCTTAATGAAAGCCAGTGACAGTGAGCTGAATCACAACCCGTTCAGCTCCCAGTTCCTCTCACAGCGAGGAAACATTATGTGAACTGGTTCATCAGTTAAGTCAGCCCTCACCACGTACGTACTGGTGCACTGACTGAACTTATGAACAGCAAATCCAGAAACAATGCAGATTCTTGCCAAACTGAAGATCACTTTAAAAGAACCAAAACCCCTGAAAAGATGTGTTAATCTCCAATATTTATTAAGGAAATTCCTAACATCTTAACATTTAACAGTGGAGTCTGGTGTATTTAGTGACAGCAGGCGATAGTGAGCTGAATCACAACCTGTTCAGCGGTGTATTAGCTCAGATATATCTAAAACAATTTGGTGAACAAATCTTTTTAATGTACGAATTGGAAAGATTCAGTACTCCTAAAAGAACTATTGTTCAAATCAAATAGTCCATCATCTACCTGTCAGCTACATCCCTTACCTACTCACCTGGTCAAAGTTTGTTTACCCTCCCTCTCATCACTTATGTATAACCAGTATCAGTCACTCCTCTCTTATGTATGGGCTGTGTATCTTCTGCTTTCAAAACTGCTGCTCTCAATCCCTCACTCAAGGATCCTGGAGCTGACCCAAAACTCTTAGACAACATCTGGCCAAATTCTGATTTACCATTCATTTAAAAAAAAAAAACTCAGAAGAACTGTCACAGTTCAGGTCCTGTCCCACCTTTCAGAAAACAATCTGTCTGAGGAGCTCCAATCTGGTTTCCATTACTTCCACAGTGCGAAAACAGCCTTTTTTAAATTTGCAAATGACTTGCTGAAAGCAGGTGACAATGGTCTCATATCCATCCTTCTTTACTAAAGTGCAGCCTTTGACACCATTTCTCATGATATTCATAGATTTTCTTCTTCATGATTGACTGGCTTGCAAATCACCTGGTTCAAATCATATCTTTCCAGTTCGTAACACTCGGTGCTGTATACTTCACTTAACAGCACCCTATAGCTACTTGTGGTGTTCCCCAGGGCTCTATCTGGGATCCTACTCTCTTTACCATCTACCTACTACCCCTTTTTTACCCGTTTTCCAGAAGTTTGCTACCCGTTTATCACCCATTTTCATAACAATGAAAATGGGTGATATCTAAAAAAAGACGATATTATCACAAGAGTGGAGGATGGGGTGTCAGCAGTGGCGGTTTGACTAGAAGAATTGCAGGACTTAGAAGATACAATGCTGTTTACTTCTTTAGCTGTTATCTGTATACAATATAGTTATTTATGTATAAATATAGTAGAACAGGACCTTTTTCAGACATGGATTTATAATTGAAACATCACACAGTAATAACAAGAATAAGAGGTCCTTGCAACACTGTGGGAGGGCTTGGGCTGTTATAATAATGAATCCAATTAGGCTGCGTTCTTGACCAGGCATGTCAATAATGTCCTGCCATAGAAAAGGATCAGTACGCATTGCACATATCCATTGCGGCAACACACCGATTGGTTGAGCTTGCTCAATAATCTAGTCAATAATCCTTTGTTTTAAGCTCCAAAGTGTGGGACAATCTTGTAAAGATGAACATGTTTGGCTGTTATACAGTCAGAAGTTTGCAGAAATATTTTAAAACAAAGAGTTAGATTAAAAGATGTGGGTGTTTTTTATGTGGCTGCTTCTGTTCACAAAAGGTTTATTTAATAAATTCAAACACAATCAAAACTACTTTCTTGATTAATTAATTAATGAAACAAAAAATGCATGATGTTAAAATCTTAGAAAAGTGCTCGAAATATTCAGTTCAAACATTTTCCTCGAACCCAACATAGGTGACAGCTGTCCGCTGCCACAGTTATAATCACATTACAGTATATAAATTACCAACTTGTTTTGGATCTCAAAATACACAACATAATACTAGCTTAATTTTAAATTAATTATATATATATATTCAAATACATATTAATGGCTACAACAGTGGAATTTCCCCATATAAATGAATACAGCTTCCACACAAATGCTGTGTTCAGTTGTATTAGACTGTAACAACAGCATCAACTATAAAACCAATTAATTTAAAAACAATACCAACAGAACCTATTTCTCATGTTATAAGCTTCATGTGCATCCTTCTCATCACGCAGTTGTTTGTGTCCTGCATGATTCAGATTCAGAAGTTTAAAAGTCAAAGTTTGAAAAACGATCAAAACAGGCATAAAATTCCCAATGACTGCATCTAATAAAAGCTTTAGCTTAAATCTGATTTGCTTCCATATTCAAATATTCACACAGGAGGAGTCACAGATACAAAACAGTTAAAACTAGTACTGCAAGTGGTTCTAAATGGGTCCTCGCTTGACCCGCGCATGTCGAGGTGTGGCCACCACAATGCGCAGGCCGAGCTTGGCCCCGTCCAGCCCCACTTGCAGTACTATTTTCAGCATTGCTGCTGTTATTTTCAGCACTGCTGCTGTGCATGTTGGGGTGCAAAGTCACCATGATTGTGTGGAGCAACACAATCAGAGAGGATCCCCGGTCTAATGTATAAAGTTTCGAGCCAATTGGTCATTGTATGGCAAAGTTATAGTTCATTTCCTGTTTAAAATGGCCGACTTCATGTTGGGTCATGGCCATATCCATAAACATGTTCAGGGTACTTCCCTTGTCTTACATATGAAGTTTCGTTCACATCAGTCAATGTACGGCAAAGTTACATTTCACTTCCTGTTTAAAATAGCAGACTTCCTGTTCGGTCAAGATCATGTCAATAAAAATGTTCAGAGCAGTTCTCTTGTCTCACATAACTAGTTTTGTTCAAATCGGTCAATGTACAAGTTACAGTTTACTTCCTTTTTAAAATGGCAGACTTACTGTTTGGTGAAGCTCGTGTCCATAAACAATTTTATCAAGATTGGTTAATATACAATGAAGTTATATGGCACTTCCTGTTTGAAATGGCTGACTTCCGGTTGGGTCAAACTCATGTCCTTAAACGTGTTCAGGGCAGTTCTCTTGTCTCACATATCAAGTTTCTTGCAGATCAGTCAATGTATGGTAAAGTAACAGTTCACTACCTGTTTTGGATGTTCCACTTCCTGTAGCAAGGTTATCCCTTGCAGATGTATTTAGGGTGCTTCTGCGGTCTCACATATGAAGTGGACAAAACAGTCCATGTTGGAGCAGCATAGAAAATTGAAAAATGTCGTTATTTTTTTTCATATAGACATCTTCAAGGTGTAACAATCAATCCTAGTAAGTTTGTTTCAGATCAGACACAGTTTGGTGAAGTTATAACATTTATTTTCTTTTATTTATTTATTTTATTTTATTTTATTTTATTTTATTTTGCAAAAATCCAAATTTGCACCATTGCCATTTTTACATAGACGTCTTCAGCATTGGCCCATCATCAATCATAGCAAGTTTGGTTTGGACTGGACCTGCCATTGCAAAGTTTCGTTTTTTGTGGCGAAAAATCTCAACCTTTGCTGCCCCCTATCTCGTAGGCCATGCAACATTAAGAAAAAACTTTCAATAACTTTAGATCCTCAATTTGTCCACAGTGACCTCACCAAGTTTGAAGAAATCGAGCAAAATCGCAAAAATCAGCACAGAGTTGGCATAAAAGTAATGACAGTGAGAGTTCGCCAAATTAGATTTAGAGCTTGTTATGCATACTCCCATCTCATGCTGTCTTTGACTCCCCATACTGCCACCATCATAGTTATAACACAGGTCTCTCTTCACTCACCTAAAGAAATTCCAACTTGTCCAGAATGCACAAATAAAATTAATACATAAATATGTATTGATATGATACTGCTCTATATTTGATTTAGGCATTTTCCTTTTTTCTTTCACTCATGGTTAGCAGTTTGGTGAAGCCATTTATTATCAAGCAATTGTGTTTGCTCTTTTGAAATCATATCAACAGAAACTACCAAAACAGCAAGGTTTTGGCCTGAGAACTGTTAACAGGTTTAACTACTAAAAGTTACCATCCACACCTGTGATCTGTTTGCTTCAGTTTGCAATCAGTGTGCGTGTATAAAAAGTCAGTGACTTTCTGGTCTCCTGACAGACCCCTGCATGTTTCATCCAGTGCTGCCCTGACCTTAATGGATTCTGAGCCATGGGGAAAGCAAAAGAACCATATCAAAAGATCTACAAGAAAATGTAGTTAAATTTAATAAAACAGGAAAAGGATATTAAAAAAAATATTGACGATTCCAATTAGCAGTGTTCAAACTCTAATTAAGAAGTGGAAAATGAGGGATTCTGTTGAAACCAGATCAGGTAGACTGCCAAAAATTTCACCCACGATTGCCAGAGGCTGGACCCAAATACAGGCATGGTGTGAAACACTGGGAAATAGTTTTTTATTGTCTAAACAGGAAATGTGCGAGGGAATAGTGAGAAGTTCCCCGGGAGGGGAGGTGAGGGGTTTGGGGCTCATCCAGCGATAAGGGGTACAGCACAGGCAATGCACGGGGAATGTAGGGCAGAGCCACTCCAGCGGCTGCGAGACAGTGCAACAATCAAAACAAAGAACACAGTGGCAGATTTGACAGTGGAGGTGAAGAAAACAGGAACGAGTGACGATGACCAGGCTCTAGCAGGAGGAAAGCCAGAATTAGTCCAAAGCATAGATAATGAGCAACACATGAATTACAGGGAGAACAACACATAGTTACCATGAGGAGAGCTGACAACAAACTGGCAATGAGACTCTGCAAACCAGGGGTATAAGAAGGCCGGCGCTGATGAGGAAATCAGTGGCAGGTGTGTTCCAGCGCAGGTGAGTTGATTACACAGACACAGGGGGAGGAAGGCAGAGCAGACTCTTGACAATACCATGTGTAACGGGGATGAAATCAGAAGCACCTGTGCATAAAGGATGCATTGCCGAGCTCATGGTCTGGCCCGTCACTAGTGTTTGCATGTGAAATTAACTTGTCTTACCCTATTGAATTTTGATCATTTTGGCATGAAACTTTGGATTACACAAAATCAAAGGTGAATATGTTTGATTAACCGTCTTCCGGATCCAACCGGGAGCGCATTTCCGTGCGCAGCAAGGAAGAGGATAAAGGAGACTCATTCAATAAATTAATAAAATTGATGTTAACGCCATTTTGTTTCATAAGTAATTTTATGCATCTTTAATGTGATTGAGTAAATTGTAGCCAAAATGTATAAATGGAAACATTTAAGGACAGGACTGTGCAGCCAGGTGGTCTCTCCTCTCCCCTATGATCTGCTACTGTCCTTGCCACATAGAATGCACTGAATTTTATGAGATGAGAGCTGAACATATACTCACTGTCTGATGCTGTAAACCTTTTATTGAAAGGTTTTATTGACGTGTGTGCTCTGTGCGCTAGTCAGCCAAATTACCACTAGACCGGCTTCGCCTTGGGCCAAGAGTAGACCAGGTTGGAGCTGGCAAGCTTTTAGCACACCTTCAGCGCAGCCTTTTGGCACAAAATTGTTACTGCGCCACGCTGAATCTGTCGACACTTCCCCCTTTTGTGCTGCCACACCTATCTCCTCGCGCTTCGGTGCTGGACGAAATTACAACTGCACGGGCTATGCCACCTTGCACTGCGCCATGAAATTAGAGCCCATTAAGTTCAGTCAGTTTACCAGTATGTACATGGCAAGGGCTGACTTGTTAACTAACTTCCTCACTTTGAGAGGAACTAGGAGTTGAATGGGTTGTGATTCAGCTCATTGTTGCCGGCTTTAGTTAGGGCTGTTGCTAAATACACCAGCCTCCTCTGTTAAATAATAATAAGATTTTAAAAATTTCCTTGATGTATGTTGGAGATTAACACGTTTAATTGGCTGATTCACTCAAGTCTTAGGTTCAGGTCAGTGAACTGGTATGTGGCGTGCGCTGCTGACTCTTTCAGTAAGTGAATTAATCACGTGATGAATTTGTTTGCAAACTGTTTCCTCCCAACGAACGAATCACATGATGAATTTGTTCCTTGCATTGAATGAATTACCTAATGAAGTAGTTGATGTTCTGTTTCCTCGCAGTGAGAGGATCGGTCTCAGTCTACAGTTTCAGACATACTGTACGTTTCAACAAACATACAATGAAATGTATCAGTGTGCTGCATTTATAAATATAATTAAATCGTGCATTAAATAATCACAGAAATGTTTTCCTCTGTTTGTACCTTATCTAGTGACTTGAAACATACAACTTACTTACTAACTTACTTACTACATCTATTAGTTTCTGAATTGCCTGAGTGAAGTTAAATTAAGATATTAATTAATGTACTGTGTCCTCTCATTACAGACCAGCCTAACGTTTGGGTTTGTGTTTACTGAGAAAGTCTGTTAAAACAACAGGGAACTAGAGTGGGTGTTTTTATATTCTTGCTTTAAGTGTACTGTAACATCTTCTGTTGACTGTATTACCTGGGACACACAGAGACTCCCTCACTAAGTGTGTGATTTGGTTAATACAGTATGTGTCTCACTCACTCTCTGCAGTGAGTGACTGAATCACTTTCGCCCATCCGGTGCCACTGGCTACTGTCTGACTCGAGTCACAGCAGAGCTCAGCTGAACTGTGAGATGAACAAATCATTTCAGTAAGTGACTCAGTTCAGTTCTTTCACTTAAATGATTTGTTCCTTTGAATAAATAATTTGCGAACAAACCAACACTAGTGGAAACACAAAATACACAGATTATGAGGAACTTATTTAAGATTCTGCTTACATAAGTTCCTGGTAATTTTGGTGGGAAAAGGGGCTCAGGAGAAACTTTTACAGTATCCCACAACACCTTATCCAATCAGGAGCCAGAACTGGATTCTGCTCTACTCATGAGGAAATAAATGCCCTGCCACCTCACCAACCAAATTCATGAGGTGATGGAGGGAGGAGGTAAATGCTAACAGCAGCAACAGACAGGAAGTTAGCCCACAGAAGAAATCCCTGACTCCAGCTTTAGGTGTTAGCTTGTGAAGCTAAAGTGTCAGTGTCATTTCCCCTCCTCTCACTTCTATGTGCTGATAAACAACAGGATAAAATAAGTTCACAGATATAGGTCAATATTGTTTAAAGGATATGAACTTTGATGCAGTTGTGACCAGTATGAATTTCCAATTCTGAGTTTTTAATAATAAAACCAGTGTCTTTCAGGCTTTACTCTGGCTTTCCAAGAGCATGATCTGTCCCCTGCATTGACTGCATTCTTTGCACATTTCCCAGACTGCTTCTTGCTGCTCCTCTCTGTGTCTGTGAGATCTGCAGCTCAGCTCTTTTGGCCATGTATCCTACTTGCACCTTGTCAAGTTCTGGCTATCTTTACCCAGTGATTTACATTTAGAAAGGATAATCATGGTAGAAATATTTACAGACAGTGGTTGGTCTGGACTATATGCTATGGCCAGCAGCCCTATATTTTTCTTTATATATTTTGTAAAAATAACCTCTAACTTATGTACTGGTATTCCTTTCAAGGGGAGCAGGCTCATGGTTTCAACAGTGCTTCTGTTGGAAACCATGAGATGTATCTGTTAGATTTTTGCAATCAATATATACAGTAGGTTGACCAATCACAAACACACATCAAAGAACCTGTTTGCTTCACCATGCTCTGATGGTTTCTTATTCAGTCCTCATCTTAGAGGTTTGACACCCCAGTATCAACATTCCACATAAAAATACTCTACACTGTATGTTGTTCTTATTGTTGTTGTTTGGGACTGTGTTATCTGTTCTATCGTCTCAGCTGAGGAGGATAGCAAACTAATGATGAAGTAATGATGCATTTGCACAAGAGGCCTGTTAACACACACTGAACACACATGCCAGGCATTAAGTTGCTAAAAATTCAAGAAAATATGCAAACGTTGCAACTGTGGCATCCAGCTGTGATTATTGTATTTGCATTAGTGTGAAGGCGAATATGAAATGAGCAGTTTTAGTGGTGTGGCAGATTCTGTGTGTCAGATTGAGTGATTGTCTGCAGGCTCTGTGACCTCTCTTCAAAAACCAGGTGCACTGGTGTCTGCTGTGCTTGATCTTCTCAAGTGTCACTGCTTTGCATGGTGGACACCATGTTTACAGAACAAAACATTTCTACTCCATGTCATTGACTCCGGGCAAGCCCTCTACTCTGGTTACTCATTTGGTTATTCAGCTATGGAGCAGATACACCAGTGCATCTTCTAAGTCAGTATTCTGTCACTGCTGTAGCAAATGTCAGGTACATTTTTCAGTGATTTGTCTCACGTGTGATGAGACAGATATGCTTATAATTTAATTAGGCCAGCTGAGCACACAGGCTGCTAAATTGTTATTTTACTGCTATGCTGTTCACTAATGAATGTGAACTGATTGATTCTTTTCCAATTACCCCATGCTTTGTGTGGTGAGTGTTAGAAAATGATTCAGACAATGAGGCTACAGAACCTTCACAGCAGTCTAGGTTCAGCTAAAGTCTACATATGCATATATAGACATACAAACTGTCAATTTTACAGTGTTGATAGCATCAGCAGTGAGCGGATTGTCAGATTTGTTTATCAGGTGGTGAATCTTTAAATAAACTTCTTCCTGGTCGAAATGACTGGGTAGATTTCATAAATCAAACCGCTTCTTATTTTCTCTTGTGAAGTGATGATATGATACTTCTATATCTATGATCTATGATAATTTTGTATTAACACCTTTTATTAGTTATCCTGTAGTTTTATACAGGGCCTGATGAAATGTTACTTTGTATGTGATGTGTACATAGCTAATGCATAACTTGTGGGAGGTTGACAATAAAATATTGATCCCAAAACATGTTTCTAGTGTTGCTTTTATTATTTAATACTTTTTCATTTCAAAATACTTCAGTACACGTGTACTATATATACAGTGTAGTGCTTCATCCATCAGGAACAATGGAACAAGAATAGATTTTAGCCACCAAAACAAAAGTGTCAGATGTTAAAATATACATTACCATATGTCTGTGATAGTTTAAAAATATGGTCACTACTTTATCTCATAGACAGCCCTGTCTGAAGGTTATTTATTTTCGTGCCTAAAATAAAAGTGAATGACACAAAAAATACATAAGCATGTGTAACAAAGTTAAAAATGCTGGTGTAGTTAATGCACGCAGTGCACACTAGAGCAATGCATCTCTAAACACACCACATGCACACAAAAGCACTGACTCTAGTGCAGTTAGACACACTGACTCACATGTTATAGTACATGTAAAATCAGACACAGAGCCTAAGTTCTTTAGAGGTGACAGTTCTGACAAGTCCAGGACTGGATTGACATGACTAAGGTTTATCTCAGAAAGCAGAGGTGTCCTGTGGATGAACAGGCTGAAGAATTCATGGGAAAGTTGATGAGCAAAGAGATGTTGTCAAGGTTGCCCTGCGCAGCAATCAGACTCTTGATATGAAACTGAACCCCGACCTCATTTATGATGTTCTCCTTCAGTATTTCAGTGACACCTCGTCATGACTCCCACTGTCAGATTTTACTCCACTCTGCCCAGACCTGGAGAGAGCCCAGTTGATTCCTGGTTGAGGGTGAATAAAGGCCTTCGCAGGCAAGGTAGGCGGAAGGAGAACCACAGTGAGGAGGTCGCTCGCATGTTCGCATGTGTGTTCAAGTGTAAGCCTATTCGAGAGTGGAGTGCACGTGACATACAGTTGACAATGGATGACTGCCTCCGGTAGAGTCAAGGGAGATGTGCAGGTAAAGAGCCATACAACCACCATTGTCGACATGCAGTCTAACCCAGTGTCATACAGTCAGCCCCTGTCTGATCAGTGCTGCACACAGTGCCCTGCTCTCTCTCCTGTGGCTGCTCCTAATGCCATTTGCCATACACAGTGTTCCCCTTCCATCACTGTTGCCAGTCAGACCCGCTCCACACGACAAGCCCCCTGTCCACCCTCATGTTCCCCTGTGCCAGCTGTGTTACAGAACTCTCAGGATGCCAAGGACAGAATTCTTTCCCGCGTGATGGCCGAGTTAGAACAGATGATGGGAAAAGTGCAGCAGCGCAGCAGGGCTCCCTGTGGTGGACGATACCAGGGTGGTCATCATGAGAAAGTCTGTATGTCTGCAATGACAGCAAGCACACTACCGTCACTCACTGTAGGTCAGAGAGGCTGTGTTTCGCCTGTTTCACCCCAGGTCACACAAAGATGGAGTGTCCAGCAAAGTCTTCCTCTGAGCCTCAGTCCTAGTTTCCCACAATTTACTCCAACACATTAAAGATACATAAAATCACTCATGAAACAAAATGGTGTTAACAACAATTCTATTGATTTGTTGAACTAGTCTCCTTCCTCTTCCTTCCTACATGCAGGACGCTCTGCGCTCCTGGTTGGATTCGGGAGAGAATTAATCAAACATGTTTACGTCTTTGATTTTGTGTAACCCAGAGTTACATGCCAAAATGATTATAATTCAATTGGGTGAGACAAGCTCATTTCACATGCAAACACTAGTAACAAGGGCCAGACCATGTGCTTGGCAATGCACAGATTTTTTTTGGGGCCCTTCTTCTTATGTCATTGAACCATTTTTTACACTGGGCAACAGTTCTCAGTATGTCAGGGCAAACCTGATTAATAATATTGGTAACCTCCTTTTGGCTGCTTTTGCATCATCATGGAGGTCTTTTCGGGTGATCATATATTCGGCCACTGTGAGCTTGGACCTCCCAGACCAGAACATCAGTTTTCCTCCGTCAGACGCTGCTGCTGTCTCCTTCGTCCATGGCAAAATTAAACTTGCATTGCGCCTCGCCATGGCGCATTTAAAGGTGAGGAGAGATGCTCATTTGATTGGTGAAGACTGTGTTAAACTCAGGCATGCCTTCTCTCCCTCTCTTTGCTACTTGCTGGTAAGAGAGATGTAAATGGGACAGAGGAGAACTTGTGCCTGGCTGCGCCCCCTGCGCTGTGCACAAAACTGTGCCTGGACACACCCTCTTGCTGCACTGCACCTGGTCTGGTCCTAGAGAGCCCTAGGTGTTAGTACCTCATACAAACACACTGAAATATCATTTTAACTTTAACTTCACTGCAGGAATGTTTGAAATATACCTACTGGTAGGTGTTGGACCTGGAACCAGACTCTACCTAAAAAAGGTAACATTGCTGTCATGTCAAGAGCTGAATATAAAAGTAAAGAAGGCTTGCAAAAGGAGGATTGAGGACACGCTGTCTCATAAGCATCCACTTGGTCAATACTAGACCAACCATTGGGCTTGTATTGCAGTGGCAAGGCTCCATCTATTCATAGAAAAGTATATTATCCTTTCCGTCTGATAATTTTTTAACCATTTAATTGTAATACATTTCATCATTGCTGTGAGCAATATTAGTAGCAAATATTTTTTAGCCCTTCCCTCAAGGCCTGCCAGAGTTAAACCCAGTAATGTCACCTTTGAATTCATTGAGAGATTCTGGTGAAATACTTCTTTAAGCACCCTGTTAATCTCTTTCCAAAATGTATTCAGTTTCATTTCAATTTCAACGCCATGAGCCTAATTACATATTTTCCCCATTCGTCCAGAGGGATGTTTAGAAACGATTTATAGCTTTTCTCGCTGTATCTTCTATTTGGACACTACTTTATGTTACTCTTCAGTTATTGTCAGTCTGTTAATGTTATTTTTGTCTCTAATAAGTTGTGCAAGTGGATCAATACCTATATCAAACAGCAAGGGTGATAAGGGACAACCCTGCCTGCAACCACATTCAAGATTGAATGTGAAACCCATTTACCTTAATGGCAGTTTGTGGACTTGAGTATAGTGTTTTTATCATATTATGAAATTTGGACCAGATTGGAATTGCGTCAATGTTTGTAAAAGGTATTTCCATGATACTTGACTGAATGCACTTTGGTCATCAAGGGACATCATCATCGTTTCCTCCTTTTTTACTTTTGGATGAGATGTTAAATTTAGTAGTCTTCTGGCATTGTCTCCAAATTATGGATGGACTATATGTGTAATGATTTCTTAATTCATCATGCTAAGATGGATGTCAATAAACTTAGATCTGTGTTATGTAGTGATATGAATCTATATAATTGACATTTGGTGGCGTCTTTGCCTTCTTTATGTATCATGACTATTATAGCCTCCTTCCAAAAGGGGCCTATAGTTCCAGATTGTAATGCATAGTGATATGCCTTTAAGAACAGGGATGATACTTTATCCTTGAAAAGCTTACAAAATTCATTGATGAATACATCCGGCCCTGGGCTTTTGTTGTGCTGCGGGCAAGGCGCAGTGCAAGTTTAATTTCGCCATGGACAAAGGAGACAGCAGCAGCGTTAGGCAGCCAAACTTCTCCCAGGAGGATGTTCTGGTCAGGGAGGTCCAGGATTGCAGTGGCCGAATATATGATCACACAAACAGACCTCCACAGGTTGATGATTAAAAAAGGAGCCAAAAGGAGGTTACCACTATTGATTGTTAATCAGATTTGCCCTGACATACTGAGAACCGTTGCCCACTGTAAAAAAACGTTTCAATGATGGGCCAAAGAAAAGCTCTCTGAGCATTGGAGGCATCAGAAGCACGTAAGGATGCATTGCCAAGCTTGTTTTCAGGCCCTTGTCACTAGTGTTTTTATGTTAAATGAACTTGTCTTACCCAATTGAATTATGATCATTTTGGCATGTAACTATGGATTACACAAAATCATAGATGTAAATACAGTATGTTTGATTAATCCTCCAACCAGAGCGCAGAGCATCCCCGTCTAAGCAGAAAGTGAAAGGACACTAGTTCAATAAATCGATAAAACCGATGTTAACACCATTTTTTTCATGAGTGATTTTATTTATCTTTAATGTGAGTGAGTAAATTATGGCCAAAAAAATGTATAAACGAAACATTTAAGGACAGAGCTGTGCAGCCATGTGGTCTCTCCTCTCCCGTGCACTCTGCTGTTTTCCATGCTATGTTGTGCAGCATGCAACACGCCACAAAGAATGCACTGAATTTTATGAGATGAGAGAAGCCGAATATATACTCACCGGACTGATTATTTTATTTATATTTACAGCCCAATAATAAAAAATAAAGTTAAGCAGGCCCAGTCCACCTTGCCACCTGTAGAACCGTTTTCTTTATTCTTGCTACCTTTCCTGCAAACAGAAATGGAAGGATAATCTTATCCAGTTGATTTTGTCAGGAAGAAACAAAAAAGAAGAAGAAAAAGAAACAAAAACCTTGGCAGGATATTCATTTTTATGGTTTGCACTCTGCCAGCCAATGAGAGTGGTAACCATGAGGACCTTTGACATTACAACTTAAGTCCTTAAGGAAACCTGTGATTTATGAATGGCAGCATTTATTAATTATTTCTTCACAATCCATGGCTCTGGCAGGCTTCCCTCTCCACTTTTGTTGTGAAAGATGTAGAGTCTGGCCGTGAAGAGAATGCCAAAGCAGACGTCGGATCTCCCACAAAGTATCTTCCTAAGGTCCGTGAAGGCCGCTCTGACTTTTGTGATGTTGATCCGGGAATACTGCGATTAGATTATCGTTGTAGTAAATTTGTCCTCTGCAGTCCCGGGCTTATTATGGTCCATGGCATCTCAATTGCTGTGTAGTGATGATTAAACAGCTTGCTCCCAGGTATTCTTTGCATGGAGTCCTCATACTTTTATGTTTTCCACAGGCTTCTTAAGGCCTGTTACCATAGTTTGCACTGACACAACTTCATCTGACCACATTGATAAACCCTCCTCTACATCTTTGATACTGGCTTTCATCTTGTCATGTTTGTGTGATTTGCGGCCATGTTATTAGCTATTTTTAATTTCACTACCTTTATTTCCTTATGTAGTGATTCAAATTCGCTCGCAACAACATTTTTAAGCTCAGTTTTTGGCATGTTTAGGCTTCTTGCTGGACAAGTTTTTATTTGAAATCCAGAATAATCATGTTCATTGCTTAATTATTACACAGTGAATAGAAAAAAATCATAAGTGCAGCCTTTCAATCAGAATTTTTCAGTTTTCACTTTGTCTTTTTTTCAATCTAGTTGTCTGACATGATGGTGTGTCTGCTGCACTGTGGCGGTCTGGGTGTGGACGGCTGTGGCGGTCCCGGGTTGCTGCTGGTTGTGGGGGGGTCTCGCCCTGCCTCACTCTATCGGGGGGTGACCGGGGTGGGTGTGGCCATGGCTTACCTTGATGCAGCTCTCCAGGGCTCTCCAACGATGGGCGCATGGGCCCCTGGATGCCAGATGTGGGGTGGCCTGCCCCATGTCCATGGTCCTGCCACCTCCTGCCATTGGGGTCGGGGGGGGGACTCCTGCCTGGCATCCTCCCGCCCAGCCATCTGCAGGGGTGGACGGGTACCTATCCCTGGGGCTGTGGCCACGGGTCGCTCTATGCATCTGGATCCTTATCAGCCTGCTGCTGGGGGCTGGCTGGGCAGGGATGCGTTCCCCCACTCAGATTCCACCGTCCATCCAATGACAAACCTTACACATATACACTGTTGTGCGCGCTCACACACCAATGGACATACACACATCTCGCTACTTAAGACTCCAACTCAAACTGATATAGCTGTTGTGGACTCGGTCATCTTTTCTCCATGTGATTGTTAACAATCACTACATTGACTATTTACATATACACTTTCAAACGTAATATCAGTATTGTTACAATGTCTATGTCATGTTATGGTGCCCTGTACTGGGCTACCACTGTATGTTGTGTTGTGTTGTGTTATGTTATGTTATGTTATGTTGTGTTGTGTTGTGTTGTGTTGTGTTTTGTTTTGTTAACCTGCACTGTGTTGTTCGTCTTCCCCTCCCCTCATCTGTTTACCCCCCACCCTGTCCGGTCCAGTCCCTTCTCATCACACAACAAAGAAAAACAAATAAATAAGAATAAAAACAATAATAAGTTAATAGATAAATAACAGGGTGAGTATAAACAGACTCTTCCTGTGCAAATCTGTCCAACACCACTTGACATCTAGACAACCACACTACATGCCAAAGGTACTGGACAGGACAGGTTAAAAAAACCAAAACAAAAAAAAAAAACAGCAGGGCAGGTGTTCACATAATTCCTCAACATATGAATTTCTGTCCCTGCATTCACCTGCAGTCTGAGCTAAAACATGCCTCATCATTGGCTCTAAGAATGATAGCTTTCTGCTCACTTAGTCCTCTGTCCCAGTGGGTGAAAGCCTATAAAACAGACTATACAGGATGCAAGAGTCCAGCCTCTTGCATCCTTCTTCCTTTTGTCTCCAGGCTGCCCCTCACAGTTCACAGAAGTAGACCCCTAAGCCGCTGCCAGTCGCTGCCATTTGTGCCATTTAGTGTTTCAGCCAAAGCCAGCTAATAATTTTGTTAGCCAAATTGAGCCAGCTAGAATTATTTGTATCAAATAATAATTCTATCTATAAATACATTTGTATACACTTGACACGTTGTACTTAAAAATGCTTGTTTAGCGTTACTGGCCTTCTGTTCAATGGCAAACGATCATCACTGGCTCCTCAAAGGTTTAATATGATCACCTTCATTCATGATAACGCCAAGTTTTTGTAAACAACTTCAGTCACTTAATTTTCACCTTAACCACTCATTTATGGATAGGCATACACAAAAACAAATTTAATGAGTGAATAGGGTAATAAATACATTTGTTCACAGTTGATACATTGTACTTTAAAATGTTAAGTACAGATATGACAAAAATAAATACATAATTTGTTAAAGTAAAATCTGGAGTTTTTTTAAATACATTATATTGCATTTTGTGGAAATATATACATATGTAAGGAATACATTGCTTGGAAATTGAGATCTGGTAAATCAGTATAACATGGGCATCTGTAGCCATTTGTAATCATGACATTTTTGGTGGCTGCAGCAGCCATTTAGGTTGGCTAGCCAGCCAATAACTTCATCAGCCAGCCATTATTCTCAAAACAAATGGATTCGGGGTCTACACAGAAGTCAGACTCACACCTGTAAGATGGAATGTCTGAGTGTGAAACAAGAGAAAGTGACGAGAGAAAGTTAACAGAGAAGAGATATAATAGCCACTTACTGGTGTCTGAGTATACACAGGTGACACAAACACACAAAATATCACTTTCCTGTGAAGCCATATTTACCTTTCTTGCTCCAGTAAAACATCAAAACAAATGTCAAGTATGTGTCTGTGTGTGTGTGTGTGAGCGTGTGTGACAGTGTGTGTGTTTGTCTGACAGCTGTGCAACAGCAGGTGTCTGATCAGGCAGACTCTGTAGTTTGAATGTTCCAGGTAATCACCTGATTTGCCTCTGGACTAAACAGAAACAGGATTAATTATGCTGTCACAGAGGGCATCAGCTGAATGGGACTGCCTTGAGGCAATTTAACCACACACACAGAGAGGGAGAGAGAGAGTGATACAAAGATAAAAGTAAGAACTGAATATAAAAAATATTCAAAATACAGCCTCACTAGTTTTGTGAAACCTTTCACAAAAACAAAAACTAAACTATTGGGACAAAAATGTTTGTAAAACAACAAGAATATTTCACAAGCTATGACATTTTCTGTTTCTGTTGTTTGGTTTAAGTTTCAGAGAATAAGATCATATCATTATATCATCTACAATTTACAAACTTTCTAAACTTTCTATTAAATTATTTGCATCCTCTCATCCATATGGCAACTAAAATCACATTGTCAAATTAATTCTGGGCCAGAAAGAGAGTAGATGTGGCCCTTGGGAGATAATGTGCTGTCAACAGGCCAATGGCACAGTCTTAAGGCAGGCTACAGCAGAGTTAGTGATTAGGAAAATATAAATGTAAAAGCAGAGGCCTAAAAAACATACTAAGGAAATGCTATGATGCTGCCAAAAGATCAAGACCAACTAGCACAAATACAGGAGGGCAAAAAGTAATGTTCCTGTGTTGTACACTAACAAGACATAGGCTAAATTCACTGAAAAAAAACATCTGGGAAACTTTACTTTTTGGTAACACTGGTATAAAATGCTTTTGTACCAAACGTTGTGCACTACAGCAAGATGTGAGGTTAGAGAATATTTCAGAAACTTATCTGGGATTTAAAGTATTTATTTAATTAATTAAGTACCTCATCATAATATGAGTTGAGCTACTGTATAACAAAGGCATTATCATTTTGAATCATTTGTCTGATGAGAATTAAGTGTTCTCTACACATCATGGTTTAAAAAGATCAATTCACATTTGGTGCCATCTAGTGATAGAATTTGTGAAGACAGATGGGACAGATCAGAAATAAAGGGAGGTATCAAAAATGAAGGAAGGGACCAATGCAGAAAAAGACTGAATAAACAAATAAAGGAATAAATAAACAAACACATGCCATAACAAACATAGAAACAGAAACATTAGATTTCTGAAAATCTTTACAAAATATAAGCCTGTGAAATGTGGGCTTGGATTTGGTGAATGGTGATGTTTGCTCTCTATTACAGTTTAACTTGCAGCAGAGCAGTGGAAGTTTGAGTCAGAACGTAATAAATGTGGAAAGAAGACTTTGCAGTGACCCAGTCCACAGCTTCACTTGGAATCTGACCAATCTGTAGACTTTACCCTATTCACAAATAAAAAATGAGCAATTTGACAGAGAACATTTGGTAGAACCTGTAACATATTAGACTCATAGTCTATAAGTCTTGGCCAAGATTTACTTATACTGAAACTGAGCCTGACAGGCCACTCTTCATGCTTTGCATCCACTTCTACTGCATTGTTATGTGGCTTGATGAAGCAAATTGTCAGTCAGTGCATGACTGTCTGATATAAGGGTATCTGTAGCTCAGTGGTAGAGTGAGCCATCTTTGAACTTGAAAAGTTTGATACCCACCTCTGCTAGTCTGCATGCTAAATCCCACCTTGCTCCTGACAGCTATGTGAATGGGTATGAAAGATGTGTTACAGAAAACATGCAGCACATATGCACATATGGGTATGAATACTGTAGGTGAATAGCAAAAACTGTTGTGTAAAGCAGCTTTGAGTTTCCATCAAGAATAGATAAACAATATATAAACACAGACCATTAACCATTAAAGTACCAAAACTACAAAGCAAAACACGATAGCACGACAAAGACTAGAATTTTGAAGGTAGACATAATTTTAAGTGCTAAATCCACATTGTACATCAATAATTGTACGAAAACTTAAAAACTACAATGTACATCACTGAAAGTACAAAATTACAATGTGACAATGTGGTAGAACACCAATAAAAAGCACCAAAAATATGAGTAAAAGTAAAAAACTAAAAGCTGAATGAAATTTAGGGCTGCTATGGGAGCCTGTCAAGGGCCAATGGAAAGCTTGGAGTCAGTTGGACGTCATACAGGGGTGTGTTGTGATCTGCTTCTGAGAACTAGATTTGGGAAAGAGGGTTATCAGTAACTGATAAGGGCCACGTTTAAAAGGCGGAGTTAGGATGAGCCTATGTGACATTGCACTGCAGACTGCAGTAATACAATCATGCTTGTACTTGTGGTCACTGTATGTGTTGTCAATGTGTTTTTTGCTGCTGGAGTCGTTTGCTTACCCCTTACTGACCAGGGACCGTACCTGGACCATGGCTGGGACCAGATGGTGCGCTTGAGGCACCTGTATGCTAAGAGGCCAGGATTACATCTACTGATCAGTGCAGATGGAAAGATCCACGGCTCTGCAGACCAAACTGTGTACAGTGAGTAAAGCAGTTACATTTCTGATAATTGATTGCTGCAGCAGGAGTGTGGTAGGCTCAGTGGGACTCTTGGTTCTAATGAGTGTTTGAACTGCAGGTCTGCTGGAAATCCAACCTGTTGATCCAGGCTGTGTTGCCATTAGAGGAGTAGCAACCTCAAGATTTCTCTGCATAGAAGGCAATGGAAGACTGTACTCATCGGTAAGGATGTATAATACTTATGTGTCAGTCTTTTTAAATTATGTCCAAATACGTTAATAATTGTGTGTATGTTATATTTAAATAAAATAAATAAATAATTTATTAAATTAGTTTCATGTTGTTCATGTATATGAAATGGCCAGCAAATATCTACATTGTCAACTAAAGTAGAATGATGTTTTTAAACAGCACTTAGCAGCGCAGAATGATAAAATTAGATTAAAAAAAGAGACTCAAATATTAACTGAAACACTGACATTTGCATATTTCAAGTGTGGTTCCCATACTCATATTTGTATTGGTATTTCTTTTCTCTTTATTATTATTATTATTTATGAGTTGATAAACTTTCAGGACTTCTTCAACATATCCCCCGCTGTCAGTGTTTCAGCTGAAGCTTCAGCTCTTTTACTTTAAAAGCTTTACTAAAAGCTTAGACCCACATTCAATTTCATGTACAAAGATGAAAATTATAATCAATTAATCAATGCGTTGTTCAGTAACAATGTGTTTTTTCCCCTTCAACTGCCACCTAAGCATCAAAAGCCTCACTCAGCACCCTGAGGACACAAAACAGTCTATCCTCTATAAATGCTATATTATTATTGACATAACACTACAACATTAACTAAGTGATAATAACATTTCCTTTGGAGGCCACTGATCAGCAATCACAAATACAAATTTTTGGGGGGATTATTATTTTGAGCAGTTCCAGAGTTAATAAAATAATCTTGTTTCTATATGCTTTAAAAGTTTGTGCTTCCTCCCAGCCATCACATTATTTAGCTCTTATATAGAGAAAAAAACTGTCATGTTCAGGAAAAACCAGCAAAAGAAACGTGTATGTCAAGAGAAAAAAATTGGTGAAGAATAACAAAATAAAAAAAACATTTTCATTTTAGCTCAATTTTAGATCTTCACTAGACAAACATCTGTCAACATCTCTTAGTTTCCCACAGAGTCAATACATTACCCATTTCACAAGGTTAACAAGTGTTGACACAAAAAAACATGCATCCATAATTTAGATTACTTCCAAACCCTATTAGTTTCTTTCTAAGAGCATAACCTACAGGCCCAAAGCATTTCATTCATATCCATGATTTCCTTTTAAAGTTATACCAAACCGATAAAAGCATTACATCCTTAGGAAAAGTAATAAAGAAGTAAGAAAGACAATAGGATGAAAATGTAGGGTGTTAGTGTGCTGGTTTGTATACATAGTGTAATGTATCAGTGTGAGTATTGTTATACTCTATTTACTTTAGAAAAAAAAAATAATTTTAAGCCAATAATTTTCAGCAGTCTAAATTAATTTTTAAAAATATTTATTCCAGTCAAACTAGGTGATCTATTGTGGCACAGACAGAAAGATTAACTAGTGTGCAGTGTCACTTCATTATAATCATCATCATTATTATAGTAAATGTAAAAACATCTGTGATCTTTGACAAACTGCACTAAATAATTTTTAAATGGCTTTTACTCCATCAAGAAGAGAATTATGCAGAAAGTTAAGAGTAGGCACTATTGATCTGAAGTGTCAGCTTCCATGTTCTGAAAACACTGTCAGTCATTCAAACAGTTGACTGGTTCATCAACCTTTGTCCAGTGTGGCGCAGGGTAAGATGTGTTTGCAAAGTGAAAAAACTGAATGAAAAGATCAAGCAGCAGCAACAACCTTGGCCTATGACTGCCTCCCTTTGCCCAAAGTCAACAATCATTGAAGAACTCACAGCACCATTTACAACATACACAGGTTTCCTACCTTCATTCATGCAAACTAGTTTGGAATTCAATGCCAATAGCTTGTTTGAAAGGGCAAAAATTATATACTGGGCCTCCACTCATTATTGAATGTTTTTCAACTCTGTGCTACAATATGACATTATTTTCTTATCATTAAATTTTACAGGCAAGTGAAAATTGTTTTCCATTTTAATTCCACTTTTTAAACCAGTAAGCAGTAATAAGTCTACCATACATAATAACCAGTGCTGCACTAATAACTGTAATGTAGCAATATTCACCATATGCACCATAGCAGGTCTTTAACATTTAGAGCCTCAAGAACAAGGCAGTGTAAGTAGCACAAGACAATACAAAGAGGTGTTTACCAAAATGAAAAGGTGTTACAGTCGATAAGATTTTTGAGTGGTATTTATCAATAATTCCATAATATCTTTTCAGCATAATATAAAATATGTTATCTGAGACACTTCTGCTCCTCCTCTAGGCTCTCTTTACAAATGCAAAAAATTCTTTCCCATCACAGGAGACTGTGTCAGACAAGGTCATTTTAGTAACAGAGAGCAGTTGTTTTATTATACCCACTCTGCATTTAGGTCCTTTCACTGGAATGATTGCTACTCAGCACTGGCAACAACCCCATATGCTGCAAAAACAATTAAAAGAGGAAAAAGGCAGAAAGAGAGTCAGGCAGTAAATCATAATTAATCACCCAACCCACCCACCCAATAAAAGATGCAGCAGATGTGTGTTTGCGTGCTATGTAAAAGCAACACATCATACTAAGACAATGCAGTTAGAAGATCATGTATGCTCCAAGTCGGACAGTGTAGACTGAAAAATGTTCATTGATATTCATGACTACACTTAGACTTCTCACCTTTTTTTGGAGTTTTGAAGCTCAGACTAACAGAGGAATGTTCATGTTCTGGGTACCAACTTTAAAGACCATTGCAACAAATATGTAACCTGTATAAGGCCTGGTTCACATTGGATGCATCATGTGCGCATCACAGCTGTGTTACTGCATGCGTGAGACTTGTGTCTGACGCGCACATATTTTGTGCTCAGGTGCCTTGCCTATTTTTCACATGTGCCTCATTTCCAAGCAAAATAGACAGTATAAATAATTGTTTTACTGAAGCAGGTGCCACTCTAGTGCATGCCTATTTCACCTTGGATTAGAAGCAACAGTGATTGAGCACATGACGTGGCTTTTGCAATACAAAACCAGCTGAATACAAAATAAGTTACAGCCAACAGTAAAATAACTGATAAATAACAAATGTTGTTGCCTGACTTTGGAATTTGGTACAGCCGCCCCCACACGAGGTGCTCTTATGTGTAAACAATTAAATTTGAATCGTGAGTATCTTCCACTAGAATGGATGGGAGCCAGACGAGACAAGTCATAGGGCAAAGATAGATATCTCAGATATCTCAGATATCAGATTGTGTACCTCGCTGAATCCGCAGAAGAGGGGTGGCATAACGTAAAACACTACTGAGTGTCACTCTCTCTGTTTTGGTCTCAATAATTTCCTTTGCCTCTTGATCCTGTCAAGACCTTTGCTTCCAGTTTCTCACTTTGGTATGGCAGGACACAGGTGACTTTAGACTTTAGACTTAGACTTTAGACTTTTTAGGTGTTCCACTGCTTGGTAGATATAATCACTGTTTGTTGGACCAAATGACTGCTGTGCTTTCAACCGGTGCTGCTGGAGAACATCTGGTCCCTGGAGAGCCCAGGGGAGCTGTGTGTGTGTGCTGCTGGTCCTCTAGTGGGGCCTAGACAGACTGGCTATGATTAACTTCGCATAATCTATGCAACAAGTAGCAATGTATGAACTCTGTCAAAAGAGTGCAATGGGATCCCTCTTAAGTGCTGATGTCGTCTTTGGAGGGCTTCAATTGGATAGGACTATTCCCCCCAGTGCAAGGCGGGTTAACGTGAAGGCCTTGACAGTGGGGATAGTTGGAAATCCACAGATACCCCTGAAAGAT
Organism: Brachirus orientalis; assembly: GCA_016785285.1. Taxonomy (NCBI): domain Eukaryota; kingdom Metazoa; phylum Chordata; class Actinopteri; order Pleuronectiformes; family Soleidae; genus Brachirus; species Brachirus orientalis. Next base: position 160,915 of record JAFBJR010001042.1, on the reverse strand, counting down.
ATACCACATCTCGTCTGACAGTCCTAAAAACAAGAGACTCTTCCTTTCCTTTCTCTGTATTTAAAGTTAGAGTTAAAACCTTCCTTTTTGATAAAGCTTATAGTTAGAGCTGGCTCAGGAAAACCTGAACCATCTCTTAGTTATGCTGCTATAGACCTAGACTGCTGGGGGATTTCCTGTGGTGCACTCACACTCACTCCCTCACACTCACTTTCTCACACTCAGGGTATGATTGTGACTTAATTACATGCCATTAACCTTGTTCTTGTTGTCCCAAGTCTGTGCCTTTCCTTCCTGTTCTCTGTGTGTGTGTGTGTTTGTTTTTATCTTGCAGGCTGCAGGATCCAGATCCAGTTTTTGATGCTATTATTATTATCGTTAACAGTAGTATTATTATGCTGTGATTAAAAGTTCATTTAAACAAGCTCCCCATACACATAGGAAGAGGACTGGTTTATCAGTGGTGCTGATGCTGTTAGCATGGACTGTGCCACAGTGCTGCCAGGTTGTACAGTAACATGTACAGTAACAAGTGAAGCAGCTGACAGTCATGATGATGTGAGCAGATCTGGCAGGGAGGATGTCAGTGTACAGGTTGTAGTCACAAAGGTGGTTAATCACTGTCTGTGGCAGCAATGAAAGTGACTGAGGCTGACCACCTGTAAGTGCTATTAAACTGAAAGTATTAGATGTGATTCTGTGAGAGCTCAGTGTAAGTGAACCCCTGTGCAAAGCAAAAAGGGAGCCCTGACTGGTCATCTCCTACAATTGCAATGATGATATAGACTCAGCAGAATACAAAATAAGGTCCAGCCAACAGGGAAATAAATTTGTTGATAAATAACAAATGCTGTTGACGAATATCTCTTATACAGGTGAATACAAATGTTATTGAGTTTTAAATATACAACAAATAATCAGTTTTATTAATGAGCTCAACTGGTCATCTAACTCCCTAATTAAAATGTAGTCAGAATTAGAATAAGCACTTATGGAATAAGCATTTATGGTCGAAGTGGGGAAGACGCACTCTGTTTCTGAGCATTAGCTCAGAAACAGAGTGCGTCTTCCCCACTGATGCCTAGTGCTTGCTCATTGTGTGAACTGTTGAGTTACTTTTCTCTCTGTAATATTATAAATGTTTTGGCCTAACTATGTACAGCACCTTGAGATAATGTATGTTGTGATTTGGCACTATACAAATAAAATTGAATTGAATTGAATTGTGTTTTCCAGCATATCTATAGCAGAGATGACTGCACCTTCAGAGAACAGATCTTACCAGACGGGTACAACATCTACACCTCTGATAAACACGGAGTATTGGTCAGTCTGGGAAACCAGCGACAAAGGCTGCAGAGCCGAGACCAAGGTGTGCCGACCTTGGCCCAGTTCCTCCCTAGGATCAGCTCCCTGCCTCAGGACTCCGCCTTGGGACAGGACATTCATGAGCAACCATGGCGGAGCGCAGCACAAACAGAGGAACCCATGGACACAATGGATTCTTTTGGAAAGCTCTCTCAGATCATTCATAGTCCCAGTTTCCACAAAAGATGAAAGCCTAAGTCAGAGACACCTGGAAACAACTGTGTCCTCTGACATTCTGCTTTGTCTGAGCACTGTCCACTCCTTCCTGCATGTCACAGAACCAGAGACTGACTGCATTTTAAAGGAGACATAGAATGGTCTTTTTGAACCAAAAAATTGAGATTACTGATGTCTACTTTGATAAACTAAATAATATTTATGGTCAATAACCTCATAGTCTCTTCAGATTAAGCCAGTTTATTGCTCATCATTTGACCAGGCACTCTGTTTCTGAGCTAATGCCCGCCCCCCAGAACACTGAGTCTCTTGCGATTGGCCACCTACCAAGTGCATTCCCACTCGCTTGTGATTGGCCAGCTACAAGCGGACTAACTGTTGCACAGTGCTTCACTCACGTACCGCAGGAGCTTCAGTTTGAGTGCCTGCGTGGTTTAATTTACATGTAAAATAAACCATTTTAGTATAAGTTGTACCCTATTCACACGGTTTCTCACAGCTCATACAGCGGTTCACAAGCCAAGATAAACAGAAACAAGATAAACCGCAGTCAGTAGTTAGCATATGTGCTAACCCGAGACACTCGCAAGCCGACACAAAAATACACACATTTCCACACAAGTCGTGCAGCGTTTTGCTTGAAAACAGACAAACACTCACTCTCACTCACTCAATTTCTATTGCTGCTGAGACAATCAGAAAAGGCGAACATGCACGCTGCCTTTCAAATGAGGCTGCAATTATTCACCATTACCTATTGCTATTCAAGACAAGAAGCAGTCAAGCCACAAAGACATTATTATTTCATTTGGAAATACTTACATTGCCTTCAGGAAATCCATTATGGATTGTTGGATCTGTTCCTAACTTTTGCCCAAAGTTTGTATCACTATTCACTTTAAAGTGACTGCTACAAACAAAGAGCATTTCAAGAAGCTTAGCAGGGATATTACTATCAAAATGAAAGATATCCACTCTGCTCTTTTTTCCTCATTAGAAGGAAGTCTATGAAGCATCTGGTGTTATTTTTGACAACCAGCAACAGAGCAACAATGAACTGAACCTTTCTTCTGAGACATGTTGCTCTCAACAGATACAATAGTTGTAATGGCGGAAGCGATTCAGCTTCTTCTTGCTTGAGCACAGGTAAACCGAGAAGCCCTTCAGTGGCTGAAGGTGTTTATTGTGACACTTTAGTGATGTTTAGATACAGGAGGGACACGGGGACACACCAAAAAACATCAGAAATGTGATTTTCCAGTGAATGTCCTCTTTAAGCCAACCTGCTCCTGCAGAAGTTAATAAACCCGACCAAACACAAGCACAATGTCCTACAGAATTAAGACCGACACCTGTAATGTTTATATACAATGTTATATTTCATACAAATTCTACAACTCAACAATCAAATACATTGTATCACCCTCTGAAAACCCATGTACCTATATATAAAATTTGTGATGTCATAATACTGTGGCAAAGGTTGCAATGTGGTTAGGAACAGGGTGAACTTATAAACTGGGTCCACTGTTTGCGGTTAGATGACCTTTGTTGTCATAGCTGCATTTGATAAAGACTTGTCAACAGTTACAACCATAGTTAAAAATACAAATGAGGCTTGAACTGGTAATTGAACAGAGCCCTTACACAGACATTTATCTGTAACTTCACTGGACTTGCTCCTTCATTTCCATCATTACTACACTACTAAAGGTCTCACAAATATACTGTATGTCATTTTATGCTGCTGGTGTGAAGAACATGGTGTTGTGTTCTCATGACATCAGATGTGTTTGATGTTGCTGGCATACAAAGCTGTGCTGTGCCACGTGAAAGATTGAAGCTCTGCCTCTTTGCATTTTTAAACCCTGTCTTTCTGGTCAGAATGGGTGACAAGGTTTTTATGTGAATATAACAAGAGTGAGTGAAGAGAGGCAGGGAGGATCTTTCCACACCAAAAGTAAAAGTCATCATGCAGGAGCAGAATTGTTATATTTATTAAGTTATTTAAATACCCAACAATATGACTGTAAATATCTTGTATATTTTTATTGAATGCACAGCTGTACTTACTGTATGTGTTTAGAATTTTGAAATAAATTTTTCTTGAAAAAACATTCATGTATCTAACCCAGTCCAATCCAACTTTATTTATAAAGCACTTTAAAAACAACAGCTTAAACAAAGTGCTGTACGTTAGAGATAAAAAATAAATAAAAAAATATTGTAAAATACTACTTAAAAAAAACTAAAAACTAACAACAAAATAGACAATAAAACAATAACATACTGTGTGTGTATATATATATATATATATATATGAACTGTGGTCAAGCCAGTTGTCATTTGGCTGAGTTGCAGGTGCACACCTCCACCCGGTCAACCAGCCAACCTCCTGAAAGAAAAGGTAAGAAGAACACTCCGACAAGAAGAAAAACATTCAACAAAATAAAAGACAGGAAACAGAACCACTGTACCCCCCCAAGGGGCACCACCTAGGCTGCTGGTGTAGACTGGCCTAAGGAGGGAAACATGAAAGGGGTGAATGTTCAAAGAAGGTGGGAGTTTAAGCCTTGGGGCTGATGACCCGATCTACCTCAAAAGGCCCAATGAATCGTGGTGCCAGCTCTCTGGACTTGACCTGGAGGGAGAGGTCGCAGGACGACAGCCACACCTTGTCCCCAGGATGGTACTCGGGCTGGGATTCTGTGTCTGTCAGCGAGCCGTTGGTTCTTCTGAGTGGAACAGGTGAGTGCTGCCCACTATGCTGACAGTCCTCTATACAGTGCAGCAACGACAGAGATGAGCCCTGACGGATGGGACACCTGTGAGGAGAACTGGGGTTCAGCGGTCTTGAGGACTGAAGGTAACCTGGGAAGAGCGATGAATTGGGTACATTTGTACATTTGCCCCCACCTGAGAGCATGCAGAGGCAAGAACATAAAGGTGATTGATCCTGGGTTGACCTGCTGGGCCTCTCGAACAACTCTCTCAATCTCCCAGGAAGTGGCACCTACAAAACAGGAAGGAGGCGGGCAGGCTGTTCTCTTTCTGGTGGATTGGGTAGTGCGTCCTGGACAGTGCATCCGGCTTGATATTCCAGGAACCGGGGAGGTAGAACAGGGGGAAGTTAAATCTGCCGAGAAACAATGACCCAATCCCCCTGTCAGAGGCATCCACCTCCACAATGAATATGTGGAGTCAATATGGGTGAAAATGGGGGCAGTGGTGAAAAGTCTCTTGAGGGAGATGAAGGCGGCCTCCACCTCGGGGGTCCAGCGGAATGGAATGGAGGCAGAGGTTAACCTGGTGAGGCTACCTTATCGTAACCCTGGATAAACCAATGGTAAAAGTTAGCAAAACCTAGGAATTGTTGGTCTGAGAGTCTTGTCCTTCTGGGCAACAAAAAAGAATCATGCCCCGAGAGGGGATGAAGAAGGCCTAATTAGTTCGCTAGCGAGTGACTCAGAAATGTATTTTTCCATGGCCTCCCTCTCAGGACAAGAGATAGTGTACAGTTTGTGGGCAAGGTAGCACTGGGAAGCAAGTCAATAGAGCAGTCATAAGGTCGATGAGGGGGGTAAGGAAAGTGCCTTTTGCTTGCTAAATACCTCACCCTGGTCGTGGTAGCGGGGGGACTGAAGATAAATCAGGAGGTGATTCTACTGTGAAAGAGGGATGTGATACGGGTCTAGCTGAATGTAAACAGTGGGAGTGGCAGAAAGTGCTCCAGCTAACAACTAAGGAAGTGGTCCAGACAATGTGAGGGTTGTGTAATTTAAGCCAGGGGTATCCTAAAACCCTAAAACTACTGGTGAGGATGGTGAGGAAATTACATAAAAATAAATTAATTCATGATGATAACCAGTGAGTGAGGGAGACTGGAATAGTCTGAGAAGTCACAAAGGGGAGTGTGGATCCGTCAATGATGATGATGGTTTACTACCTCTCCTTGAATGGTGAGTGTTTGTCGGAGAGAGTCTGTTTTTGCTGGGTCTATAGTTTTGGCCAGAGTGTACTGTAATGATCATATAAATGACTAAACAAGGTGGACCCAAAAAAAAGTGGAAGTCAAGGTTGCCAAGGGTAACAAAAGAATTTATTTACAAAATAAATCAATAACCAAGCCAACAAAAGGAGCAACGGAGAACTAAGGGAGCAATGGCTGGCGGCTGGCTGGGCAGAGTTCTGAGGCAAAAACTGGAAGAGAGGGAAAAAACAAGGAATTAGAAAAAACTGTGAAGCGAAAGGAAAAAAATTACAAGCGTAAGCCAAAATTAGATGCTGCATAGCGGGATGTGTAACGGGTGACTTGACATAACACTCTGGCACCAGTGGATCCTGAAACAGTTTAAGAAGGCAGCGACTGATAAGAAGATAAGTTGCATGTGCACACCTCAGACTAGCCAACCTCACTCACTCATTTTCTACCACTTTATCCACTAGGGGTCGCGCGGGGTGCTGGTGCCTATCTCCAGCTAACATAGGGCGAGAGGCAGGGTACACCCTGGACAGGTCGTCAGTCCATCACAGGGCCACATAGAGACAGAACCATTCACTCTCACATTCATACCTATGGGCAATTTAGAGTGTCCAATTAACCTAGTCCCCAAATCTGCATGTTTTTGGACTGTGGGAGGAAGCCGGATTACCCGGTGAGAACCCACGCACCACGGGGAGAACATGCAAACTCCTTGCAGAAGGCCACTATCCAACCTTCTGAACGAAAAGGTAAGAACACTCCGACAGGAAGAAAAACATTCAACAAAATAAAAGACAGGAAACTGAACCATTGCAGCCTTAACACAACAGACCATGGTGAGTGAAGAAATAAGGATGTAAGAGCAGCAGCTGACTTTCCCCTGAACTACTGCACAGACCGCCTTTGTGCTCTGTGCTGTCTGTTCCTCTTGCAAGAAGAAAAAAGTCACAATGTTTGGGTTTTTATCACATGGAACAGCCAATAGATGGAATACAGGAAAAGTCAAGGCACATATTGGTATTGGTATTGGTATTGGTTTCAAGGCTTATATGAAGTCATTAGCTGATACATGCCAGTTTACATGATACATGCAGTTGAAGGGTCAGGCGGATCTATTTAGTCAGCTAACATTAAGTGAACTTCACAGTTACAACTGTTTTCCTGTTATATCAGATAAGAAAACATTTCCGTGTTATTTACTGTAAACGTTAACTGTTATGATAAAAGCATTTATCATTTATATATCATCCATTATTAAGACACAAAAGCATTTAACATTTAGACTTGCACTTTAATATCTGCATTTAAAGAAAAAGTACATCTTGTCACACAAGATGCCTTATGCCATACCCATATCCCTATGACTGACCCTTTAGAACTTCCTTAAAACAACTTACAGGCCTTATGTCCAAATATGGCCCCCTCCCCACTTAGCCCTTTGTGCAGCTTTCTTAATTTTCAGAAATTGGCTCATGATCCTTTGCGTAACCTTTCATACTGCTCAGTTCTGCTTAGAAGACCATAAAACCTTAGGAAAAACTCCATCTTGTGGAACTCTTTTGCAGACTGTTCTGTACTCTGTGAAACTTGTTCCATTCTGCAGAATAAAATCTACGAAGACAACTTGGTGAACTTTCAACTTTTTTTTATCTCTTGCCCGGGGAACACACGAAAATGTCCACTACATAACAAAAGTGACAGGTCACAGCGTTAGTTAGCTTGTTGGCCTGATTCATGATTTTAATATTGAATGTGATTTAAATGAGTGGTTTTGTTTGTTCTGTTTGCAGGCAACGAGTAAGTAACCTTACAGTTGGCTCTCTCTCTCTCTCTCTCTCTCTCTCTCTCTCTCTCTCTGTGTGTGTGTGTGTGTGTGTGTGTATCAGGGATCCAAACTTGTCACCACCGTTTTAGTTTTTTGAAAAGGGTGTGTATGTGTGTGTGTGTGTATGCAGTGTTGAGCGCATTCATTTTTTATTTGATCTGAAGTTTGGTGTGTGTAGGGTAGATGGCAGATAACAACACGTGATTAAATATGCAATTCTTAATTAAGTGCCTGTATTATACACAAATAAGTCTTGTGCCTCCATGCTGGCGATAGCGCAGAGTCAATGAGCACATAATCTGGATGTTTATAACAAACTAAAATATATAAAGTAGTATTCTCAATATAGTACATGATTTAAAAAAATCAAATCTTCACTACATATGTTATATGCATCTGAACACACATGAATATCAACTTCAAACTAACATCTGTGCAGAGGCATTCAATCACCTTGAGGTATTTCTAGTTATTGTCTTGTATTATGATAGGCCATGTGCAATTTATTGCCACACACACACTCACTGATATCGACAGGAGACCAGGCGGTTCACAACCATCAGGAGCAAAGGACACTTCAACATGTGGACAGGAGGAGTCAGGGATTGAACCATCCGATTGGACGACTGCCCCCAATTCTTATTTTCATGCAGTTATATGCTGAGAAAAACATCGTATGAATATTATATTCCATTTCTGTCACGTCCCCTATATGGACTAAATATCACTAAATATGACACACTGGACTTTGATATCAAACTGCTTTGAAGATTTTTGCATCAGCTCCCATCTAAATTACACTTTGAAGATTTTTGCATCAGCTCCCATCTAAATTACACAGAAATACAGTATATGATAAGACATTTTCACAAGGCAGATAAGGCAGGAGATTTTATATTTGTCCTTATGTATGTGTGTTATCTATGTGTAACTGCCTGTTTATTTCTGAATATTTTTTTACACTGATAACTGCTGATAATAACTGATAACTGCTATGCTAATGAGAAATTTGCTTATATTTTTGTAGACCAAGCATTGGAACAAAGTTTAAGGCAGAGAACCGTCACCCAACCCAACTTGTCTACTAATAGACAAGCTATTGGTCAATGTTTTCCACTATCCCTTACATTATTATGGAGATCTGTAAGTGTAGACAAATCTTTGAAAGCGTTGGCAGAAAAGTCTTTTGCAAAGTATTTTGCTCCAAAAGCTGGAAATACAGAGAAGTCATCTGTTACAGCTCACATGGGCCTCTCAATTAGCTGTCTTTTCACATGTGACTTTTGCCTCACTTCTGCTGCGGTAGATTTGCAAATGTGTGTGGTGATTTGTGTGATTCTTTTTCACATTTACAATCTGATTACACACACATGAATTGAGATACAGACACAACTCTCCACACACATTTGTAAATACTTTTACTGCAACAACAGAAAGCCAAAGTCATTCTCCTTCTGATGTGCACCCAAGGACTTTATTTCAGAAAAAGGTTTGTGAGAGACAAATACTTACTTTGTCCTTTTTCTCTTCCCCCACCCCCAGCACAAAAGATCCAGCTGATTACTGGCAATTTGGAGCAAGATTCTTCCTTATCTGCTGCATCTGCTGCAGTCACTTCTGGTACAGATTCATTGAATATTTGTGGTATGTTTTGTATTTAATAGTATACTCTATATTCAGGGTTCTAAATCAAGAAGATTGTTATACTTAGAGAAGAGAATATAACTGAATTGGAAAATACAAGCTAAAACACAACAGACCACAACCCCCTCAGCCCAAAAGCTCTCCACCTGTTTCAAAGGTGAAATCATGATCTCATTATGATAGTACTGTTAACAGACAAGATATACATATGGAGAAATATAATTTATAGTTTGTCAATTCCTCCTGGGGGGCTATGAAGCACTGTTTGTGAATAGTTGATATTGTAAATTTACAACTCAATACATTAAATAAAGGGGTTTTAGAATCAACAGTGGTGTGTATTATATTTGTAATTAAGTTCCCCGGCGTACTTTAATTGAAACTGTGAAAATATTTAGGGTTTTTGTTTGGCAGTCAAGGCTTTTTAAGACTTATTAAAGGTGTTTGATCATAATTTAGGAAAAAGCTGTAAAATAATGGTATTTTTCTACAGAACTCTTAGCATTCTCCAAAGTGTTTGTATTCTGCCCTCCCTGAACGTGCTGTGGCCTTGAACCTTTTTCCAGTGCTTAATAGAGAGGTCATTTACATCAAAGTCACCTTCGGGTGCAGACAGAGTATCTGCCTTTTGTGTCAACAACATTGATGGAGTAAGAACTGCAGGAGCTTCAGGGTTAGAAGATACTGGAACCAATGGTCTTGAGTTTATGATGGCGGTGACTTCCGCCATCAAAGTAGTGAGCACCTCATTTTTCAGGTAGGATAAGCTTGTTTTGAGGAGAAGAGTGTCCAGAATGCGTTGAGCGATGCCTATCATCTTCTCCCAGACTCCAGGAGTGAGGAGGATTAAAAATCCAGGTACATTTGCTGTCACGGAGGTGTGTCTTTAGATCAGGATCCTCTGTGTCAAGGTTAAGTTCCTTACATGCTCCAGTAAAATGTTTTCCCTGATCCGATCGGAGTGTTTCAATGGGTCCCCTAATTGCTGTGAACCATCTGAGACCATTAATGAAGCTTGCAGTAGTCATGGTTTCCAGGACCTCAATATATGCACCACCCTGGTGCTCAAACAGGTAAATATGGCTGCCCACCACTTGCTCTCTGTGTGGCCTCCTCTCGTTCATCAAGAGGTCACGGTCCATGGACCAAAGACGTCCACTCCAACATGTGTGAAAGGTGGTGACGATGACAGCCTGTCTGCTGGTAACTCCGACATCTTCTGTTCCTCTAGTTTACCTCTGAGTCTTTTGCAAATGACACATTTATGTATAACAGTAGAAACAAGTTTCTTTCCTCTAATTAGCCATAGTCCAGCTGATCTCAAGGCGCCTTCTGTAAAATGACGTCCCTGATGTGCAACTTGATTATGATAATGTCTCACCAACAGTGTGGCTGTGTGAGTCTTTGGAATGATCAAAAGGATGTTTATCATCAAAGCACATGTCTGTTGAGGATGTGCGACCATCGATTCTCAATAGTCCATCTTGGTCTAGAAATGGAGACAACTTCACAAGAGGGTTTTGTCTTGGGCTTTGATCCCCTTTGACAAGATGTTCTATCTTCCTAAAGAAGATCTCTTGCTGCTTTGCCCTGATGATCACAACTGCTACTTGTGCACTTTCCTCTCCTTTTCTGCCTTCATTGTCAGGAATCTTCACCTCACTTCTGACTCTTTTGATTAATCTGGAAATAGCCTGCACCAGTGACTTCCACAAGGAGAACCTTTCAAACTTCTGTGCCCCAAGCAGATACTCTGGTACCAATGACCTCAGGACGGATTTCTTGATCCTGATCTGGATGTATCAGCTAAAAGTTGGGGTGTATCAGTCGGTGGCATCTCGACAATTGAGGCTGTTGTGGGTCTCCAGTTTCCTATGTGGATTCTTCCCAAGCTTGAGCCTCAGCTTGTGCTGCCACCACTGCTTTGTCTGATTTGAGCACATGCAGATCTGCATCTAACTCAGCTTTCAATTTAAGCTGTTCAGCTTGTTTTTTCAAGATGTCTGCTTCCTTTGTGTGCCAAGGAAAGCTTCACTTGTGCAGCCTCAGCCTTTGCGCGTGCCCTGGCAACAGCAACAGATGATGAGTGAATTGACTGGAGAGTTGAGAACTGGATGCTCTCGATCTCGTCTCCTTTGTGTCTCCTTTGTTTTCATCTGCAGGAGTTGCCAGGATTGACAAGTCTTCTCTGATGCTTTAAAAACTTGCAAATGTGGACCAATCTGTTTTCAGCAGAGTGTGCCAAGAAGATGCCTTTTTACTATCCTGCCCTCCCTGAACGTGCTGTGTTTAGTTTGGCAGATAGCTATCAGTTCTCGAATGAGAGGCGAAGTCTTCTTTCTTCAAGAATTTATTTATCACTCCCAAATGAAGTTTACTGTAATACTGAGATACATACAATAAAGGATGATTAATATAATATATCTTTAAGTTCCAAAGAGGTTCAACTAACAGTTTGAAACAGAATTCAACACCTCCATTATAACAAGAATAAAGTCCGCTAGCTTAATGCTAACGTACAATGCAAAAAGCCATAGACAGTCTAACAAAACTAGCATCGTCATAGCAGCGAAAATATAAAAGACCCGCCACCTTACACAAACAGTAGTAACCGCAACATACACAACTATACATATATAATACTCACAGGCATATTTTCTCTTTACTCTTTAAACAGTTGTCCGGCTGCAGACTGACTACTTCTATTGACATTATTTACAGTTTTTATTGTTTGCTTTGGTGCAGTTGTCTATTCAAACTCCACATTTTTTAAAAACACTTAACACACAGGCCTAAACAGTGCCTACTCGTGGTCAAAATGACATATTTTGTTTGCAAAAGGCTCCAACCATGCCAAAACATTTAAAATATGCACCAAAAGCAAATTTTGCCTATAATCAACACAACTTGCAAACAAACCTATGAACTCTTTCAATCAGTCATTACAAAATACAACTCCCAATAAGTGAATAAGCGCACCATTGGTTGTCATTGTAGCTTATTGCCAGTGCCATTTGTTGTCTTTCTACAAATTTGCCTTCTTGCAAAGAATTGGATCTAGAATCAAAAATGCTATATTTTTTTATTGATTCAATGACACTTTTTTTCAAACTGTGGCTGAAAACTGAAATACTGTAAGTATTGCAGAACATACATAAATACTAGTAAACCAAAATACTATAAAATCTATTTGAGTATACGTAAGAAATTACTGTATGAAAATAAAAATAACAGCTACATATAACGTATAGTAGCCTAAAGTATACAGTAAAAATCTATTCAAATATAAGAAATAGCCACTATTGATACTCATTCTCAATCTCTTCCGTCTTGGCAATAGGGCCACATGGCCTCATCCACATCACATTCAATGTCTTCTCTTGCAATGCACCGAGGGAAAAATCTTCTTGCATGCCTTATCCAACCTTGACATTGCTCTGCACTAATTTGTTGGGCACCTGCGGTCATTGCATTCAGCAAGGGCATCTGCTCACAGGGATGATGATTATAAACTCTCCACCTCCAAGCACTGAAGAACTTCTCTATGGGATTAAAAAATGGGGAATATGCTGTGTGACAGATAAATCTTGTTCTTCATTTTGTATTTTACTTTGTTCATTGTTGAATGTTTGTAACTTTCCTTTAATGTAACTACATGTTCTGCTATTGAATGAAAGACACTCAACTCAGTTTGATCATGAAAGGAAGAAAGCGTCCGGAGTTAATGTACCACCCTGTTATTCAACTGATGGCAGAGAGGAGAGACACATCACCTGATTCACAGAGACTTTGCCAAGACATCACTGACTTGGTTGAGGCTTCAGTTGTCCGCTCCAGATTCAGGTCACATCAGAGGGGACTCCCATTTCAGGGCTGTTAGGGCTCACTGCTCTAACAGCCCTGAAAAGGGATTATCTTTGCTAAAGATACTCTGAATTGCCATTGCACTGGGTTCACCTTCACTGTTGTCTCCGGAGACCACCCTTTTCCACCCTGTTCTTCCTGGATTGAGGCCAAAGGCCTACGAGTACAAGTGACTGTAAGATCTTACCAACGCTATTCTGACTATCTAAAACCTAGGCCTAGGCACACACTAAGCTGGAAGTGTTAAATTGTGTTCTCCTTATTCTGTTTCTCTCTGTTTTGTTTAGTTTTGTTTTCCTTTCTTTTCTCTGTTGACTCAAATTAAATATAACTCTTGTCCTCTATCTGCTGCCACGATTCCTTGTGAGATGCTCAAGTAACAGCTGGGAGGAACTGCATCATTATACGAGGATGTGCTACAAACCACTCATTGACAAGACTAAAGTAGTAGAATGCCACATTGTCCCAGATAATGACAAAGAGTGGCATGCCAGGCCTCAACAGCCCTCTGTCTGCGGCAGGGATAAGCCTCTCATGAAGTGCATTTAGGAATGTTATGAGGCATTCGATGATGTAAGGGCCAATAGTGGGGATATGGCATAGGACACCATCATTGGAGATGGCAGCACACATGGCTGTCCTGGAACTGTGATAGTGGCCCTGTGCCCAATGAGTTTCCTTCCACGTCCCCTCACTTTACAGAGGTTGAAGCCGGCTTCATCAACATAAATGAAGACATACATAAAATGGAAAGTGACTAGTTGACACTACATAAATGCATGATGTGACAAGGCATTACGGTATAGTAATGTTTCCTTACCTCCACATACTGGCATCCGGCCTCCTTCACAACAACTACACCTCCACCTCGCACACGAACTCCTCTTCCTCGAACTCTTCTTCCTCTTCTTGCTCTGATCCCTCTACCTCTTACTCTCACTCTCATCTGCCTTAGACCTTCTGCATCCATGTAGGCAAAGAACAACACAGACGTGCCACCTTTTAAGGCCAGCAGATTGATTGCTAAATGAAGATTTGTGAGCAGGAGTGTTAAACAGGTGCTTCAGTGATTGCATACTGATCTGGGTAGTTTCTAATAGTTAGGAATAGCTGGTTTCTTTTGGCTACCATAGCTAAAACAATGGTATTTGGACTGCTTGAATGACATCCATGCAAAATGGTGGGGAAAATGTGTCAACCCAATGAGAAACAGTTAACACATTTGCAAGAGTTTTCTTTTGCTCTGCTGAGATAGTGATGATGAAAACTGAGTGGTTCCCAGTTTCTTCAAACGGGTCAAAGCAATCAATAAAAACTGTAACTTGCCCTACCCCTGTGGCAATACTGCCACCCTCAGGCAGAGAAGTGCATGCACAGTTTGATTGTAATAGTTTAGCAAAAATCTGTAAAATAAGGTTATTTTTCTGCAGAGCATTTAATGAAAATTTCTGTAAAAGTAATGTTTCTGGACTTCATTTGAATTAGGATATTTTACTTTAATATTACTTTAATGTTACGGTTTTTGTTTGGCAGCCGTGGCTGCCAGTCATTGACCATTTTTTTACAGTTTTTTTTAAAGTGTAGGCTGATCTTGTAATGGAAAATCCCATATCTAACCATGATCTAAATATACCTGCATCAACATGTCTACACTTTTGACCTTAGATATATCTTGCATTGCTCACATGCAGAAGCTCATGTACTCAAGTGTCTGCCTTGTAGGAGTGCTCACCTCCCTTGCCTTTGCATGGATGCGTACTTCCAAAGTACTTCTGTACTTTTGTGTGCATAAATACCTGTGCAGCTGTATTTGCCTATAAGAAGCTATGATACATTTCACTTTTCTGAACTCCTTTGCAGACCATCTTTATGCTCTGTTGTAAACCTGTTCCTTCTGTAGAATAAAAAACACAAAAACAAACTTGGTGGGCTCTCAAGGTTCTTTTAATTCTTCTCTCATATGAAATTTCCATGACAAATTGGTGTCAGAAGTGGGATCTCCTGGAAGTCTGTGGCTGCTCTGCAGCGGCATCGGAAGTGACAACTGACCTCCACCTCAAAACAAAGAAATTCAGAGGTGAGAGGACCAACGCCCGTGAGGACATCGGCTGACTCCATGGCGATCTCCGAACAGGAACAACCATGAATTTCTTATTATCCATGGAATTGGTAATTTCTCTATGAAATCTGTCAATGCTAATGCTGTGGACCGGCTTGTTATTGACTATCAGATAGTAGTTTGTGTTTGTCAATGAACATGAAAAGTTTTTAAAGAATTTTTGAAAACTGTGGCAGAAGTAAAACCGGTCTGTAATTACTACTTGGAGTGGTGCTTGTTACCAGTTTTGTATAAGGAAATTACTTTTGCCATTTTCATTTGGTCAGGAAATATTCCAGTTTGAAATGATAGTTTGAAGGTTTAAGGTGTTTCCGTTAAATGATTAAATTGTAAATGGGCTCACCCCTCCTACCTTTCTGACCTCATAAATTATTACGTTCCCTCTCAAGCTCTCTACTCACAGAGCACTGGGCTCCTATTTGTTCCCAGAATTAATAAAAATTCAGCAGGTCAAAGGGATTTTTCTCATTGTACCCCCTTCCTGTGGAATAACCTTCCTGCTGACATAATTATTATTATGCTCTGATAATTTGTTATCAATAATCTCTGCTGCTGCTTGTATAAATGACACTGTAGTTCTATAAACATGACATAACTGACTCTAAACTTGATACAACTGTTGTATATTTGCTCCTGGTCTCTCTCTTCTGTCTCTCCCTCACCTCCCTCTTTTTCTTTCTCTCCCCCCTTTCTGTCCCCCACCTCTCCTCTGTCCTCCATTTTCCTCTCACCCCAACCGGTCGAGGCAGATGACCGCACATCTTTGAGTCTGGTTCTGTCACAGATTTCTTCATGTTAAAAGGGAGTTTTTTCTCTCCACTGCCCCCTACTGTTTGCTCATTGTGTGAACTGTTGGGTTTCTTTTCTCTCTGTAATATTGTAAAGGTTTTGGCCTTGAGATAATGTAGGTTGTGATTTGGAGCTATACAAATAAAATTGAATTGAATAAAGACAATGTGATTATCTTGTGGTTTTTAAATAAAAACTTTCTTTTTAATCTTAGTATTTATTTAATTGCATGTTTGCTGAATCACTTATGGTTGGATCTCTTATCTGACCAACATGGTTGCTGGTATCAGCTTTAATGAAATCTCTATTTTCAATCACTGCAAATCTAAGCGTAAACAATCGGCAAATGTATCTGGTCCTTTTCTCGAATCAGTGCTGTCTGCGCTTTGTTTCTTAGCTGTTTGATCGCTAGATACTAAAGCAGTTTTGTAATAGTAACTGTATTAACGCCAAAAAAAGAAGTAGGCGGAGAAATAGTGCTTCCGTGGTGTCTGAGTCTGGAAGTAGACTGATCAGGTAGAAAGTGAGTGACTGAGAAGTCCCTTTCATGGTTACAGCTGCTGCCATCTAGTGTCCACTTTTATTTTCACAAGCCTCATCATATAACTCAGGTAAACGTGATCGATTGGACGAGTCTGCGCAGGTAGTCGAGGGCGAGCTGAGGCCACAGTTGCTGGTGGGAGTAAACAAAACTGTTTTCTTCTTAACGAACACAGCGGGAACCGACATTATGTCGACGCGGTGACGACTTTGCCTTTGTTTTTGACCAATAAATAATGATTAGACTTTTCTTGGGGAAACTTATCAACACGAAACCAGCTGTTTGTGACTTTCGCTGAACGTTTCCTGATTCAACTGTCGAGGTCGAAGCCCAACCTAAATAACTTCCTGCCCAGCAGCTGCTCCCCCACACAGGTGTCCCTCACACCGTGCTGCAAGTCTTCTCATCATTATGTGCCATTTTTCATTACAGGTAATGTACAATATTAGTGTCTGAGTTTGTTCGATGAATGAATGATGGTGTTTGTCATAGACTTTAGTCTACTGACGATGTTCTGAAGAGGACAGATCTAATATGTGACCATCTCTAACTACAACGTTGTCTCTTTATTTCAAGACAAATTATGAATTATGACGCTTTATACATAAGGATGATGTGGAGTTAGGGCAATATTGTTATATAACTTTGTTCACTCGCATTATATTGATATAATGTTTAAATGCAGTGAAACTGTTCACATATGTAATCACTTTTTGTTTTGATAATTATCGACAAAGGCTGATTTTCAAGTGTCTTAGTGCGATAATCTTTTTGCCCCTATTGTCTGGCCCTACTGCATTTGCACATTATTCCACCTCCATTTTTTTTTTGGGGTCCATACTATCAATTTCCTAAAGGACAACATATGTATATCTGGCATGTAAATACAGTGATGGTTGCTTTTTGATGCAATATCCATATAATAATGAATACATTACAGGGCTTAATTACTAAATAAACTCCTGTTCAACTGCACGTTAATGCAAATATCCAATTAGCCAGTCTCAACAGAAAATTACTGCATATAGGCCTGTAGACCTGGTTGATATGACTTGCTGATGGTCAAACTGAACATCATAATGAGTATGAAAGGTTAGACAAGACAGGTAGTCTGAGTATTTTTTTAAATACTGTGATTTTCATGCACAGTTGTCTCTAGAGTAGTGCTGAACCATTTTGGGGTGATTTGATTTGCAAGATATTTTTTTAAGTAAATCCTTTATTCAATGTTCACTAAGTTCAATTCAATTGTATTTTATTTGTATATTGCCAAATCATAACGTACATATGTACATAATCTCAAGACTCTTTACATGGTAAGGTAAAGGTGTGGTGTCCAGTCTGGATGTTGAAACGCTGGGATCAAGGATACCTGTTAAATGTGAAGAGCGATAAACATAATGTGAGTGTTACCCATGGGATCACAATTGTGATTTCAATTTGCATATTTTGGCGTTGACAGAGAATGATCTGAAACAGAGAAAATGTCCATATTAGCTGCAGTTCTTGTGAAAAAAATCCTTGTTAATGGAAGTGACAAGGAGATGATCTCTGAATGTGCAAATACTTTTCGTTTAGGTTTTTATTTTTAACAGGTGTTATGTGTACCTAATAAAGTGGTCTGTGAGTGTATAGTCTGTACTGGCAGTAAATTATTCATTTCCTGTCCACACACAGGTGCACGCATGACCATGTCACTTTATGTGTTTTTCCTACTCCTTCATCTGCTGTCATGTGGAGACTCTGCCTGCACAAGGACCTTACTCTCCAAACAGGAACAAGACCAAAGTGAAGGTGAAATGTCTTTTTTTTTTACCCAAGAGCTCCAGATCAAGTCATTTAACACCAGCTGGGTCTAGAAGTGTCTCTGTTAGTCTGATGCTCCCACCTGTCTGTTCACACTCCCAGTGTTTGTAGAATCTGGGGATGCAAATTCTTTTCTGGGTCGCCATCTGTTGTTCAACCGGTTTGACTTTGAGATTTTTGTTCCTGGAAACCTGGAGCGGGAGTGTTACGAAGAAGTGTGCAACTATGAGGAGGCGAGGGAAGTGTTTGAAAACATCCCTGCTACAGTTAAGTGGTGCTTTCAACTTACATTTCATACTGTACTGTAGATACCAATAATCCAACCACTCAATAAATCCTTAATCAGATTATCACGTTTACATGAGTTGCAAATAAAATGTTCCATTCATATTCCTGTGTACTTGTTACAGTGCATGACTCACAATTATACTACAATCATTTTATTTTTTTATGAAGTAAAATAAATCAATGAACCATACATAACCTCAAATACTGAATAACATTAGGCAACTGTTTCAAAAATAAGATAATAACTAGCAGAGCACCGGTTTACATTTATGTATGTTAAACAGTTTTTTTACTTACAACTTTGTCTCTCTCCCACATACATCTTAATCAGATTATAATGTCCTACTGGATATTTCACTGCAGGGAATGTATCCAATCCAATCCAACTTTATTTATAAAGCACTTTAAAAACAACAACAGCTGAGGCAAAGTGCTGTACATTAGAGAAGAATAAGATAAACTACTGAATACATACATACTAAAAGATAGACAAAACGTAAAACACTGTTGATTGTACTTATGTACACATATATACAGTACATGCGTGCAGCAGATGAAATGGGCTATATACACATACATATGCATAGACATGCATAAGAAACATACATACCTACATACACAGTGCATACATATGCATAATATATATACATATATATATACACTCACACATACTCTTTCTCTTACTCACACACACCTATGTATATACACAAAAACAAACATAAAACCAATAAAAAAAAAAAGTAGTTTGAACATGAGTCATATTCAGACTATGCTGTGTAACATGAGAAGAGGAATATATATTGAATAATATTTGAACAACACAAGTACATACTGAATACTGTATTACAATATGTAACAAATATAATGTTCCATTCAGTAACCTACAGTAGATTCACAGATCCACATCTCCCAAATCCATAAAATACCTTCTGAGTTATGCTACTTGTGAACAAAGAGACAAATTGTGAAAAACAGAGCCGAGTAATAAGCCAGTTATTTTAATTTAACTATTGACCTTCCTCATACTAATGTTGTCCTTTTTTCTAGGATGATTTTTGGGAGAAGTACAATGCAGGTAAGTAATAAAGCAGAATAATTATGAGAAGAGTCTATGAGAGAGTATATGTTTTGAGCAACAATTGTCTTGTTCTTTGCCTTTTACAAGTTTAGTTATGAGGTTTCCAAAACCTGTTTCACCACTCTTTCTGCAGTGCATCATAGCTGCAACTCAAGTTCATAGACTAGCTGTTAATACTTTCTTTGTTTGTGGCATATTAGTGTAAATATTCAGACTTCAGTGTCTCAGTTGAGTAAGAGACCGACACGACTGAGGAGCATCACTGTCTTTTTCACGCTTTGGTTTATGATGATCCACAGACAAGCGTCCCTCACGGGTTGATGTGACATCCCTTTTGGTGGGGCTCATTGTAGCCGGGGTGGCCATTGTTGTAGTGGGCCTCCTACTCTGGTATTTCTGTCAAGGCAAATGCAAGGACGACTTCAGCCGTGCAAAGTGAGTGAGAGAGAGCAGCTTAAGTTTACAACCGTGTGATGATACAGTATCTCTGAGACCATAGACAACAGTGCAACCCGTTGGCATTGTCAACCCCAGATATGAACATAGAACTGAGAATCTGAACATGTTTGTATTATATGCTGATAAATGACAGACTGTGAAAAGATATTTCAGATATTTATATCAGACATTTTTATATGTGAACAACTGCAATAACAACTGCCCTAAATTTCATTTCACGGTATAATTAGCTGTATTTAAGCTTGTGAGGTTATCAGAAACATTCAATACGTTTGTATTTGGGGTATAATATTCTTCACTATCAGTCTAGCAAGGTTCAGAATATATCACTATAACTTGTATGCTCTATGTAAACACTTTTTGACACAACACATAATTGCTATTACATGTTTTGTGTAGAAAACATTTACACAATTAACTGGTTTCTTCCACTTTTGCAATCGCAATCATTTTATCTTTTATAAACCTTTAATAAACCTTATTCAGAGAGCACTGTTGAAAATCCACATAACAAAGTGCTTTACAATATGAGAAAAAATAAGTCATAAAATGTCAGCAAAGCAAAACAGATGAGTCATATTATCATCAGTTTTAGGGTGGAACAGGGAAGGCAAAATGAAAATAGTGGAAAATTCCATTCATGGTTTCCATGACAAACAGTATTCTGGTTGCAGTTACACATGATAAAGAATTTATTTTGCTTGGAAATAGACTTAAATGATTTTGAACTTATTGTAGTTGCTGATTAACTTGTTGTCAAGTAACTAATCAACTGAATGATACATTTTTCAGCTCCAAATTTGTTTAATATCTTACTGTTTCCTGTTCCATTATATATCGTACATGTAGCACAAATATCATGTTAGTGTGCACAGTTGTGTAACAAAGTTGACTTTGTCTTACACCCATTACCTGGTGGTGTTAAGTATGTCAGAGGTGACAGACTTGTTTTGTGTGTCTATACTTCTCTCACAGTTCTGTTCGGGTCCGCCCGAGGAGGAGTAATGCCACTTTGATAATGCGGCGGTTAGAGGAGGTGTCCTTACAGCCTGTGCGTCCACCTGCCTGCCTGCCCCCTGAGGAGGAATTAAACCTCCCAGGACTACCTACCTATGAGCAGGCCGTCGCCAAAAGTGGACAGCATGATGCCCCACCTCCTCCCTATCCTGGGTAGTTTTGAAAATTGCATTTGTATTTGCAGTTTCAGGAAGGACCAAAAGTATTTGGACAGTTACAATTTCTTTCTTTCAGGCTTTGAGCTTCTTTACTTTAAACAATACAAGTACACACATTTCCCATAGTTCATAATATCCCTGCTTATTAATTGAGAGGGGAAAAAACAAAAAGTTGTTTTATAACCATAGGTCATTTAAATTGCATATAAATTGAAGTTCTTTTAGCATATTTTTACTTAACATTGGTAACTAGTAGAGCTTCAAATTGAAATTGCCATCACAACACAATTAGCAAATTGCAAAGGCTACAGTTTAATCATTCAGTTTAATCAGATCTCATTGTTCTATGGTCTATGCCAATTATGAAAACAACTATTCATATCTTCAAGTTTTTATTCTTGCATTGGTTGATATTATGTGGTGATGGTACATCTGGTTTTACATCTGAAATATAGTAAATATTGATGTGAGGCTAAACTTTACATAATATTACAAATCAAATCGCCACTGCAATATATGTCTGAAAAAAAAATCGTTTAGCCCTAGTACTGCACTACAAATGCTGTTTGTGTGTAAACGGAGCACAGTCAACCCTCTTTCTCTCTATTCTTTTCAACGGTTTTTGTGAGTCTCTGTAATTCTGGCTAATTTTCATTATTTGTTTGCTCCTTAAATTTGAGGGAACTGGATCTGGACAGTTCCTGAAAAATTCTTCAATTTGAAGATGTGGAATCATTAATATGGAAAAAAAGTGTGGCTTTGTGTAACGTGTTGGATTTTATGTTTTTCCTTTTCTCATATTCCAGGCAGAGATTCTGATTCTGTCAGATTGGCTCATCCATAATAATTTCCCATTTTTGTTATTTTTGAAAGAAAACTTTTTTTTTGCACTTTTATTTCATCAGTCTTTATAATTTTTTTCAGAGCTTCAGTGTCTGCTTTTATTTTTCTGTATTGCTAGCCTGTTTTTTGGGGGTTTTTTTCTCGTCAAACCAGCAGAATATCAGACAATTCTTGATTTGAAGTCAGTTTTACGCATGACCTATCGTAAAAACAATGCATAGCTTCCCAAAAAAACATTTATTAGCCTTTACTTTTTGCATCTCAAATACGTGGGCACTTGAATGTGAAAAAAATTGTATCTGTCCAAATATCTAGCCTTGCCTGTATATTATTGCAGATTTTTCAGGCTTCTCTTGCACACAAACTCCTAATGCATTCACAGATGGGGAATTGTCAACTTTCTTTATTTTTGTTTTCAGCTCACAGCCTGGAAGTGTTCAATGATAGTGCCTTCAAGATTCAGAAGCATATAGAAACAACTCTACCTGTTGTATACCATTTTTATGACAAGATTTAAATGTCTGATGTACTTCTTTGATTGTTTCTGGTCTGTTGGTGGATTTTTAGCTTTCTCTTCTACACTATTTTCTCTCCTGTGGCTACATCCATATAACTTCATTTTCACCTTTTGAAACTCACAATTGCTTACATTATTACCCAGGTATGCTGCCGCTGACAGTACTCCAATGTTTCTCAAGCTTAAGTTCTCAGGAAACAGAGAACTTTGAAAACAATTCTGTACATTTTCATTTGAAAAGTCCTAGGCTGTGTTTTAGTCTGGACAGGCAGAAACAGAGACCTTTTAGTAACCATGACACAGTTACATGCATTTATTTCCTGATTGGTTTTGTATCAGCTATGAACAAAACTCTTTCAGTTACAGTTTTTTTAATTAGTCTTTGTTTTTGATTTAATTTATTTAATTTCCAAAACTAAGCAAACAACTGCAAAGAGTAGAATCAGTTCATGTTCACATTGGCACATCTATGTCCAGTGTACCTCAACGGTCACATGACATACATTTTAGGCATCTATGTATGGATGCAGATTATTTCTGTAATGCAGCTGAAATGCTTGCCTGGACACAGATTTTAAGAGAATTATGTTTGCAAATGAAAATGTAATATGGGTATAGTCTATGCTTATGAATTTACCTTCCACCCTATGATGAACAAGATTTATAATACATTTGCTGCTTTTTTTATCATAATGTACATGAAGAATCAATAATGTGTTTTACACTAGAGCTTTAAGTTGAGGGAGTATATACATACTATCTAAAACAGTTGTTGATATACAGCATGTATTAAAGTGCTCAGTGAAACATGGGATCCTGTTTCAGTACAGTAAGTATTAATGTAATCACTGAGACAGACTGATAGTTTGCTGTCTCTTTTTTGAAGGAACATTATACCAACAAAACAGATTTCACTTGCATGATTTTGTTTTCATAGAAATACAGTACTTAAGAGTAACATAAGTGTTTCGGTGCACTGGTCCACCAGATTTTTTTTATCTGTTATTTTAAAATTTAGTTTAGGAATTTCAGTTTTGTACTGAAATGTACTTTTTAAAATGTGCAGATTTTCTTGATGCTTTATAAAGTGTTTTAGAACAGTGCTCTGCTAATATATGAAGTAATTTGAACGTTTGTTGTCTGCATTGTGGTCACTAATTAAATGTACTTACAACAATTTTAAGCAGTTTCATGACATTTTACATTTACATTACTGATATTTAATTTGTTGAATCCCTGCAGCACAGTTGAATTGTTTGTCTGACATTGTGTAACAAAGGTCTTTTAACTATGGGTTAAATATATCTCATTTAATTCAGACGCAGAAATACAAGATTTATGTAAAAGTTGTAATGAGGTTTAATTTTATGTAGATTGTTGAGGCTGAGCTGAAAACTTCTTTAAGTAAAAGTCTTTTAAACTTGTTTTGTCTCATTTCCTAGCTCTTTCCCTGTATTCTTTTTGAAATTATTCAGTCACAGAACACATTGTTCACCTGAAACAGTTATGATTTTACAGCAGCACAATCTTGGGTCCAGTGACTAATAAGTCAGTGTGTGAAAAAATGTAAAACTGAAGATTATGTGAATTAGCTGTGTTGGAAACGTTTTCCTTGTCGAAGTAGAGACCAGGAGACGTTGGGAGATCTTTCAAGCAGAAGTTACTCCTTATTGAGAACTCGCTGTGCGTCGCTGTAGTCATCCAAGTCTGACTATAGCTCAGCACTGTCGAGTTTTATACTTTTCAAGATAGAGGTGGAGACAATCTAAACAAAGCATGCAAATGCAGTACAGGAATCAGCCCGGTAACAGAATTTCCCCAGCCCTGATCTCATCAGCATAACAGTGTAGTTGAATGCATAGGTGCTAATTCAATCAGCCTGACAGTATCTCCCAGACCTTTACACTGTCATAGAGATCAAGGCCTGGCCTTAAGATTAGCATTCACATTTAACTTCTGACCCTGCCCGGTGGACAGGAAGTGCATAAAGACAAAAGGTTAATGTCTCAGTCACCTGGGCTGCCAGGCTTGATGTCATCATATTTACCTCAAAATGTAAAACCCAATGTACATTACTTTTTAGTTTATATACTTTTATGTTGAAACCTAGATTTAAACATTTTATAAATTTGTAATCCAACAGCTGCAGTCTAAATGGTTGAATTTTGAAGAAACAAATCCTTCACTGATAGAAGTAATATTACCTTTCCTGAAATGAGTACCAGCTTTGTATCTCCAGGAAAATGTGCAGATCAGGTTTCACCTTCGCTGCTTACATCTGACCAGGAGAAAAGCAGTGTGATACCAAAGAAACTAAGCAAAATTAATTAACCAGGGTCCTGTGTGATTTTTCGGCATCCAATACAGGGGCTCATAAAAGTTCAACTCACTATTTTATTAAATGATTACATTTACATGAACCAATCTGGCAAATTCTTATTCTGTTTAAGACATTATCCATATTGTGGTGTTTGCATGAGTTACCTGGAAAATATTCCATTCACATTCCTGTTTACATCTTTACACAGTTCAGAGTCATATTGTGACTTGTGTCAATATTACATCCACTGCTGTTCAAAAAAATCAATTGATTTGATATAAACTTACATACTGTGACTAAAATTAGACTATCCACATCTTCATCTGATAGTTGCTTATTAAGAGTATGAGCTTTTGCAGATTAATGATGGCAGCGCTTTATTATTTATTGTCTTATTGTATGTTATCTTAACTGGGTGAAAAACGTGATTATTTATGCAATCAATGGATTTGAATGAATGAATAATGACGCATGTGGCTTATTTTTTATCTATCCTGTAAAATCCAATAAAAAGGTGTTATTTGTAGTGTCTTACCATGAATTTTCATGGTATCACTTGCGACTTTCGGATGACGCAAGTGATGCAAATACACAAAAATACGTGCGGCTTGACAGACGTGAAGTGAACATTTGCGTCCCGTGTGAACATAGCATAAGCCCTTGCTGGGAGTTATAAGTGAAGAGTACAATATCCTAAGATGGCTTTTACTCAACAAATCATTTGTTATATAAAGAATAGCAATAGATTTTGATTTAGAGTCACTGTGTTCTATATGTTCTTTCCAACAAAGTTTGTGATCTATAATGACTCCCAAAAACTTTGTTTTGTAGACTATTTCAATTTCAACATCCTTTAAATGCAACTCTATGTCAAAGTTGGGCCACCAAAAATCATACATTTTGGTTTTCTTTCATTCAATGATCACTTATTAAAACCATATTTCCAACGTATACAACTCTATTGATTCAATTAACTGCTTTATGTTACACCCAAAACAAATGAATTAGTATCATCCACAAACATCACATCAGTTTGAAAACATCAACTGATGGGATTTCTGGGGGAAAAAAATTACCATGAAAATAAAATATCAACAGAAATAAAAGGATATGTCACGTTATCCTACCAAACTGGATGTAGCCTTAATAAAGTGACACACTGGATTTCTGTGTTCACAAAAATAAAACTAAAGCAGTCACATCAACGGGAAAACTGAACACGAGCCACTTCAGCCAGCAAATGTGAACGTAGTCATTTTTGATGGAGGGAAGGAAAAGTAGAAAACTTGTAGCCAAAGTCTGCGGTGCATCTTGGGAAACTAAATTAACACGGGTATGTGAAACCATGCAGGACTTTCACTGATCCATATGACGAGAGATGAACCAAAATTGACGGAGAAGCTCAGAGGGAGCAAAAGGCCAGGGTTTTATCAGAGAAATTGCTGTCTCAAGGTGGCTTTTACCAACTACTACTACTGCTGCTGCTGCTGCTGCTGCGACGGGACTGACTGAGTGCCCTGCTCGCTTGCTCGGTGGCTAGAACCCGGACCCTGCTACGATGTGTGTCCGCTGCTCCACGAAGCTCCGTCGTGGAAGTGAATCTTTCACCGGATGATGGACAGGACGTACCCGACCTCCAGCTTCGCGGACTCGCTGGCTCCCCCAGCACAGACCGTAGCTTCTTGGGCCTATGACCGCAGCACAGCTAGTATCAAGTCAAAGTAAGAGATGAAGGAGAGTTTGGGTTTGGGTTGCCTTCACAAGAAAATGTCGGTGATGTCGGGAAGGGCCTGTCTTTAGGTCTTAAGAAAAAATGTGCAGGATCTTCGTTTCGTTATGTGCGTGGAAATCTTATGGGAGTTGTCACTGTTTTTCTTAGCTCAGTCGCAGTCTCCCACTTTGCTAGTTTACGTTAGCACACCGTCTCCTCGCCACAGAGTGGCCACGGACACTTAACTACAAACTACAGACCCGTGTGGATTTGTGCATATGACCATTTTAACCAGCTAGTTAGTTCAAACTATCACTTTGTCGGCTTGGTTTCTCGACCCACAGGTGTTTCTTTAAAGTAAAAAAAGATAGCTGACCGCTAGCTACCAAAGCTCAATTCAAGCTACTGATATTATTGAGACGACGTGTCCAAGCCTTGGCATTATTTGTGCCATCGTTTTTTTTTTTTGTTATTGTTGTTGTTGTTGTTGTTGTTGTTTTTTAAACATCCAAGTCCTATAGTACTTAATAAAAAACAACAGCAGTTCGTAAGTGATGTTTGTGTAATCATGATACAAAGCTCCAACTACCGCAGACTGGCCAAAGCAGTTTGTTACACTATTCTGTGTATCACTGTAATAGATGGTTAGAATGCCTGATGACATATTTTTAACGTTTAAAATAATATTGAGTGAGAACTACCATCCTTATTATTAAAAAAAAGTTATCCTGTTTAAAGCACCAAGACAAAAGAGACGCCAAGTGAAATTTAATCAAAACACTGAATACTCAGTTCATTTGTTCCACGACCAAAATTAATTACTTGTCAAAACAGAAATGCTTGATTATTCTGATGAGTTGGCAGCAATTAATATCATAATATCATACAATATGTGTTGATTGCTGATTTCGTAAAAGCTAAGATTGTCATGACCTATATAAGTTTGGGTTGTTTATTAGAGTAAATAAATTTCAAAGAAAATTTAAGAAGGGGCATTTGACACAATAAATAAATATTTTTTCATCTGGTATATTTCACTGTTAACCTTTGCCTTTGAACTGCTGCATATCAATTGGCTATTATGCTCATTATTTATTTGTTGCGCTCATTTTCACAAAGTAATAGTCGGTGACCAGAGTAGAGTTTAAAGTTATTAAAGTCATGCTCAGAAAAGTTAATTTATTTAATTCATGGTTAAATTAGTTGCCACTTGTTTTCAGTTGTCATCTGGATATTATTTCACCATAACCTTTTTAAATACTCTCCATTCAATTGAATAGGGAAGTGGTCTCAGACTTAGGACCACACTCTACTGTACATATTTTGTTGACATGACATGCTCTTTTTTACTGCTTAATAGTTCAGAGTTGCACAAGAGAAAATTACTGGTTCATGTGTCATTTGAAGGGACTAGAAATAAAGAAAGATGACTCCCTTTGGGCTCCATATTCTCTATCCACAGATGTTTGACTTTTGGTTAAACACTCAAATGTTGTCCAGTAACTTCAGAACTATTGCTAAGATTAAATCCTTTGATTCTCAGTCAGATCTGGAGAAAGTTATTCATTCTTTAATTTAATCTTATTTTGATCACTGCAACTTCATATTCAGGGCTAAGCCAAAAAAACGCAAGTCTTCAACTCACTCCTTGTTTAAAATGCTGCTGCTCATCTTTTAACCAAGGCTATGAGACATGACAATATTAGCCCTGTTTTATCCTCACTAACTAGCGAGTTACCTATTAATTTCAGAATTGATTAACTTTTTAAGGACTTAATGGATTAGCTTCCAACTACATTCTTGATATGTTTTTCCTCTCTAAGCCTGCATGCAGTCTCAACTCCTTGGACAGTGTTCTTCTGATGATTCCAGTATCCCACTTCATGATAAATAATGACCAAGCATTTGTGTTTAGGGCCTAACATCTATGGAACTCCCTGTCAGTGATCTTGGGCTTGCTCATCCTTTAAATCAACTCTGGAAACACATCTTTTTAGAGAAGCCCTTTATTTTTTATTGTGTCATTATTTTACAATATTTTATTTCTTGTAATATTTTGTGTATTATTTGGAGGGTTTATTGTTCCTGTAAAGTGCCTTTTAACTTTGTTTTTAAAGGTTCTTAACATATACATTAGTTTTATTATAGTTTTATACTTATTGTTTTTCCTCTTCTTCTTCTTAATAATAATAATAATAAAGAAAATGAACTAATGAATTAGCTGTAGCTGAGTCTGAATATACAGTCAGGTCCCTAAATATTGGGACATCGGCACAATTCTATTCTTTTACACCACAACAATGGATTTGAAATAAAATGAACAAGATGTGCTTTAATTGAAGCAGACTTTCAGCTTCAATTTGAGGGTATTTACATCCAAATCAGGTGAACGGTGTAGGAATTACAACAGTTTGTATATGTGCCTCCCACTTTTTAAGGGACCAAAAGTAATGGGACAGTTGGCTGCTCAGCTGTTCCATGGCCAGGTATGTGTTATTCATCATTATCCCATTTACAAGGAGCAGATAAAAAGTCTAGAGTTCATTTCAAGTGCGCTATTTGCATTTGAAATCAACTCTCATATGGGCATGTATGGCTGCCAATGAAACTGGTTCCCTTGTATTTATTGATGATGTGACTGCTGACAAAAGCAGCAGGATGAATTCTGAAGTGTTTCGGGCAATATGAAGACTTTGCCGTAGAGGCCTGGCAGAGCATCACTGGGGATGAAACCCATCGTCTGGTGATGTTTATGCGTTCCAGACTTCAGGCTGTAATTGACTGCAAAGGATTTGCAACCAAGTATTAAAAAGTGAAAGTTTCATTTATGATTGTCTGCAGTCTGCAGTTAAAGCACATCTTGTTCATTTTATTTAAAATTAATTGTGGTGGTGTATAGAGCGGGGGGTCCCAGGTTGACAACCCGGTTGGAACAAGGGGCCTTCTGCAAGGAGTTTGCATGTTCTCCCCGTGGTGCATGGGTTCTCACCGGGTACTCCAGCTTCCTCCCACAGTCCAAAAACATGCAGATTTGGGGACTAGGTTAATTGGACACTCTAAATTGCCCATAGGTATGAATGAATTACAATGTGAGAGTGAATGGTTGTCTGTCTCTATGTGGCCCTGTGATGGACTGGCAACCTGTCCAGGGTGTACCCTGCCTCTCGCCCTGTGTTAGCTGGAGATAGGCACCAGCGCCCCCCACAACCCCCAGTGGATAAAGCAGTAGAAAATGAGTGAGTGAGAGTGTATAGAGCCAAAAAAAGATTAGAATTGTGTCAATGTCCCAATATTTATGGACCTGACTGTATGTGATTTTCCTTTGAGGGAAGAAATAATCCCATTACCTCCAACCATAATGTAAAGAAGAAAGCTCTTGTTTGTTTTTGTGTTACTTCAGTCCCAGTTATGGTGCAGCACATCTTGATACAGAGGTTCTTCAGCGGCAAAGCTACACCTCCACCCACCAGCTTCCCACCTACACTACATCACACCCTCCTCCTGCAGCAGGTAAGTTATGATCTCTTCTTTGTTAATTGCAGTGTCATCCAGTTTTGCAGACCTTTTTGGTTTGTGCCACCACTCAGAACGACAGTGAATAAAACTTGGTTATTGTGCTTCTTTAATGTCAGTTACTTGGGTTGATTTAAAACCTTTACATTTCTTCTGAACAAACTGCTGTATCCAGTATGTACAGTATATCTAATATCCACACTGCTGGAGTTGGAATGTAGTTTTACAATGATGATGTCCCAGTTTGGAAATCAGTCTCCAGATTTAAGTGAACTTACATGTTGCAAAATGACATATCACTTGCATGTTTTTTTTCTTTCGATGATATTTAAATGCAGAAATTACCATAAAATTGAGACTCGTAATAATTACTCGTAATAATTGTTTCTGGTAATCTGTGTAGTTTGCGTTTCCACCGCACCTCAAAGTTCTTCAGTGTTGTTGATGACATACAGTCAAAACATTTAACATGCCGGCCGATTGCTTGATTGTGTTTGATTCTCAAAACCCATTTTATTTAATAAACAAGAATAAACTATAAAACAATTACAAGATGTGAGGAGGGGTTTGTAAATACAGTATGCTTCGATGAATTGGTGGAAGTGATAATCAAGCTTCAGAATAATTTTTACTGACATCACTGTGAGCTGCATCAGCCAGAGATGACTACAGCATCTCTGGCTGATGTGTGTAAAACCCACCCTGCTTACAGACAGACATGATTTTTTCCCCTCCTCCTCAAAATTAATTAGTGTCTTTGCATTGTGCTTAATGTGCACGAGAGGCTGCATCATAATTCACATCGGAATCATTTACCCATTCATTCCGTCCTGTGTGCGAAGACCTTTAGAGTGATGCATGCTTTCACGTCATTGTCTCCAAAAGTCTCCAATAACACAAGAAAAAGACGCTAGATTTGTGGCTAGTTGCTTATTTGAAAGAGTCGCTAGAGGGTCTGAAGACTGAATAAATTCCTGGTATTTCTGGTTTACCAGGGTAATTTTGGTGGAAATGCGCCAAGGTTTTTTAATTACCCGCATAAATGAGAAAAGTTCCTATGGTGGAAAGGGGCCTAAGGATGAATTTATTTACTTGTGACGTAGGACATTTGTCTGTTACTGTGACTGTCTCTTTATCAGGAACACTTGACTCAAACAGCAACAGTTCTGAGACCTCAATCATGAGCTTCCTGTCAGCCATGGAATCCAGAAGCCTTCAGGCTGGTCCTGTTAGTGCTTCGCTGCTCTCACCTTTCAGACCACCTTCATGGCCAGCTGGTGAGGACACATCTACCCATTTAGTCTTAAAATTATTTTAATGAATAAGTTATATAAAATGAGCATAAGGGAAAAAGGTAAATCTGTCGAATCTGAAGAAGTCATATTTTTGGCTTTATCACAGTTACTTTTCTGTTGTGTTTACCAGTTTTTTATTTTTAATATTAAATATAGGGCTGCAGCTATCAAATGTTTTGGTAATCGTGTATTCTATCAAATATTCCATCGATTCATCGAGTAATCGGATAAAACATACAGTACTTTTATCCTATTCCTCCTATTACTTTTGCTTTGCTGCGTTTGCTCATTTTCGCTGTATTCACTGTTTTCGGTCCCGGCATCTGCCATTCTATACCGCTAAACTGTCCATACACGTTACCTGAAGCTCGCTCTGTCTTTTTCCGTTTTGTAGGGGACGCATAGCCTGTGACGTAAGCACGTTGTATCACACTAAAAAGAATCCGTGCGAAACGTGAGCTTTAAATTTAATTATCCCAGGCTTCCAGGCAGAGAAAATTCCTCCATCATTTTTACATATTTTTAATATGTAAAAATACATATTTTTAATATGTATTTTGAATAATATGTCATTAATCCTTTTTTTTCCCAATGCCACCCAGGTACAAACTCCTCCACCACAGAGCTGTACTTGACTGGTGCCCTGCCTTCTACTGCCACTTTCCCCTCTCCTGCTTCTCTTTCAAGCTATCAGCACACTGGTGCCTATCCCCCCAGGAGTTTTGCTTCCAACCCTTCCTTGTCTCTCCAGGATCCAGCCTTCTGCACCTCCACCAATGGTCTGTTTTCTCACCACGACCCTCTCCTGCATCTCAAATCTAGCCAGACCGTGCTTCCGACTGCCCTGGCCTTCAACCATTTGTCTGCACCTGTCTTGGGCTCCACTTTGCCTGTCCAGTCCTCCACTTACCGCTCAGCCCAGGAGTCTGCCCCCCATCTCCTACAACCGCAATTCAGTCTACTCCCTTCTAACTTGCCTGCCCTTCATAGTGCCCCACAGCCCTACACAGCTACAGTATTTTCAGGCTCTATTGAAAGAGCTCTTCAACGTGAATGTAGTGTGATCAAACACCACCAGAGGCCTTCTAGTAGCTACACAACCTCAGAGCAAATACCCAATTCAGAGCACTCCTTACCAGGGTATTTTGGCTCTGGCAGCGAAGCTGATGTGTCCTACCAACAGGACCCCTCTCATCAGACTCCAATGTCTTGCAGCCCTTCCACAGGAATAGATTCATCTCAAGGGGTCAATGGTGCTCCACAACCCAAAACAGACTCTGTTACTCTAACATATTCGACCACTTCAGTGCCAAAGCCTAAAGACTGCTCTGTCAAACTGCCTCCACATCCATCTGGGGGTGAAGAGAGGGGCAGCCACACTCGGATCGTAACAGGAGCGTCTCCTGAGCGGTATTCTTCCCCACAACAGAATGATAATTCAGTGATTTCTAATCAGCACCCACTCCACCTGCCTAGTCTAATGTCTAGCAGTATGTCTCAAACATATATCACCCCTCATACACAGTCTTCACCCTCTAGTTCCACCCCAGACAAAATGTCGCCCCTTTACAAGACTCTGCCTTCTCTCTCTAGCCAGTCTGCCAATGTGGTGACTGTTAGTCAAACTCTTGTCTACTCTACCAGCTCCGGTCTGAGCCCGAACCAGGAGGTCCAGTATAGAGCCCAAGTCCAGGGCTTGTGTCAGGGGAATCTTTCTAGCAGTTACCCTACATCCCACTCTCAGGGTCCACCAAATGTGACATTTACATCTCAATCACAGGGTCAAGCCTCAGTGACTCAATCTCATAGCTATGCTGCAGGACAATCCCATAATCAGTCCCTTAACTCTGTTTACCCACCCACATGTGTTTTGAGTTTGCCTGCATCCAGTTCTGCACAGAACTACAACCCAATGCTAGCCCCACTGGGGAAAACACATGATGCACTGCAACAGACACAGCCTCAAAAATATGTTTTCCCTGCAGCACAGCCTACTTACTCTTCAGCTGCTCAAGCCTTACGAAGCACTGTCAGATCCTCAATACAGGACATAAAGCCAATGTATAGCAAACACAAACTAGAGGAGCTTCCCATGGAGGACCGGGAGGCTCTCCAGCAGGCATCCATAGAGGGCTCTGCAGTAGATAATAACTTAGTGTCCCATAATGTCATCTATGTTGTTTCAAAAATGGATGAGCATCACAAAACGCAAAGTGTTATCCGAAGCAATTCACGTTCTGATGACCACCTCATGGGCGTGGCTCATACACAGTCAGAACAGATAAAGGATGAAAGAATGGGTGCTCTGAGCCACCAGCACATTCATCAAACCAGTGCTAATGGTCTGGACATTGCAAGCATAAAACCTGCAAACTCCAGTATTATATCTTCACATGTACTACTGAGCTCAGAGCAACTCAAGCAGCACCCTCTCCAACTCAAATCTCCTGAGCCACATCAACAAAACCACCAGAATCACAGTCAGTCCCAGAGCCAGACTTCGGCACCCCCCACTCAGTTTATCACCGTCTCAAGCAGTCAGGTTCTCCTCGAGCCAAATCAGATGATTCTGCTTCAGCAGCCCATTGTCCACCATGGTCAAAACCCTTCAAAGGTGGTGTCAGCGCAAAGTATTCAGCCACCAGAAGGTTTGGGCCCTGCTAGTGTCCAGTATCTTCAGATGGGTCGGGAGTTACTTGGTCCCACATTAACTGAAACTCACAGTCCACGGGGTACAGTAGTGTCTGAACAGAGCTCAGGATGCCATGATTCCTCTAAACACCACTACAGCCACTCGACAAATCAACAGTCAAATGATGCCAAGAACCACTTTGCTCTCAACTCCATTTGCTTTCCTGAATCAATGCTACTTGGAGATGACAGAAACATTTTGTCAAATGTTGATGACATTCTGGCAGCCACGGTTGCAGCCTGTGGTGTCACACCACAAGACTTTGTCAAAGCTACATCTTCTACTGATGCTGAAATGGCTGTGATGGCAAGTCCTGTGGATTCTAAAGGGCACCTCCAGACTGTGGATATAAGCAACATCTCGCCAAACTTCTCCTCAGCACAACAGCAAATCATCACCAACACTAACATCCACACATTGACTATGACACTAAATGGGCCACATATGGCGACACACCCTCAGTGTCACTCTGTTCACCACAGCAGTAGTTCTGAAATCAACACAAATGGTGACGGAGGAAGCTCTGAGAATGATTATCACTTAGCTGGGCAAGTGTATGACCCCTCAGGTCTACAGAGCAGAGGCAAAGTAAACGCTAAGTGTATTAAAACGGAGGACAGTCTTATGGAGTGTCCAGATGGAGAAGACTTTCCCAAAAAAAAGGCTCGCTCCAAGTCCTTGACCAAACCAGGTGGTGAGGAGGACATTGGACAGGCCAGAGCGGCCAAGCGCAGTGGGCAAGTAAAGCGGCTAAACTCCAGAGGTAGTGATATTGGCTCGCCAACTACCTCACATAGTGTATATGATGGTTTTCCACAGCAGGAGAAAATCTGGCAGAAGATCCGTGAAGTGGAAGAGAAACAGCCAGAAATCAAAAAGGGCTTCATCGGCTCCTTTCTAGACTTCATCAAATCTGGCCCCAAACAGCAGTACTCTCCAAGTCCAGCACGAACTATTAATCGACCCAGAAAGCTGATCAGCCCATCCAGACTTCCACCATGTCCTTTGCAATCTTTGCCATCCAAACTGCAGCCTCTGCCAGGGCCCATGATCTCCCAGGAGTGTCAAGGAGTGAGCCCTCAGCAGAAACGCCTGGATGAAGATCTGCAAAAAAACTTGGAGACGCTGCCAACATTCAGCTCAGATGAAGAGGAGAACACCGGGAAGAACCAGGCCCTGAGGAACAGCATCAGCTCAGCTCTCTCAGCTCTGGATGAGTCTACAGAAAGGAAAACCAGGACAGGTAGTAACATACAAAGAGTGTTCTCCTACAGTTGTTGAAACTTTAGACTCATTATCTGTGAATGAACATGAGTACAAGAAAACCAGTTGTCCAGACCTTGAACACATTAGGATATTTGCAATTTTGCATAGTTTTTCAGAGTGTTTGTTTTTGGTTATAAACTCAAAAGGCAAATTTTATGATTGGCTGCATAATAGTGGTTTTGACAAAACATGCTATTTGTCTTCTTTGAATTCTGTCCATTTCAATATTTACATGTGCAAAATTAAATAGTTTCATTTCAAAAAACACATTCATACTGTATAATTCATCTACAACCCTTCTCCAGATAACCAGATCCCTGATTCGATGATGAAACAAGACCAAGTTGCCAACGTGCCACATGCTGTCAAAGAGAAATGTTTCCCACAGGTGATCAATAACCCACAAACAACAGCCACACTCACTCGAGGCTCTGCATTTGCTTCCAAAGAAAACTCCAAAGAAATCACATTAGGCCAGGTGGCTGTGCAGATGATGAGTGTGGCCATCGAGGGACTGACTGATGAGGAGCTGTCCGACAGTGGAGGGGAAGGAATGTACCGGGAGAGAGATGAGTTTGTCGTCAGGAATGAGGATATTGAAAACCTGAAGGTACTATACTTGTAAGAAATGAGATAGAGGAAAAATGCTTTCTCTGTTAGTGTTCAAGCTAAAATGTTGTTCATAGTTGAACATTCATTTTAACTTTAGCTATGTACTGACACCTCTTCTGTGCACGTGTCCAGGCGACAATGAGAGCAGGGTTTGAGCCTCCGGCCATCTGGAAAGTCCAGAAAGCTCTGCTGCAGAAATTTGTGCCTGAACTCAGAGATGGAAGGAGAGTCTTCTCAGCCACAAACAGTGTAAGTAAAAGAAAACAAGTCAATACTCATGTATGCAGAGGTTCATACTAGAGATCTAAGGGGTATCTGTGTCACGGTAAACCATGTTAAAAATCCAGATGGTGAAGGTTTCATATTAGTTTTAATTACCATGGTAACCAAAGTTGATAACCCCGATGAAGAAAACTCGCGAGTTACGAGCTGCACGCTGTGCCTGCAGTATTGCGCTGTTTTTTTCTTATGTGTAGAAGACATGGCAGAGGGACGACGTGAGAGCAGCTGCCCTCAGGACATTTTTCCACTTTCGAAGAGGACAAAATCTGAAGGTAAGTTAACCTTAAGCTCAAGTGCATGATGCATGTGTAGTTTTCTGTCTTACTTGCCGTCATCACTAATGTAAATGGACCATAATGTGGTAGAACTGAACGAAGTTAAGCAGCGATTTGGCTCGTTTTGTGATCCGTTTATAAATTGTAAATTTTATTTTTTTTAAAGTCAAACTAATAATTCTATAAATGTTGATGCAGAGCTGCAGCAAGGAGTAATCAAGACAATCTGAGCTGGTAAGGGGAAGCTTCGTCAGACTGACCGAGTCTAGTGAGGACAGAGGAGCAGACAGAGAGAGGGGTAATATATATATCAGTTAATAGCAGAAATATATAATACCTGCAGATTACAAATAAAAATATGAAAATGTGAATGTAATTAAAGCCTGTGCAAAAATTAATAAACCTATCCTGATTATCAAAGGAGTGATAATGGTCTGAACTGTGCAGTGTTAATGAGATTTTGTATTCTTTTTTTTACAGAGAGTGTCTGCTGGTCCATCACATTCAACCTCTGTAATACATACACTAAAGGAAGAATTTAAAAAAACAGGCTTCTTATTTGCCCTCGTCACAAAATCTGATGACCTAAATGTGGCCATATCAGTAAATGGCATCACATCAAGGATGTGAGCCCATTCCAAATTTTGGAGAGGCTGATGAAGACTGCTATGCCTCACTGCAAACTTGTTATTTGTGTAATAGGTTTATAATGACTATTTTTAACAGCACATTTGAATTATGTATTCAAGGTTTTTTTTAACGTTGCTCTGTTTTGATGTCTTAAACTGTATTAATGTCTATTTTGTACAGATTTTGTACATCTTTTTCTGTTTTTAATGTTTATTTTGCAGTTTTGTTATGGTTTTGTATTTTGATCCTATTTTAACAAGTAATAAATCTATTTGAATATAAATTTTGGTTTAATTTTCTCAGTTTATTGGTGTATATATTTATCATTACAGCGGTATACCGATGACTGTGGTAATTTTGATCCCTAATACTGTGTTTTTCATACCATTACACCCTTGGTTCATACGTTTTGTTAATTGTCAATAAATGTTATGTTTTCACTTTTTTTTTGTCTGTGTGTGTATAGTATCTTGGCTACTTCGGTGATGCAAAGACCATGTACCATCGGGTATATGTGAAGTTCTTAGACACAGTCAACAAACGGGAGTATGTACGAGTTTGTAGCCGGAAGCCCCGTTGCAAGCCCATGAACTCATTAAGGTACGTGTTTTCGTGTTTTTAAGTGTTTGCTTTATGACTGTATTAATGTTCTTTATAAATAAACTGAAGTGGATAATGGACTAATTGTATTATACATAACTTCAGTGGTATAACTCTTTTGGCTCTACCATTTAGGGGTGTTCAGGTGAAGACTTTACTGGGTTTGACAGCGACCCCTTCATCAGTCACGCAGACTCAAAAGCCCCGACCCAAACACCTTAAGCCGAGGGCTGAGCCTCCACCCAAGAAGAGAAGGAAATGGAAGGAGTTCTCGCCCACTACCTCAGGATCATCGGTAGAGGAAGGTAGTCATTTCTGCTACTCAATCAAAACAATAACAAAAGACCTGGTTTGATAATGTCGGGAAGCAGCAAAGGAGCATGAGAATTGTTTTCTTCTTCTTGTGTTTGGTTCCCTGTGAATTTGTGCTTTACAGTGTGAGAGGCAGTGGCAGAGGTTATAGTAGAGATGGGTGAAGCAGATGATGTCATTAAAAGACTCAACTAAAAGAAATTGGTCCATAACTTGTATAAAAATTGGATTTGAAATTTTTGGATGATGTAAGATCACAACTCAACAAAATGCAACATTAGTCTTGTTTTTGATCTTTTATTGTAGAAATGTTACATATAATATCTTTAAACTTTGGCTACAGCCACACTGACATGTTTTGGTCCTGAAGGTGCTTTAAGTGTATCACATAAACATTTACAATCTCTGGTAAAAGGTAAGACCAGTGATTTCTCTGCTTCTCTGTATGGTGGAGGTTTGAACGGGCCAATTGCTGAGACCCAATCAGGAATCGAGTGTGGATATAACTAAAATGCAATGCAAGAGATTTCAAACTAAATCAGTGCCATGAGTATTACTGAAATTCCTAGTGTTAGAACTTGATGTATTTTAAAACAAACAAAGGTGTGTGGAAGAAGTGTCAGTTTGACATTATGATTTTGTTCTTCTAATAATTTCCAGCAGGATGTATACACAGTGTGCAATGGTGCAGTGTTCAGTGTTCTGCAGTGTTCTGATGTAAGTTAGATCAAAATGCTCTCTGGATCTTAGAATTCTCTGTCACACACTCCCAGATTTGAACCCTCCAGTGCCGTTTGCTTCACGGTTCCTCAACACACGAACCATGAAGGAGACATTCAAGAGTTTTGTGGAACTGCTCATCAGCGTTGCCTTAGATGAAGATGTAATGACAGCACTCGAGAGGGCAAATGGTGAGTGGACTTACTTTTTTTGGACAACTAGCTGCTCTCATTTCAAGGAGCCTGATAATAATATTAGGTCTGACTTGTAATATTTTAGATGAGTTGCTGCTACCACACATGAAAAGAGTTGACGGGATGATCACTGACAACAGGAAACGTCTGCTTCACAAACTGCACATTGGTCAAGTCCTAAAGGTGGGTGTGTCTACAAATAAGTATGAGAACTGTTAAATGTGTACAAAGTTTGTAAAAGAGAAGTAAAAATGATGATTATGCCCTGAATTCAGAAGAAATGGTGTCACTTTACAGTATCAACAAAATGGCTCACATAACTGAAGTAATTTCTTTTGTTTCAGATGCTACCAACATTTTTAATCCTACATAATTTAAGATGCAGTGGAAACAACCAAAAAATATCCTAATATCTTGGTTTGATTTAGTTAATGTGGTTCCACAGGTTTAGATGACTAAATGAGAAATGGCCCATGTTTCAAACTGTATCTCTTTGATAGTAAAACATGGCAAACCATAAGCATAGCTGTACTGTAGTTTAGTGAACTGAGATGGTTCTTTTATGTGTGACATTTTCTATTCAGATTAATAGGAAAACCTTTGTTTTTATATCTGGACCTTCAGACAGCTTTAGACAGCTTCCCAGAAATCTCAGTGGTCACCGAACTGAAGAAGGATGGAGAGACGCCAGCCTTTAAGGTGCGTCTCAGTGGGAAGGCCTACAACAAGAAGACCATGAAGCCCTACAAGATGAACAACAAAGTGCCTCAAGTAAGGTCACTTAGTTGCCTGGTTCAGAGCTGAGATTAATGCATCTCAAGTGTACAGCTTCTGGGATCTGGCATCTGACATTAGCATGCATCTCTTATGTGCACCTGTACATGCCTCTTTGTGAATTTTAAAAGGATAGTTCAGGGCTTATTAGTTTTTTGCATTTTCGTATGATCATGCTGTCCATCCCTCACATGGATGAAAACATGAATGCCAGCAGGGATGCAAGGAAAAGCAGCCACTTTTTTAGCCACTTTACAAAATGCTCACCAAATATAATCTGCACCTTTGTCAGTCTACGATATCTCAACAATATGTTTTCCTCTTTTACTGTTGGACAGCCTTTCCCAGCTGGAAAGTGAAATTTATAAACCACTCATTCTCCTTCATCAAAGTTCATAATTAAAATCAGCATTTTTAGCTTGCAGGCCCACAGGAGCCGGTCTACTGTTGCCTTGTTCGACTAAGGTCACAAAATAACACTTAGAAGTTCCAAATGAAGACAGCAGTGGATCAACAACTCCGGTGTGAGCATGTCATTGTTTTCAGAACATCCCATGTACTTTTCTGTCAGCAGAGGGTGCAGTTTCACCATATGCCCCAGTCTCTCATGTGTTCAACACTGATATCACTGTCCTTTTTTTCCTGTTTCACAGTGTCTCTTATTTCACTGATTTAAAGAAATGTTTGTCAGACTTTGTTTTTCCTTTTTTAGGAGTATACAGTGGATCAGCAGAAAACTCAGTGGTTCTCTCTGTACCACTCTTTGCAGCATTACAAGTACCACACATACCTCATGTGTAAAGACGAGGTGAGACATGATCCAGCACTCTTGAGTGTTGCTTTGCAGCTACTACATAAAGGGGCTGTATGATAGATTGTTGATGCCTTAATCATTTTAATGTTATAGAATGAATAGTTGCACTCAGGTACTGCATGTTTTGTTCATGTTTCAGTCAAAGCACTCAAAATATTATCCTGAAATATGGGATATATTGCCAGACCACCCACAATATGCTGGAGTCTTGAGTATTTAGTTGAATACATTTACTCTCTCACTCACTCATTTTCTACCACTTTATCCACTGACGGTCGCAGGGGGCGCTGGTGCCTATCTCCAGCTAACATAGGGCGAGAGGCAGGGTACACCCTGGACAGGTCACCAGTCCATCACAGGGCCACATAGAGACAGACAACCATTCACTCTCACATTCATACCTACGGGCAATTTAGAGTGTCCAATTAACCTAGTCCCCAAATCTGCATGTTTTTGGACTGTGGGAGGAAGCCGGATTACCCGGTGAGAACCCACGCACCACGGGGAGAACATGCAAACTCCTTGCAGAAGGGCCCTTGTTCCAACCGGGTTGTGAACCCGGGACCTCTTGCTGCAAAGGCAAGAGTGCTAACCTTGCCAACCGTGGGCCCCTTGAATACATTTACAGAATTTTAAATGTTAATTTAAATTTTTTTAAACTATTGTGATTTTTTTCAAAAAAAAAATCATGGTAAAACATTGAAGTTCTCCAGCAGGTGAGCAGGAGACAGCTGATCAGCACTCCAGTATGAAACTGATCTTACGCAACCTTCTCATTTACCTTTTAATGGCCTATAGACCATCATGTGAATAGGAGTATGGTCTTATTTTTTGCACAATAAAAAAAAGTATGTGACATCATGTACACTCCTGTTTGCCTTGCATGGACAACAGTAGCCGATGTCCAACCCCTGCTGTTACCGAGTAATGAGTGAGTTGTAGTTTGTCAGAATGGAATCTGAAAATTGAAGTCAACAAATGACAACCAGACTCCAACAGAAACCTCACAAAAGGAAAATGCTGAGCACCGGCAGCATGTTGCTTAGTTACCTCTGTGTAGATTCTCATTCACCCACGTCATAGTTTTCCAGTCACTGAATCATTTCAAAA
Source organism: Brachirus orientalis (assembly GCA_016785285.1). Taxonomy (NCBI): domain Eukaryota; kingdom Metazoa; phylum Chordata; class Actinopteri; order Pleuronectiformes; family Soleidae; genus Brachirus; species Brachirus orientalis. The sequence continues at coordinate 119,320 of JAFBJR010001042.1, read as the reverse complement.
CTGCAAGTCCATTTGCTACTTTGTCAATGACTTTTGCATGATTTAGTTATGGCATCAGTGTGCATCTTGTCCAAGAGAAAGATTCTGCAGTCACCCCAGTCATTGTTCTGAAACAAAAACTGCATTTAGCCCCTTTGCACTCTGTCTTTGTTGTATTAAAAGATAAATGTTTAACTCTCCTGTCTGTGGTTCTGCCCGGCAGATCACATCTCTTCGTGTGCAGGCAGGTGATCTGGGGCAGGAGGAGACTGTACAGAAATGTCTGCAGAATGGAGCTTGGGTAGAAGGGCTATTTGATCGCTTTGGAGACCTAATAAATCAAGTGCAGCAGGCCTGCCAGTGATTCATCCCTGTCTGGGCTGTTTTTTTTTTTTTTCAAAGAAAGAAAGAGAATAAAAACACAAAATAATATGATGCCTCCAGCTCAAAGTAGCAGCAGAATGATGGACGCGATTGAAGAGATTGAAATCAGCGACCTGTCAGTTGTCTCGTCGTAAGGATGTTTGGAGGCTTGTAGCGTAAAAGTGACAACAGGCGAACAGTGGGACAGCAGTAACGTTTACAGGCTGTATCACTGCTTCCCAGCAGGAAAATCATACCCTTAATAATGAAGAACAATGACTTGTCTGGGACTACTTTGGAAGATCTTCACATCAAGCTTCTTCACGCCTTTGTAGCTTTTGCAGTTACAAGCCCACTTTTTATGGGCCTTTTCATAGATTTCTAAACATTTTTAAATCTTTTTTTAGTTAAATTTCAGATTATAACCAATGAGTATTTACCAGTTAGACAACCATTGGCATAGAAAGTAGAACACAGCAAATAAAAATGCAGAAATCTACATTTATAACAAGCTATGATCAATCATTTTGACACACAGGCTAAGAATTTATGTATTGTGTATATAAACTGTAGTTGTATACTGTTTTATAATGGAAAGACAACCTATATATAATGTACATTTTGTATAAAAGGGCATGGAGGTGTAAACTGCAGCAAAATGTATTAATTATATACTATAAGTATATTTTGGTTAAAATTATTATGCTTCAAACACCTCTTTGCTTATAAATCAATTTTTATTCATCAAAATGTTATTACCTTGGTTTATCTAAGGGTAAGATCACGAAAGTCTTTATAATCCTTTACAAACATAGCCCACATTTTTTTGATGAATAGATATATATTTTTCACAGAAGTAAATATTATGCTCTTGTTAATTAGATTTTAAGACACTTTCCTTTTTTTTCTTGTTCACAGTGCTTAAAATTTGACAGACAGTTACCAGTTTTATGTAATCAAAATGATCTTGTCTAAAGATGCAGTTTGTAAATAAAGAGTTGCATGTATTTAACACTTGTTTTCTGTATATGTTTTTCTGAAATGCAGAATTCTATTACATTCCGACTTGAAACATGGTTTATGGAATACTGGCTTCATTGATAACAATGGTGCCAGCAGTGTTATCTACTTGCTGCAAACTTTGCTTATGTTTTTGGTTTCATAATTTGGTCTGTTGCACTCCCAACCACCACGCTTCCACTAACACCTAGTAGCACTTCAACATATTGGCTGCAAGCAGAGAGCAGCTTCCTGCCAGGCTTAGAAATCACCCAACAATTCCAGATCTCAAAAGCCTTGCTACTTCAAAAATGTCTCAAGCAGAGGAGAAACAAAGGTCTGCAGTGAAGACGCTGAAAAGGGAGAGAATGCTGACTTGCCATTGTGAATACTTTGTGTCAACAGTCCATTATTGTTACCTTGTCATCCCTTCTTTCCATGTAATAATTCTTGGGTGCTGCTCCAAAGTAAAATGCATGGTTCTCAAACTGGCACATGAGCTTCCTCTGGTGGTACAGAAATACTGTTCTACTGTATACACCGGGGTATGTGTTTGGAGTGCAGCTGAGGAGCTTAGGCCACAGTGCGTAGGAAATGAAACAAATAAGCAAAAAAATTAAAAAAAACAATTAGAGTCACTTTATCCCCCACCTTAATCTTATTTGGCTATACCAGTGTGTAGTGTGCATCCTCCTGTGAAATGTCTGAGAAATAACTGGTAGTAGGATAGTTATATATGTATATGTGTGTGTTTGTGCAAGATAAATGCCATTCGATGTTTTATCACTGTTGCTTCTCCAAAGCCTTGTTGATGCCCTAAGACATCAAAACTCCACTCAGAACCGATCGTCCGGCTTTTCCTCACATATCTGACATAATTTAATATTAACTTCACCACTGATCTCAAACATGTCCTTCACAACTCGTGTTAGCTCTGTTCAGAGAGGCCAGGTCACGTTATACTTCACCTGCTTTTTTGGAGTGGGCTAGTTGACATTGGACCATGGACTTGACGGAGGCAAGAAACTTGTCATAATCCTTGTTTGCCATGTTCTCATGGCCAGACTATTCACTTTGTGTCATCTGGAAGTTACTTGGGGCTGTTGAATAAAATATAATTGTTCTGCCAGACCAGCCACAATGCAAAAATTGCCAGACAAAAGTGTCTCTGTGCTGTAGCGAAACTTCTCTGAGGAAAACCACTGTCCTCTTGTCCTTTGGCCGTGCAGGGGAGTGGGGGCGAAGGACGACCAGTCAGGCAAGCGTTTGAGATTCCAGTACGGGCACGACTGGAGAAGACAGATACTGAGTGTCTGCTCTCCACATGCACAGACATATGAATTTTAATGAGCTGCATTGTTCCATATGTGGGAGACATGCTGAGAGGGCGCTTGAGGCACCATGAGAATGTGAGAAGGGCACAAATGCTGGAGGAACGTGTTGATAAAAACCCTAATCAGCCTCCCAATTTGAATAAGTTACTACTAAACCCAATGATGGTGTAGTTTTTAAAGGTGTCATTATTATTAGTAGTATTACCTTTATTGAACCAGGAAAGCCTCACTGAGATTTACCAAATCTTTTTTACAAGGCTGTGCTTGGCAGCAGAACATTAAAAAGGATATAGTAGGTAAGATTTCTGCATTAAATGTTCTCCAAAAATTAGACAAAATCCACAGAAATACATACATACTGAACTGTTTCATTCATTTCAGTCACCTTTTAATGATGTCATCCACTTTGCTGTCTCTGTTTAAGAATGAATGTTTAGTATGCCACAACTTGATTATCTGCATATTACCTTTGTTAACACTGAATTTCAGTTTCATATTCACTTTGTCTAATTAGTGTAAAAACTGATGTCTCTATTCTAATTATTTTGACCTAAAAATGCAGTTTTCAAATGAAAACATACCAGTTTGGATTATAGACTCAGTGAGCCATGTTTCCTGCTTTTCCTGGATTAAATTCTTTAATATCTTTGTCATTATAATTTATCACTGAGTGTAAATAAACATCATCTTGAGTAACGTCGCAGAAAGGAAAATAAATTCCAGGCAAATGTGTGGTACCAGGATAGTAAATATTGCTTTGACCTTGTGCATTTGACTTTGTGCTTGTATTAACTCAAGTCCTCTCCCACTGTCTGTCTGCCTGCCTGTCTGTCTATCTGTCTGTCTGCATTGGTATAAGCTTGTTTCACTATTCAGCACTGAAATTACAACTTCAGTTTCTTCATGCGTTTAAAACCTGGTCACACAGGCTGTCATCTGAAGAGTCGTTTAACCAGTTTCAATGAAAGGCCTCGGAGTTGAACAGAAATTCGAAGGTTCATGTTACTTTTGTTTTGTAAAGATACTGTATACTAGGAGAACTGCAACAGAAACGAGAAAAGATATAATTTTAACACAAAGGTAACTGCCTCCACAATTAACTGTACATGTAAAAATCCAACTCTTGGATACCTATTGATATGTATTGATATGTATTGATATGTATTGATATGTATTGATATGTATTGCAGTTCCATAGTAGAGATTCGGGATAGATATATAGATAGAAAAATATGAGAAGAAATATTAAAAACTGTATAAATGTAAAAATATAGGAAGAGAACTAAATATGCTAAAAAAAACATATAAGATATAAGAAATTCAAAGGTATTCAAATATAAAGAATGTACAGAATTCACATTGGAAATTGTATATATAAAATGAAACTTCATCTCCCATTCCTGACTTCTAACTGCCTGCCCACCATGTTACCATGGGCTGGGTTGTATTTCGTATTAGACTGATAGGTATGTTTTTTGTTTTGTTTTTTTTTTTTTGTCTGTATGGACAAAATTGGTGTTCAGCAGAAATCACTTTCCATACAATACTGCGGAGCAAATAGAATTGTGTAATGTGTGAATGTTCCTTTAAAGTTGTGCCCATGCAGACAGGTGTGCTGTCTCATTGGTGCAGCTGGACAGGGAAGGAGAAAGGAGAAGGACATTTTGTCTTCACATCTTCCTTCTGCTCACATGTTTTCACCTCCACCTGTTGGGAAACAGCATTTTTCTACATAGGAAAAAAACCTGTGATCAAACCGGTTTGTCCCATTTGCAGGCCTCACCCTTCACATCGCGCCCCTGCCTCGTGATTGCTGTCTTCTCTTTTGTTCAGCCAGGGAGCAACACTGTCTTCACTGAGTCAACTTACTTTTTGTCAGACTATCTTAACACCTTAAGAAAGAAGGCACCGGGAATATTTAGAGAAAGGAAAAAATAATTGTTTGAGTTACAGCATGGTGTATTTACTCCAGTATAATATGGTATAATATAGTATTATATATCCAATGCAACTTTTAAAACCCGAAAGGTGCCTTTAATGAAACAATTTTAATTTATTTTTTAAGTTATTCTATTTAAAATCTTTTAAAAACCACAATTACAATTCATTATAAAACCTTTTTATTTGTTGTGTGGGGTTGTGTATATCATTTTCTTACATGTTTATGTTCTTAGGTTGTTTATTTAATATTTATATTAAATCCTTTTTTTATATGAGCACTTTTATTTACCTATCTTGTCAGATTTTTGTAAAACTCTTTTGTTTTATTTCTTCTTCTTCTGCACTTTTTGACACTGTTCTGAAAAGCACAATATAAATACGTTTCTGTTGTTCTTAATAGTAGTAGAAGTAGTATTTTACTCCAAATTATTTCTAATTTGTCATACAGATGCACCCTTTGGGCTTCGGCTATGTTCTAAGTTTCTGTTTTACTTTGTTAATATTGATTTAAATTGCAATTTAAAATGTTTTTTTTTTATGTCTCTATATTTATGAAGGATGCTTCACAAAATAAAAAAAAGGAAACCCTGTCCTTTTCACAGCTTCTACGTTCAGCTGTGTCCGCTCGTAGATGATAGTTATTTCTCATTATTATCCCCTGGTTACGGTCATCATCATCATCATCATCATCAGCAGCAGCAGCAGCAGCAGCAGCAGCAGCAGCAGCAGCAGCATTATGATGCACGGCAGTGGGCGGGGCCAGTACTGTACGTGCGTCACGCTCTGAACTGGAGACCAAGGACAGGGACCGAGAGTGTAGTGGACTGTAGTGGACTCTGTCTTCACTCAGTGGAGGAAGTCTTCCTGCGCCGAGCACCAGGTAAGTCAAACCAGTATAATCACTATTCCAGGTGGTGGAATCACGCGTGGTTAATGTGTTTAAAAACAAGGATTTCTGCCTGGTTTTGGATTTGACTGAAACCGTAGGTGGTGTTTGTTAACTGACGGACCATGTCATTGAAACAACCAGTGCTTTGGGGAACATTTGTTAAGACTTTTCTGTTTCTGGAGGTTTTTGGGTTTTTTTTTTCTATTAATAAGTGATCATGTGTCATTGTGTTTAAAAAGGTATATGTTGACAGTATTCACCTTACCTTTCTTTGCACTTAAGGTCAACATTTTTATGGGATAATGTCATAAAAGTCTTCATAAACATTTAAATGTCTGATACGGGATTATAAGAGCAACGTGTCCGGGTTCTGTGACATTTATGAGTGCAGACTCAGCAGCCTGCACTACTGCATGGTGTGTTTATTTTAAAACACAGTGGAATGGTAGAATTATGTATACATGGTACCACACACTCACACAGGATATGAGGGTTTGAATCCATACAGGACAACAAAACATGTTCTGATCATGTTACCAGTCTGAGCATGTCAGAGGAATGAGCTGTTTAACAACCTGCAACTACCATTTTAATGCCTTGAAATGACTGAACCTGTGCTGCCGCTTTGTTTGTGGCAAGAGTTTAAGATTTTTTTATTGTTATATACTAAATAACAATGCTATAAATATCGGAAAACTGTTTGTCCAGGTTATTTCCAGGTTAAAAGTAGCATTTTCTTTACACATGTTCAGAGAGTTGTCCACAGAGGGAAGGATTCCCTTGGGTGTGTGTGTGTCATCTGTGCTGCTCCCTCTGAGGTTATTTACCTACACTGATGTGTGCAAACACCCGCTGTACTGTTGTCCTTGGCTGGAAACGCACCAGTGCTTTGTCCTACAGTGAAGTCAAGGAGAGACTTTGCCTCAATTCTGAAAACTGGCATCAAATCTCCTCATGGCACCAGCAACAAAAGGTGACGGAGTGGAGTGGAACAGAGTTCCCAGGATTGTTGTGGAGTGGAACAGAGTTCCCAGGATTGTTGTGGAGTGGAACAGAGTTCCCAGGATTGTCGTGACCCTCACCTGACCTCCCCCACTTCTTTAAGTCGAAACAAGCATTAACAGTATTGATCAGATCTGGATTTACTGTGTGAGTAGTAATCCTCATGCGATTCTCCAGATGGACCCATCCCAACTACTACATCCAGGATTTTGTTGTACTAATTGTATTAATCTACATTTGCGGTTAATTTTAGTGATATTTATATAATATGAAGGACTTTAAGGATTTTGTTTTTTAACTGGAGTTTATGAAAGAAGGATTTTAATGAATTGTATCATCAGCCTGGGACATATTTCATGATTCCTGTTACTTAAAAGGTCCAGAGATACTCACATCTAATGATGAGAAAGTGAACAGAAAGACATGGACGACTCTGCTCACCCCACCCTTTCCCAAGCACGTTTACGGAACTACGGTGGCCTTTACATACCAGAAAGAATGTTGCTCTTCTTTGTCTGTGTAGTAAGGCTATGATTCACAATCTGAAATGTGTGCTTTGGCTCTTTATTAGTGTGGACTGCTATAGAAACATGTCAGCACAAAATGGGGGCCTTCGTAAAACAAGGCCCCTGTTTAAAGTATATATAAAAGTCATATTTTAAAGCCATTTTATTTTAGAGCAATTATACACATATACAACCATACTTATGGGTAGAATAATCAATTGTTGCCATAAACTTGTAACCTGTTAAAATGTTTTTTGTTTGAACAACTGCAGTCCTTGTTGGTCTTCCCTGATATGCAAATCCCCAGTTCAGGATGATTTTCTCCCCCAGAAGGATGCACAGTTTGACTTAGATGTATCTCAATCGTCAGCAGATCTCCAAACAATCCTCTACACACTCATGTCTTCTCCCATGGAGCAGTTTTTTGGTTTTGTTTTTTATGGAGTTGGTGAATATTTGTTTGCCGCTCTCATGTCGCCCTTGCTTGGTGTTTTGTTGTCCTGTTGTACAGATGGGTCAGTATTTGTATTTGTCATCTTGTGTTATCATAACACAGAGCCTTGCTGCTGCTGCTGCTGCTGCTGCTGCTGTCGGAGTCTGATTTATGGCCCCTGGCCTCAGGAAATCTCTCAGATCCTCCCTAAGCATTTGCTCAACAGGCTTTAAACACCTCCTGTTGTGAGATGAAAGCCACAGTAACATGTCACTGTAAGGCCACCACCTCTGCTGTCCCTCACTGGTCTCACTGGTTGTGCTCAAATGACACAAACTCTTATCCAAAATTAAAATACATTAGGAAGTGGGCGAATGGAGTGTTGACCGCAAGAACCATCTATAGCCTTTTGTGGGTGTACAGTTTACTGTAGCCTATTGGAGGATAATACAATAGGAACACATGAGGATATCTCTTATGAGAGGAGGCTCACAATATGATCATTGTCTCTGTTTCCTTGTGTGATTAAGTGCTGCAGACTGTGTTGAAAGATTGCATGTAAAATATCAGCCACACAATCTTGTCCTTCATATTTTTCATCCCTTTCCACCACAAATGCAGCACAAATGCACTTATGTAGCAGCAAGCCTAATGCTCAACATTCTTCTCCTTATTTATTTTATTCTCTGCTGCTAAATTCACAGACTAAAGCAATTGGTTCTTAAGCAATACTTTTTTATTTCAGTTAAATTAAGCTTTTGAATACTGTACACACAATAAGCATGTTTCAGAGGAGGATTTGGGTTTGGCTACTGCCCCCATGAGATCCAAGACCTTTACTTGTTATGCCCACGTACATTAATTCAAATTCAGATTTCAATTATGTGCCATTACACAGAGGACAGGGAGTGTCTTTTTTTGCTAAAGGCAGAAAATACAAGTCTCTGAAGTGTCTGAGAAAGCACTCAGACAAAAGGCAAAGCTGAGCTAGTCTTTGTATGGAATAGTGTTGTACATCTACAGTTTTTATTTCTTCCAGTTTTTTGTTATTATGTCCCTTGAAAAATGGCTTGGCCTTGACAAGTAATAGGAAAAACATATTTCGCAGAGCGCAAAGTTTGTTTCACATACATTTGTTCAGCTATTCAAATGTTCAAACACAAAAATCTCATATCTCCAGTAGGGGAAAAGTACTTCAGCCTTCCATCCCAATCTGCTCCCTTTTCAGTTCCCTCACTTACTCTTTTCCTCTTCTATCAGGCATGGCTGGGAAGCCTTTCCGGGCCACCTACATCTGGAGCAGCATAATTTCTAATCTCCACGCTCATGTCGAGGTCAAATGCAGACGCCACAACCTCAAGTCCTACCAGGACTGCTTCCTGGGCTCAGAGGCTGTGGATGTGGTGTTGGCACACATCACACTGAACCGCTTCTTTGGTGATGAGGCAGTGCCTCGCTACAAGGCCGCTCGCCTTTGTCAGGCCCTGATGGACTCCAGGGTGTTTGAGCCAGTGGGCATTAAAGTCTTTGGGAAGGAGAAGAAGCGAGCAACATTTGAGGACAGTAGCTGCAGTCTGTACAGATTCCCAAGCCCAACGACGCGCTCCTCATCGTCGCTGACTGACACCAACTTCCACTCCACCAACACCATCGAAAGTGGCTATGACTCGCCAAGTATGAACAGGAACAAGAACAGTTACAGTCCGTCACGTGAAAGGTGCAGATTCATGTCACAGCATCTCCACATCTCACTTTTGATTTACGTTGCTCTCCTTCCTCCTGATAGTTAGAGTTAAAGCCAAGTCCAGCATGACTTTGCAGTGAGCGGCTCTGAAAACAAGTGAAGCATGAAGTGAAGTGATACTGGTTGCTGGTTGCTTCCGATTAGAAACAACAATTGTACTGAAATCTCGTTTAACTCTCGCAAAAAAAGGCTAATTGCCGTATTTCTCAAAAATGTCAAAACTGTTGAGGTGATTTTCTCCTTGATTTTTAGGCTGTTACATAAAGTCAGGGAGGCCGTTGAGCACTTAGCAAAGACAGACAGGATGCTTGACTGTCGAGGTGCCAACATATGGCCGGCTCATTGAGCTTTTCTCCTTTTTGATGCTGAGTTTTAGTGAGAGTGACAGCAACAGACTGCACCATAGAACAAGTCTGACATCTGTTACGGCAGAGTCTAGTTCTAACAGTCTAGATGAGTAAAAGAACAATATGAATGCGATAGATAACATAAATATGAATAAATAATGTGCATTTCAAACAGTTTTATGCTTAAAATGAAGCATTAGTACTAAAAAAGCGTTAAGCATTTTTGTTTCCTTAATTTTCCTCTGATTGCTGTGACTCTTCAGACAAGAGGTGCTGAGCTACTCCCCCCACTCCTCTGTGAAAACAGACAAATCACTGGAGGACGTGCTCGGAAACCTCAACCTGAGCTCAGCCATCACTCCTCAAATGAACAACCTCGGCCTCTCACAGGAGCGTAAGTGGATGACATGCAGGAAAATAACAAACAGGACAGACTCTTTCTTCAACATGTCTCTACATATATGTGTGTGTGTGTGTGTGTGTACCTATGGCCCTTATCATGTTTATGTTCTATTACAGTTGTAGATGAGGTGTGGCACCAGCAGGCGGTGTTCAGGCTGCTGCAGCTGATAGAGCTTCCCCTACTGGAAAACTTGGAGGGCAAGGACACATTGCGGCCTCGACTGCACGACATGGGCAGTGACCCAGACCTTTTGTACACATCAAGCTACCTAGATAGAGAAGTCCTCAAAGCCTTCAGCGAAGCTCAGTAAGAACTTTAATTGTTAATTGATCACTAAATTAATCAGCAACAAGATAAAGGGGTAGAAGATGAGTGAGTGAGTGAGTGAGTGAGTGAGTGAGTGAGTGAGTGAGTGAGTGAGTGAGTGAGTGAGTGAGGGTTTTGGTAAAAGTGAATATTTCTGGTTTCTTTGCTCTATATAACAAATAAATCATTAAAAGTGAATCATTTTGGGGAATATTTTTTGACATTTTATGGACCAAATCCATGAATTGATAAAATAATCGACAGATTAATTGATTATGAAAATAGTCGGTAAAATGTGTGTGTAAAATGTAGTATCATAGATTTATGGCTATCACAAATACTGTATATGAAACATGAAAAGCAAAAAAAGTTCCCTTTAAATATCAAAAGCTTACCTGAAAATCCTTGAGTTCTTCTGTCATAGAACTGTTCCATTTGCTGTCTCTGTTTAAAATAACTGTATTTTCCTCTACCCAAGGGCAGATGAGTGGATGTCAAGGGCGGTGGACTGTCTCGAGTTCTTGCCTGATGAGCTGGTAGTTGAAGTCAGTCGAGGACTTTCTGCTTGTACAAATGACTTACTCCGGTGCAAGAGGCTCCTTTATGAGGTCCTGGCACAGCATTACAGACAGACACAACAACCACCCCTTCTCAGCAACCACGTCTTCGACATTCACACCGGCATCTCAGAGTTACTCGGTAAAAGGGCGAGCTGGTGTGTTTTTTCTGATGCACTTGGTCAGGTTTCATAAGCTTTATTAAATAATGTTAGAATAACAATGTTGCTGTCAATGCCATTTTTGACAGAAAGTCTAATTTCCTCATTCTTGCATTTTCTTTGGTCTGATGTCAGTAAACGGTAGGCAAGATCAAGCTCTCGAAGCTCTGCAGCTGAGCCTGAAGCTGCAGGACTCGCACAGCAGGGAGGAGCTACGCAGACTTTTGAGATTTATGGCCACTGCAGCCACGGTCCAGGAAGTGAAACTGCACAAGGAGGTGAGTACTTGGGTATATTTTATGTGCGTGTGCAGAGGTTTATATTTGATCCTTATTAATACCAGATACTTTACTTTTCAGATTGAGAACAGAATGGCAGTGAAAAGGTCTTTCTCAAATGCCATTGTCTACAGCAGACGACTCTCTAAAGGAAAGGTGGATCTGATGGTTTTGTTCATGATGGATAACCACTGTGATCTATTCAAAGTAAGTATTTATATAATTAAGAAAGTATTATATAATTTAATTTATAATCATATACAATTTATCCGGGTGTGTGAGTAAACTGTAAGTGTCTGTAGGCAATGTAAGGATTAAACAACTCTGCAAGAGACCTCACACAGCCACATTATATTAAAGAGATAACAGACAACTTTCATATTCCGAATGTTTAGTTGCTCCATTCATTTCCATCACTGGGAACAGACACCAGTAGGACAGTAATCCTGCTGTCCAAGAATATAATAGAATTATATTGTATAATATTAATTGTATATAATGTTGTCGTTTTTATTCACATTAAATTGGATGTGAAATCAGTTTTCACATCCAAATGACAACTTTAGGCTAACAAGTTCCACTTGAAATGGTTTCTTTAAAGCTGCAGTGCGTAACTTTTGTTGTCCTGATGGAGGGAGCATTTGTGTGAATACATCAGCAGCACAGGGACGGGCGGGGATAAGAACCTTTTAATATAAGAACCGTTTTTTTTAACAGTAGCGGGAGTTTTGGTGGAGCTGATATGTGTCAGCATGCATTCTGTGAACTTATTTGAAAATGGTTTGAATCTAACAGACATTTGTTTTTATTTAAAATGTTTAACACTACAATTTTAAATCAGAGAAAATAAAGCCTTCATGTCTTTTTTGTTGTCTTCTACTAGATTCCTGTTTCATTGCACAAGTTGGTCAGTGACAGAATAATTAATATCATGAAAGGCAAAGATCCAGACCTGATGACAGGTTTGCCCCTTTTTTCCTTGTTAAATATCCCTTGCTATAGATAAAAGATGAACCTCTTCCACTTTATTTGTTTCTCAATCCCTCTTTACCGCAGGGTCGACATACTGCACAAGACTGAGTGCTAAGGCCTACTCAGAAAATGCAGAAAAAACCACCAAAGAGGAACTTTGGTCACTATTGCGGACAGTCTACGAGAACCCTACAATCTCCATAAAAGAAAAGAGGCGGCTGCTGGGACAGTTTTATAAAGGACACCCAGAGATTTTTGTCCAGTACTTTGGAAATAGATTGTCCACTATAAACATTGCTTTAGTAAATTCTTTTTAAAAACTTGAATAATAATAATGTAAAAAAAAAAAGACAAAAGCTAATGTTATGATTTGTGATATAGTATTTGCTTGTGTGCAAATATTCTAAACTACTGAAAAATATACTGCAATATTGAAGGACATTGTCTTATTTCTCTGAAGGTATTTCTTTGGTGCAGGACACATATTTCTTTGGTGCAGGACACATGAACATGAAATGGCAGTTGTATGTGAAACTTTTCCATGTTGACAAAATGAACCATTTGTTGCTGAGTTTTTTATTATTATTAATTATTTGTTTTTACGCCACAGCCAGTGAGGTTTGTATATACTGAATAGTAGCTGCTCCACGGACATTCTTTGTGCTTGTGTCCATTCATCTGGTTTCTCATATACAGTGAGATGCACAGACTGAGGAACAATGAAATGGATATTTGAACCTGGGAATTTGAAATTCTGATTATGTTATAGTCACCAGTCAGAGGATATCATAGCAATCGTCCTTCTAGGCCCTTGCCGGGCCAAATCCTTTCTTGGCCCGCTTCATTTTTCCCGTGTCAGCCACTGGGAATTTCTGTTCCAACGGCTCCCATGGGTTAGCTGCAGTTCACATTCTGACCACAGTTTTATACGGGAGGACAAGGGGGGCGCTGTTGAGGTCCTGGCTCTGCCTGTCAGCAGGCTCAGGACACAAGTGAGCTGTAGTGTGAAATGGATTCATCAGCAGTGTGCCTTATCTATAGACAGAGAGTGGCAGTTTTAAAAGAAAACAAACATTTCACTTCGCATTGTCCGATTACTTACTCATTACTCAACCTAATTTCATTTTCTTTTTGACTAGCTGTGGATGCAAAGTGTATTTAAGCTTCTGTTTTAAATAAGTTTTTTTTTACATCTAATCCAGAAATAAATGGCTCACAAGCTGCAAACATGGCTGTTCTAGTAATCAGATACTGGTCCAAATTAATGGGGTAAAAGGCTACGAGTTTGTAATAGTAATAGAAATAGTAGCAATAGTATCAGTTTCTTGCCCGTTGTCTCAGCAATTTAACGCTTTCATTCAAATGAATGGGAAAGTGGTCCCATTCTTTCATCCCATGTTGAAAGCCTAAATATATTCGCAAACAGCAACAAATCTGTTTAAATAAGAAAATGAATCTCTCATTTTCTTATTTAAACAGACCTTTCTAAGACATTTTGATCAGTTGATGGTAAAAAGCAATTACTCTCCTTTATGGCCACTCTTAGACAGAAGCTTGACTACAAAAACATTTTAAGGAATCCTCAAATGTTTGTCATTCAGAAGCTATAACAGAAAAAAGTAAGACATCAATTTTAATAGTCTGGAGGCTTTGTCTCTAAATGAAGACATTTCGAAATGGTGCCAATTTGAAAGAATCAGACTTCATTATGTAATGTAATGCTTTTACTGTTTTTGCCAATGAATTGGCACAAAGGATGTGCTGGGCCAACAAATTAGGGTGTGATCAGTAGAATTTGAAAAAAGACAATCTGGGTAATATTGAATGTAATATTGAATATAGGATGTTTATTTTATTTTAAATGATTTAATGCAAAATCAAATATTATTCTCACATATAAACTCTTGTAGACTGGCTGAAATGAGCTTGATATCCTGCTATTTTCCAGAGGGAGTCTGATCGTTTGGACAAAAAGATGAGTGACAATTTCAGACCAGTGTGATGTATATTGCCACCTATATACATGATGATAAGGCTCAGCATTACTGCTGTGCAAGTCTTGTGAAGTAAAAACACAAAAACAAATGTGGTTTTCTTTTCCACTTTTATTGAAATTAACTTTTTCTCCAGATATCTAAAAAAAGCTTAATTCCACTTTGCCACTGTTGGAAGATCACAAGGCCAAAAATGTGCTGATTGAATTACTTGAATTAAAATTTATTTTACAGTTTAATGGGCAGTCTTTAAAAATAAAAACTTAACAAAACCAAAGCCACATGAACACTCAGGTATACATACAGTTTGTATGTCTGTGTGAGCGTGTGTACTGTATGCTTGTCTGTATGGAAAACAGATGCGTAATCTGTGAGAAACACTCAGAAATATGGACACACTTGTTACGACTGGCAGCTGTTGAGGATCACATTCTAGTTGGGTTCACCGGGTGTTTTAGTTACGTTAATCGAATCCTCTTCTGTTGGCGTGCGCGGTAGATGTCGTGTATGGGTGGAGCCACAGCTCCCTTGTCGTCCTCCTCGTCAGAGTCTGCATTTGGCCTCTTGACTGTCTTGGCAATAGTGTGGTTCTCTGTGGCTCCATTGCCCTCGCCTGCTGCATCAGGCTGTTTGCCAGTGATTAGCTCTACAGCAGCATCAACGGCTATAGAGACAAAAATGCTTTCATTAAATAAAATTTTAACACAGTGTGTTTACTTTGGACCTGTGGTTCACCAATGTAGGGGTTTATTGGCAGAAATTGATTGTTTTATGGAGGCCTTTTGGGTTTTGATGAGGAACTTGACGCAAACAACATCCTTCCTAGTGTGCAAAGGCCAACAAACTTTCTTGATGTGCTTGTGAAGGAGGGGAGAGTGTAGGAGTCCTCCAAGTATTGCCATCTGCACTCTCACCATTGGTTTTCACTAATTCCTAGACACTGGTTACGATATTAGAATAAATATAATTGGTCATATTTATTCCAATGTTGGGAAAGCTACAGACACCAGCTCTATTTCATTTTTTACAAAACCTGTATTTACTGATGTTATCGGGACTCAAAGAGGATTAAAACAATTAAGATAAGACACAAAATATGGACACCTCCCTAAACATAAGTGCTGACAAAAGCAACTTACTCTCAGGAAGTGTGCATCTCCTTAAGGTTTCCATGAGCTCATCCACTTGAACAAATGGACCCTGCAGGAAACAAAAGTGAAACATATTAGTTACTATTTGTTACCTGCCTATCCCTCTCAAATAAACAAATCAAAATAACCTAGTGTTTTGGCTGTTTGTACATTACTATACTTTTTATTTACTCAATGTAATCTATATAGCACAAAACTGCAGCTACTCACAGTGAAGCATGTAGGAGGAGGGAGGAGCTTCATTAGAATGACAGCAGCTGGGGGAACTGGGAAAACTCCACCAGGGACAGGGTGTAAACCTGGAGCTGCGGAGGGGAACACAAGCAGCTACATTAAAATCTACAAACTAGCAAATGTTTGCAATAAACTAATCTAACAACAATTTTAATAAATAGCTCAAAACAACTAATATTTCAAGTGGTCTCCAAATTCAACACAAAATGCCACCTTTAATGTCTACTGCAGTATCAAAATTATTCAATCCCTTCATGACAAGCACCTTTAGTACTTAGTAGATCACCCTTTGCTGTTTTGACTTGCTGCAAATGTGATGCATAGCCAGACACCAGCGTCTGGCACCGTTCCTGAGGAATCTTAGCCCATTCCTAATGGGCAAAGGCCATATCAGTTCACTAATATTCTTGAGTTTGTGTGCTGCAACCACCTTTTTCAAACCCCAGCAGAGATTTTCAATGGGTTTCCAGTCAGGAAACTGCGATGGCCACTCTAATATCTTCCAGGACTTCTTCTGAAACCAAGCCTTGGTGAACTTGCATACATGCTTGGGATCAGTGTCCTGTTGAAAGGTCCAATGATGCCTAAACTTCAGCTTCTTCATAGACAGCATGATATTTTCTCCCAGGATCTCCTGATACTTGATTGAATCCATCTTGTCCTCCACACGCTGCAGGTTTCCAGTGCCAGAAGAAGAGAAGCAGCCCCAGAGCATCACTGAGCCACTGCCATGCTTCACTGTAGGCAGGGTGTTCTTTGCTGCGTATGCTTCATTCTTCCTCCTTCAGATATAACGCTGATCCACAGGGCCAAAAAGTTCCAGTTTTGTTTCACTGCTCCACAGAACAGAATCCCAAAACCTCTTTGGCATATTTATATAGTTTTGAGCAAATTGGAGCTGACTTTTCTTGTGCTTTTGG
The DNA here is from genome assembly GCA_016785285.1 of Brachirus orientalis. Taxonomy (NCBI): domain Eukaryota; kingdom Metazoa; phylum Chordata; class Actinopteri; order Pleuronectiformes; family Soleidae; genus Brachirus; species Brachirus orientalis. The sequence continues at coordinate 102,807 of JAFBJR010001042.1, read as the reverse complement.
GTCAGTAGTAGTGTATGTCTAGGAGTTCAGGCATGGAGCCCTTCAGAGTTTTTGAGCATCTTACTGTGGAATATGAAACCTCAGCATCTGCTGCCACCAAGTCTTTTGCAGTCTGTTGAGGGTTTTGAACACCTGCTTCCCCAGGACTCTGGTAGCAGGTGTTGATAGCTTCCTCTTTCTGCCACATAGAGGTAGGAGTAACCACTGCTCCTTTAACTTTAAACATGTGAACTATGCTTCTTACTGTATCTCTAGGAACATTCAGTGCCTTTACTATTTCTTTGTATCCTTTTTCTTGTTTGTGCCAGGGAATGATCACCTCCTCTGAACTTTTTGGACAATTCTCTTGACTTGGCCATATTTCTAACATGCAAACATCACTGTCAACAATCCAGGTATTTGAGGTGATCTATCTCTAGCACACTCGATGCAGCTAATGAAGCCCTTGTGATTTGCAAAGGTGTGCTCTTAGGAGGAATTCTATTTAGGGGGTTGAATAATTTTGAAACTGCAGTAGTCATTAAAAGTAGAATTTAGTGTTGAATTTGGATAAAATCCAAATCCTTAATAATTTTATTTAACTATTTAAACTATTTGTGTGTAATTTGCTTATTGCAAACACCTGAAAGGTTTTAAATTTTGCCAGAAAATCTCAAATGCAGTGGGTGTTGACTTTTGATTGCAACGGTAAATCCTTTACAAATATTTAACACAAACATACTAAACTAATGATCCTGTCTTCACTGCAGCCAGGTTTTCACTGGTGTGTAAGAATATTTTTATTTGGTCTAAAAGTATTGGCAACTACATACGGGCAAGGTGACGCGGTTGGAAGGGGATCATCTGATTGGTGTCGGGTTTGGGGTACTCAGGTTTACGGTCAACTTCATCTTTCAATGCAGGTACAGAAGGCGCCACCACAGTCTCTGGGAGCAAAGCTGCCAGTTTGGAACGAGACACATCCTACAAACACACAACAACAACAGTTAAAATATCATGTTTAAAGAAAAGCTCTGTAAGTGTGTCCTCTACAGTGGGCAAAACACACACCTTATATCCAAGGGCCTTGAGTTCACTGGTAGAGCATGGATACAGGTCCATAAATTTGTATCTATCTACAAGCAAAGCTGTCTCTTTGCCTTCATACTCATCCTTAAAGGCAGCAAAACGCCTGCGTTCTACTTTCAGGATACTAGCCAGATCTCCTATGTTGCTCTCAAATGCCAGAAACCGAGCCCAGATCTCACTGAAGACGAAAAAAAAAAAAATAATAATAATAATCAGATGTTGAAAAATATTATTACAGATATCAAGAATGATGAAATAAAAATTAAAACAATTAAGTGACAATACCCTGATTTTTCCGGTGACAAGCTTCCTGAGGTGAGGACACGTTCAAACAGAACCCTGGTGTTGTTGTCCTCTGGAAAGAGGAGACAGTAAAATTAAAGAAGGGGTTATTAAGATTCTTTCTAAACAGCTGATTGAAAAAAAAATATTCTATACATAACCTACCATTAAGGTGAGAGAGGTAATCAATGTAAGCCAGTATGTACTCTGGAATGTCACCGTATTTCTTCAAACCCAGCTCAAAGATCTTGAAGGCCACAGATTTATCCTGTCGGGAGAGAGTTTTTAAAAAGGCATTTGTACAACTGGTTTTTGTCACACAGATAGTAAACATTTACAGTCAGGTCCATAAATATTGGGACATCGATATTGGGACATCGAGACATCGAGCCAAGTCTTTTTGGCTCTATACACCACAACAATGGATTTAAAATTAAAATGAACAATGAAATGAATGTGCTTTAACTGCAGACTTTCAGCTTTAATTTGAAGGTATTTACATCCAAATCAGGTGAACGGTGTAGGAATTACAACAGTTTGTATATGTGCCTCCCACCTTTTAAGGGACCAAAAGTAATGGGACAGTTGGCTGCTCAGCTGTTCCATAGTCAGGTGTGTGTTATTCCCTCATCATCCCATTTACAAGGAGCAGATAAAAGGGCTAGAGTTCAAGTGTGCTATTTGCATTTGGAATCTGTTGCTGTCAACTCTCAATATGAGATCCAAAGAGCTGTCACTATCAGTGAAGCAAGCAATCATTAGGCTGAAAAATCAAAACAAACCCATCAGAGAGACAGCAAAAACATTAGTTGTGGCAAAATCAACATTCTTAAAAAGAAAGAACGCACTGGTGAGCTCAGCAACAGCAAAAGACCTGGAAGACCACAGAAAACAACTGTGGTGGATGACTGAAGAATTCTTTCCCTGGTGAAGAAAACACCCTTCACAACAGTTGGCCAGATCAAGAACACTCTCCAGGAGGTAGGTGTATGTGTGTCAAGGTCAACAATCAAGAGAAGACTTCACCAGAATGAATACAGTGGGTTCACCACAAGATGTAAACCATTGGTGAGCCTCAAAAACAGGAAGGCCAGATTAGATTTTGCCAAACAACATCTAAAAAAGCCTTCACAGTTCTGGAACAACATCCTATGGACAGATGAGACAAAGATCAACTTGTACCAGAGTGATAGGAAGAGAAGAGTATGGAGAAGGAGAGGAAATGCTCATGATCCAAACCATACCACCTCATCAGTGTATGGCAGCCAATGGAACTGGTTCCCTTGTATTTATTGATGATGTGACTGCTGGGGGGCACATATACAGACTGTTGTAATTCCTACACCATTCACCTGATTTGGATGTAAATACCCTCAAATTAAAGCTGAAAGTCTGCAGTTAAGGCACATCTTGTTCATTTTAATTCAAACCCATTGTGGTGGTGTATAGAGCCAAAAAGATTTGAATTGTGTCGATGTCCCAATATTTATGGACCTGACTGTAACCGTGTGTCTCCTTCACCTTGCTGCAGTAGTATTCCATCAGTGCTGCCGTCACATACACATGGTGGCGCGTGCGTGGATCCTCACGGGCCTTTTTGAAGATGGTGCGACCTGATTTGATGCCCTCTGCCCTCCTTGCGAACTTCATGTACTGGATGTAGACCAGTGTGGGGTCAATGTCCTCAATGGCCAACAGCTTATTATAGATGCTGTGGACCTTCTCATATTTCATGCGACTCTGAGGACAGCAGAGATGTGACACTGGTCAATGCCACTCTAGTTAAACAATAAAGACATTTCTGATTCTGACAGCAGATAAAATACACTGGTCAATGTCCATGTTTCTTGCTGTTTCAGCTACAACTAGACACTTACTTCTTCATAGTCTGCAAATGAAAAGTACAGAAGCATATTCTTCTTCAGGAGTGTCCCGATAGCGCGTTCGTAGATGTTGGCTGCTTCATCACTGAACAGCTTGGAATTATTCATATCCTTAAATGTGAATAAAAATAAGCTTTAACTGAACTGTCAATAAAATAAACAGGTCATCACATAAAATGTGAGTCTGACACTTCTAATTTCTTACTCCTTTCTCAGCCAGTAGTTTGCTTGACTGCTCCAGGTACTGTGCTGCCTCATACCATATGTCAGGATGGTGACCGAGAACCAGCAGGCACTGCTCATAGGCGAACATCACTGAAACACAGAGCAGAACAGCAACAGGTAACATTGAATTGTCTTCATTAAATGAACAAGAGAACCTGTGTCCTCTAGTGGCCGCAGTTCCACATCGGCAAGATCTCCATTTATTGTTACATATTAAAAACAGACAAACTAGATTTAACTACGCTATCATTAAGTTGTTTATATAGATCCGATTTTCCAACTGTGATCTGTCAAAATTGCTGCTGGGCCCATTCTTATTTCAATGTCTGATTACTCACTCTCACTCATTTTCTACCACTTTATCCACTAGGGGTCGCTGGTGCCTATCTCCAGCTAACATGGGGCGAGAGGCAGGGTACACCCTGGACAGGTCGCCAGTCCATCACAGGGCCACATAGAGACAGACAACCATTCACTCTCACAGTCACACTTACGGACAATTTAGAGTGTCCAATTAACCTAGTCCCCAAATCTGCATGTTTTTGGACTGTGGGAGGAAGCCGGAGAACCCGGTGAGAACCCACGCACCACGGGGAGAACATGCAAACTCCTTGCAGAAGGCCCCTTGTTCCAACTGGGTTGTGATCCTGGGACCTCTTGCTGCAAGGGCAAGAGTGCTAACCTGTCTGATTACTATTAATATTTATTATCATTTGGCAAATTAGTCAGTTCTGCAGTTTAATGGGCTTTATCATCTACCTGATGGCACTTGACACATTAAATGATAGGATATGGTCCAACATACATAGACAACCATTCACACTCAAAAATGATGCATCTTGAATGAAAGTAGTCACCTCTCTTTGTGATGAGGGTTTGGTCTTCTGTGCGCAGTGGGTTGCTTTTTTCCCACTGGATGTACTTCTTCCACATTTCCACTTGTTGGGCTTCCTGGGGAGAGTTCTGAGGGGGTACTGATGGTGCGTTCCTGTCCAACCCCTTCATCACAGTTTCATACTCCTGAATCACACACACACAACATAGCATGCATCTGTTAACAGAGACAGTCTGATCATTAAATATACAGCACATGGACTCACAACAGGTATATTTTTGTGACTCCTCGGGTGGCTGATCTCACTTTAGCAACTCTTCGGGCGTTCATGTAGTCTCTGCTTCGATCTTCAATCATCTTTTTGGCCAAGTGTACATTGATCCCCTGGTTATGAAACATAAGAGTCAGCCCACCACATGCTCTAACAATTTCACCGATAAAACCCTACATGAAGCATCAAAGACTTGAAATCTGTGTGGGCATCTCACCTCCTCGTACTTGCTATAATCTCTCCAGAGCTGCTCGATATTGATCATGGGGTTCACGCAGCCTCTCTGGTAAACCCTCCGAACTGCAGTGATCCGTTGGTTCTCTGCGTATGAGCCCACAGCTTCACTAATAAAATGACAAACACACATGTTAATTTTAAGAGTTGGCTAACAGTTTATATTCTCAAAAATATCACAAGATATACTACATATATACTACAATACTTACACTCCTTTCAGGAAGTTGACATAGTCCACCCAAATCTGTCAAAGGAATGATAGGCTTTTAGCTGATAGTAGATAAAAGAAACTCATACTGTACATGTGTACAAATGTATAATTCAGATCTGCGTACCTGATAAGACATTATTTCCATGCCAATTTTATCCAGGGCAAAGTCATATGCCTGAGCCATCTTCTCTCTGACAGTATACAAAATAACTAAGGTTAAGTAACATGTATATGTTTCAGTTGAGCGGGGAGCCAACATACTTTACAGAATGTGCTCTTACTTGTAGCTCGGCAGCTTCCCTTTGGTCTCTCGAACATATGAGAGGTAGCATTTCCACAGGTCAATGTGCAACACTTTCATTAGGCATCTCTGAAACAACTACAGGGGCAAGAAAATCAAATGAAGTTAAACGTTAAACAGAAACAAACTCTTTTTACTGTATATTATACAGGTCAGCCTTGTATCACTAGTTGATTTGGTTCAAATGTGATTGTTGAAATTTTCCTGTGGATAATTAGTAGCAGATAAAATACAAAATGACACCTATAGGTACTTACAATATCATATGAGTAGCAGTATCCATAAGACAAACTAGATGGATCAGCTTATTTAAGGGACATTAATGTATTTTTAGCACTGGACTGACATTGTGACATGGTAATTTTACATTTGAGATCTACCGAATAATAAATAAATAAATACATACATATAAGATATAAGTGGAAGGTTTAACAAAAAAAATGAAAAACAAAATATTTCAGTATTATTAGGTTTTTTAAAAAGTCTAATGTAATGAATTCTCATAGTTGTAAGACATTTTTCTTTAAACTTACAAAGTTGTGTTCAGTAGTTTGAGAATTCAGGTCATAATTTTACACATATTGGAGTGTGTTTAAAATGACAGGACCAAATCACATTATTTCAGATACCGCAAGTTGCACCATCCTAAATATCTACACAAGTCAGTTTCTGCGAGTGTGTTGGGCACTTACCTTTTCTACCTTGTCATAGTTTTTTGCCTTGATCTGCAAATAAGAGTGTAAATGCAATGTTAATTCAAAAGTCTCCTCTGCTTTTAGGGCATGCAGTAAACAGTAAATGCATTCATGCAAATGGCACCACTCATACATTATTCACACATGTACAATCAACAAAGTGAGATTCACACAAGAATGACAAATTAACTTTAAAAAGGGGTTTATTTTCTTTGCAGATTGCGCCATGACTTAAGAAAGCACCAGTGACCATGTGGTACAGAAAAAAAGTATTGACTAAAAAAATGATCAGAAAGCAGCATTTAAATGTCATTAAGAAAAATATTTTTAAAAAAACCATCTGACACAGAAATCACTTCCTTGACTTAGCAAGTGCTGCAGAAATATCATACGTCCTAATGCTGATGGGTTGAAGTAACAGTCAAGCACAATTCCCTGCAGTACAGACATTAATGTCAAATGTTTGTGTTTACCACCCTGGGTCTATGCTTTGGGTGAATCAATCCATATGTAGTAACATGAATGTAGCAGATTCATGTTACTCCAGAAAAACAGCAGTAAACATGCAAAATGTGAGTTACAGTTGTCATGTTACAAAAATATCCCAATACAGAGAAGGTACTATGCAATTTGTGTGTGTGTGGTGGGGGTTGGTTCTTTTGGTAATTAGTAAAGCAAATGAACTGAAGAGTTAACAAAAACTTGTACAATACAGGGGTCTGTGAAATAATTTCATAAAATAACATGTGATACAGTTTATGGTGCCATTTGTGTTTTAATGTCTCAAAGAGTCTCACCCACATGACTTGATCTGTAATAATTAGGGAGCGAGGTTGCTGTAGTATGTGTGTAATTAAAAAAGATGCATCTACAATTGGAAACATATTTTTAGCCAAAAATGACATTTACCTTCAAATATTAGATAATGCCTTAGTAAAACATATTGCAAACTGTATTAGTATTAAGTGATTGTAGTTTAATTTTTTTCTTTGCGATAATTACCAAATTGTCCCATAGATATGAACCTTCTAAAATGTTGTTTTTCAGCTGTAATCCAAATATGGTCAGCTATTATAGCAAAAGTTGGACAACAACAGTTGTATGACGGTGAAAACTTTAGATTCCTACTAGGAATAAACAACACCACACCTGTTACTGTGCTGTCACACTCTGAATTTGTCCTTTAATGTGATAAAAAAAAATGAACGGCACACAATTAAGTGTATGCAACTACATCATTTGAGGAAAAGCTTAAAGACAGATGAGTGAACTGGGATAATTTCCTTTAGGAAAATGAATAACTCTTTCAATAGAAGTTGACTATTCTGAGGCTAAACCAGTTTCTTAAAAATTATGCTGAAACCACCGAAATGAGATCCACATTGTAAGGAAGTTTGAAAATTTCTTGCAAATATTAATATCTTTCTACACTACTGCTAAGTTTGAAATGTGTATTATTCCTACATTCAAGCTGTGAGAATGGTTTACATATATAGTAGGAATCACATGTCCAATGAGAGTCCCTGCTCCTTTTTGCAATAGTAAAATTGTTTTGTATTACAATAGTGAAGTAGTCTGAAAACCTGACTTCAAACAAAACTCACATTTCAACCACCAGGGACAAACTAAAGTTGTCACTTAACAAGTGCCACATGCTTCACTCTGAGGTGTTTCAGTGAAAACCTTGTTTGAAATAATCTGAATAAAATGTCGCGATCCATGCAACACTTGTGCAAATAAGGAACTTGCAAATCATCATAACTGAACTCTTACAGTGAACTGTTACACACCTAATAGAAGGAAAGCTCATCCACATACTTACCAGATAAGACATGTTTACAACTAGTTTCCTACTGACTTATGCACTTTCACCAGGATGATTATCATCTGCTTTTTAATCTCAACCACAACTTTGAAGACCAAAGGGGGGCTTTCAATCTGCTTTATTAACTGTTGCGTCATTTCTGCAAACAGAACTATGCGTATAAAATGAACTAATAAATATCTTAGGCTGTTTTGGGGAAACTGTGGTTTATAGTTAAGTATAAAGCAATTATATAGATAAAAAGAATAATACATTTTGAAAAAATAAAATCCAGATTTAAATATTTGAGAATATTTATGTATTTTTTGGTGCTTAGTGCTTTGATTTATACTTTACAGGTATTAAACTGTGATCCACATTATGTGATTTATTCACCAGCCCTAAACTATTAGTAGCAGTGAGCTGACCTGCAATAAGTAAAATGTCAGTTAAGTACACAAACTCAGCTGATTTAGTGATAATGCAAAACACAGTGTAAGCAAAATCTGTTATTTTACTTTTTTTTTTATTTGTTTGCACTACATATTATTTAGAATATGGCTTTCAGCTCTCTGTGACAACACCTTACCCACAGAGTCTGTGTGCCCACTAAATAGAACTATACCCACCCTATAATAATGGCTACAATTTTAACAGTGTTAAAATGTATTACAGCAATTGTAATAAAACATTTCTTAATTAGGTGGAGACTACACTTTTAATCTGCCATCTTAAACATTTGCCTTCAACCCTGGTGTTTTATTCTCCTTAATTTTGTGCCATTTCTCATAATCCACACTCACTGACCACTAATTGCTATAATAACTAACCTGAACTCTTCAATGTTTGCCATCATCTTTGTTAGTAGCACGGAGTCTGAAGCTGATGCTTTACTGGGGCATGTATCATTACTGCCATCTGCAGGCTAGAGGAAGTTAATGAGGACTGTTCCTGAGAAGCCTTTTGAAAAGAGCCCAGTGTTTTCTTTTCTTTACTTAATAGCACACCTATTTTTTAAATGTTAAGTTGGAATTTATCTTGCACTGCATTATTAAAGTAGGGAAAGACTGGGGAAGGAATATGGTGACAGGAATTGGTCCACAACAAACAACCAGTGAAACAAAACAGCATGGAGGGTAATCATTTCCCAGAGAGAAACAGGACATTTAACTAGATTCTGATGCTTGATGCAAGCAGTGTGCCTAACACTGATTGCAAAGATGGAGTGTAGAAAGCATTAAACCTGGGCTCATTAGCAAAAATGAGAATTACAAGGGAAAAGTAAAAACATCCCATCAGAAGCTGACTGGATAACAGCAAAACGTGTGGGTGGCATCAAGGAAAATGGGTCACTGGTCATATTTATGAGAAGAGGGGAGGGCTGTCTCAAGGAAAGAAGGGCCACACAATAAAAGTATTTCTTTACAAAATTACCCGAAAGAAATGACACAGGAGGCAATAAATAGACACGACAAGTGAATAAAAGGCTAATGCACTCCAATACCATTAAAATAGTTTTAATACTGTTGCAGACCAAACATGCAACAAATTCACTTTACCCCCATTTAAATATGGCGCAGAAAAGAATGTTTGTTTTTTGTGAAACCCTGGAAACATAAGAATTTTCTGGAAAAAAATGGTTAGAGATAAATCCCCTTTGTGTATGTTGAAAGGCACAATTCTTAGTGAATCTGGAGCCTGACAATGTGAGTTTTGTATATCTTCATACATCTACATTCAGTCATGGCATTCATTGTGTGGGATGTTCTCAGGCAGGTACATGCTTGTAACTGTCAAACCTTCCCATTTATTATTCTTGACCATTGATAATAGACCAGTAACGCTGATAACCACAGCCTAAGTAGTCAGGTCCAGTGCTTCAAAGCAAGAATTGTGACATTAAACTTCATTGAAGTGAGAGACATTTGGTTTGTGTGAAAATCACATTGTTGATCATTTAAGGAAAAAAATCCCCAGCCATGCACACCAAAGACAAAAGAAAAAAGTTAACCTCAGCTTCAATGAATAGTTTCCAGAATCTGCCAGAACTTGGGAACTGCATGACAAGTCGCTCATATGTCTTCCTTGCTTTATCTATGGGTTGATTCTAAAGAAGGAGAACAAATTTACATTCCAATCTATGTAAAATATGAGGAAGCAACCGTGGAAGGGGGGAAGCAATGTGTTGTATTATATCATAACATCTCTAACCCTCCCACCCCTTATACCCAGTTTACTTAACCCCAGGAAGGCAGCTCTGTGTCACTAAACCTGTGCTTCTCGAATCAGAATGCTCCACGCGTCAAGGTCATACGGGTTTTCTTCCAGCTTCTTCTCTGCCTTCTTCACCTTCTCGGGGATGTATTCTGCTGCTGCCTGCAAACACACAGAGGCAAAGGACAAAAGGGTTATTCTGCTGCCCACAATGTGAGTGGTGCTTAGATTACGGTGTAGGTTATAAGGGCCTCACACATGCTAACAACGTAAGGATTGATTTACTATAGTATAATGAGGAAATCGACTATCGCCTGTGTCACTGCGGTACGTTTAAAATCAAAAACCACACGTGACTGGTTGATGGTTTGTGTTTACGAGAGCCACTACGGTCTTACATTAGGCATCATCGGAAAGCAGCAACTGCCGATAATACTGCGATCGATTAAGGCAAGTGACCAACAATAAATCGCGCTTAAATCCCGCTTCTGTTATTGAAGCCCACGAGTGGTAAGCTTGTCGCATTGGACTCCCAAAAGTAGCGACAATGATATACCCATTCAATATGGCGTACAACAAGCTAAACTTTCAGCTTTAACGAAAACCCGATACAAAACACCAACAGTGCATATAACTGAATAATGCTAGCGGATACTAAACTAAAAAATATTAAATACACTGCAGCACTATCTACTTGGTCACATTACCCGAGTACTGTATGAATTTAATCGATAACTCGCGTCAGAGTTAGCTTGCGCCTCAGTAAGAATTGCATGTAGCTACCTGGTCGGCTGCTCCCTCGGTGGCCATGGCTGGAAGAGTAATCTAGGTTAGAAATGTTATATCAAACGTGAAAACGATTAATATTAACGTGATAGTGGGGGTTTTAAACGACTAAGTAATCGGCATAGCTTCAAAAGGGTCGATCACATTGCCCTCGACTGACTAGGTTCTCGATGACTGCTAGCCGATGCCTTAAAATGGCGTGAATACTCACTTCCGCTCCGTTAGTGGCAAAAAACAATGATACTTCCGGTTATAGAACTTCAAAAGTAAAACATCGGTTGCTCATAAATCTTAATTTGACACATTAGCATTTGAACTGATTTTGATTTTTTTTAATAAAATAGTGGATTCTAACCCATTGAATGGCACGCAATTTTAGTTGATTTTTAAGCAGATATTCTTAAAATAGCTGATGTGCCAAGTGAGTCTGCCAGAAGTAATTCGGGTCTGCAGAGCGCAAACTTATGCAATTTGAAATACTACCTGTGGACCAGAGTGGGCTATATTTAAAATACAACCCTCTCAATGAAAGGTGATTTGAAGCAAATATAACAGTTCAACCACAGGAAATGAGCAACAAAACCTTTTGGCAAATGAAATCCTGTATGTTACTGTTTACGTTACCTATACAGGTGAAAAATTAGTCATAAACATTAGTCATAGCCATTATTAGCCATAATGCCATAGTGATACTTGCAAAACTCACAATTTCTGTGTAAATCACTTTAATTATAATAGTTTCCACACACATAACAAGGATCCCAGACACACCATTGTTATTGCCACAGACAAGGTTTATTTGCACATTATGATCAGGAAAAAGGCAAATGTACACATTTAAATTCCTCAAATTGCTTTTCCTTTAGCTTTTCTATTTTCTTTCCTGCCTTTGAACTAAGTTACGTTCACTTCAAGTTTGCTGTCACAGAAGATAAAGGTGGATCATTTAAATGTTTCCCATTTCGACTATTATATACTACTCTAAAACTATTTTCAACAGACTGTACCATTTTCACTAATTGCACATGCGCAGACACGGAAAGACAACGTCGGAGCTCACACTAGCTTGTAGAGTTTAAAATCTCTGCCCGACCCTGAACCGAGACCGATCAGATTTACTGCCACCTTCCTCAGGCCCTGATGGGCTGGGCTCGTGATCATGTTTTTCAGAAAGAATTTGCCTGTGTGTTTACTGTCTGGACTGACAGTCCTGAAAAGTCACCACTGTGTTGTCACTCACTCATTCTCGCTCTTGTCTCTTCTCTCAGCATTGCACACACATATACACTTGTCCTGTCTCTAATAGGAACACTCTGGCTTTATCCAAATATTTGTGGGGACATGTCTCCACTGACTATATGCAAACCTACGCCCTTGGTTATGACAGCCCACTTCACATTTTTGAGAAAAGCTGCTGCCAAGAAATAGGCTTATGTAGAGCAGTCCAAGACCAGAGTGAACATCAGTGCTGTGTTTGAACAGTGGCAACAAGTTAAAGTCCAAAATGAGGGCTGCAAAATGATGCCATGGTGGCCCTGTTTCTACTGGACAGTTAGGGTAACTGTATGTCTTTGTGATCTTAGTATTGGTTGTTTTCTGGCATTATGTTGTTATTGCCCATTAATCCATGTGATCTCAACGCTCTTTGTGAACAACTGGGGCGTGTCCTTGTGCTTTGGAGGCATGGCTTCAGAGGGAAGTCTGAGGAAAGGGATTTGGACTTTTGAATTCAAAATATAGTTCGCTCGAAATGGTTTATTACAATCTCCTACTCTACCTTCACATCCAAGACCAAGGAACTTATTGTCGATTTCAGGAGATCCAATAATTCTGTAATCCCACCCTCTCCATCAGGGGAGAGGAAGCTGAGAGAGTGGTGAGCTTTAGATTCCACCAACGTCTCTTGCCAGATAGGGAAAGCAGGGCAGCGCCTTTACTTTCTCAAGAAGTTTAAGCAGGCCCATCTCCCATGCCTCCTGCTGGTCAACTTCTACAGGGCTACCATCGAAAGCATCCTGACCTACTGCTGCACAGTCTGGTTCACCAGATACACAGCAGAGGACACAAAAGACATGCGGTGGGTGTGAGGGTAGTGGGAAAGACCAGTGGAACCACTCTACCCCCCTCAGAGACATATATGGTGCTTTTCCACTACACAATTCCAGCATGGCATGGCTTGACTCTACTATTTCAGCTTTCCCAATAGCAATAGTACCTGGTACCTGGTACTTTTTAGTAGCTGCTCTGGCGAGGTTCCAAGTGAGGCCACTGATTGGCAGTGATTGTCATTACTGGAAGAGTTATGAGCGTGATGTCCGACACAAGAGTCATACCAAACAATGACGAATTGTAGATAAGTTATAAAGATTTAATCAACATTTGACAAGGAGGATTAGATGTACCAAACCTTAGATTTTACCAACTGGCATCGAACCTACGGGTGATTGCAAGTTGGCATAACTTTGATCCAGCGTCGATTTGGCATGATATTGAATCCTCTCAGTCGAAGTGTCCCTTGTTGAATCTATTGTTTATGAACAATCCTGAATCTGTTAAAAAAACACTGCTCTAACCCTATTACTCTCAGTACCATCAAAGCCTGGAGATCTATTCACTCTATAGAAGGCCGGGTTAGTTAACATCTCCTCTTACTCCCATTCTTGATAACCCGGACTTCCTGCCAGGTTGTATGGACCAGGGCTTTAAAGTGTGGAGCACTCAAGGGCTGAAGAAAGTAGGTGATTTATTTGAAGGTCAGGTTTTACTATCCTTTCAGCAGTTGCAACCACAATTTGGTTTATTTAATCAAGATGATTTCTACAGATATTTACAAATTAGAACCTTCATATTTAAAGACACCACCTTAAGGACTAATAACACCACTTCATGTGTGGAGAAGGCCCTGTCTCTACAGATTAGAGCCCTGAACTCTAACTCTCCTCTTACTTCACAAACCACCAAGCAAGCTTGGGAGAAAGATCTAGGTGTTGCTATAGATGAGGCTGACTGGCAGGAAGTCTGGTCTCAGGCCATGAACATTTCGGTGTGTAACCGTACCAAATCCATACAGTTCAGGATTGTACATCGTACGCATATAACACCTGTTATCAAGAACAAAATGGACGGTAATATTTCCCCCCTTTGTTGGAAATGCAATTCTGAGATTGGTGATTATATTCACTGCTTTTTGGTCATGTGTGAAGTCACAAAGATATTGATTTAGTATTGTGAATGATTTGACTGATATCTTTGGTGTCCCAATACGGATGGACCCGTTGTGCATGATACTTGGTCTCCCAGATGTTCGGATCACTGACAGTAAACACAGGAGACTTTTCAATATACTGACTTTTGCTGCTAGAAAGAATATTCTACTTTTCTGGGCCAAGAATGTTGTCCCAACAAAAAAATCATGGCACAACATCGTTGTGGACTGCATTCCTAGTGAATACATCACATGCATGCTTTACTCCAAAATAGATGCTTTCTATAAGGTCTGGGACCCTTACTTGCAGCATATTTGGCCTACACTGTCATCGTCCTTGCTCCGTGGATTTCCCAGATCAGCTTAGTCTGTCTCTGTGACTTTGTTCTAAGTGCTCACTATTTAACAGGCACCTTGTAGCCTTACTATGTTTGTATGCTCTATATTGATTCTTATCTGGATACTGCCTTGTCTTGCGGCTGGAGGAAAATGTTCCCACTGTCCTATTTTTATTTTTATTTATTTATTTATTTATTTATTTATTTTCATAATTATTTACTATTTACTGTACCCACATGCCCATTTGACAAGGAAATTTCTAAAGTGTCAATATTTAACAGTCTGGTGTATTTAGCGACAGCACTGCTGAAAGCCAGCCATCGTGACCCCTTCCGCTGTAGTTTAGTTTAGTGACTGTGTCAGACGAAGTCTGTGCTCCTGTCATGCAGGAAGTATTTAACTAATCTTTTTAATGAATTGATTCTAATGTTTCAATACACCGAAAAGAAATGCTTTGCCCATCACTAGTTTGTGTGTTTGTGTCATATTTAAAACGATGTCACGGCAGTTTCGTTCAGCCATGCTTTGAGCACCCCGACCACGTCGAGGAGGTACTATAGTAATGGAAAAGAATACCAAACCGAGTAGAGTCAAGCCGTGTCATGCCGAGTCAAAACTGTGTAATGGAAAAGTGCCATCACACTGGCCACTCTAAGGTAGAGTGGGAGATTGTGGAAAAGCTGTTCAAGCAGGATATATTTTGTATTCAAATGTCCGAGATCCTTTCCTCAGACTTTCCTCTAAATTCTATGTGAGCTCTGACGTTGGCTTTTCTGTGTCTGTGCATGCACAAAGAGAGGGGACGTGCATGGGGTAGGGAGTGTCAGGGTCTGGTTTCTCTGCTTCCTGCCTTTTATTTTGTTAAGTTGTCCTTTTCCTGTGCAACCTTGTCTTTGCTTTGTTTTTTCAGGAGACTTGACCAGGCTGCTGGGTGGAGCTCAGCTGGCAGCAGGTGTCAGTGCGTCTCACTTGCTACCCGGTGCTCTAACACTCCAGTTCTAACTCAGATTTGCTCTTACGAATGTCCTTTTTGCTCCGTTTTTTTAATACTTGGCTTTTTCCCCTTTTTTCTAGTTTTTCCTGGGAGATCCTCGCCCAGCCAGCTTGTCAGTCTCCTCGCTTTTAGTTTTCTTCAGTTGGCTCAAGTAGTTTTGGTTTCTGGTGTTTTTGCAAATAAACCCTGTTCTCTTTGTTTTTTCAACATGGCTTCCGCTCTCCTTTTGTTTGGTCCATACATGCCCAGTGTAAACAGGGAGGAGTAGATGGCAGTTTGATTGATGCATCACGATCCAATTATTTTGTTCGGGCTGTTCATTATAATTAGATGTTGTTTTTACAGGCCTGTCCATTCCACAGCAGGTGACTGAAAATTTTCATTTCTGTGACAATGCAATAATTAATTGGTTATGATCGGGGTGTGAAGAGGATTTTAAGCAATACAGTAAAAAGATGCTCCAGAAAATAATCTCCCACCCCACCTTTAATAAGAAGGCCAGAAGTATCTGCTCTGACCCCACTCACCCTGGACATTCACAGTTTTCACCCCTCTGAAAGATACCAATCACTCAAAACCAGGACTGCAAGGCTCTTAAGCAACCTTTTCCCTCAGACCGCCAAAGCCATCACCCCACCCGTAATGAACAACCCACCACCACCAAAAAGGTGACACAGAAACCCCTCACCCACCCCACGCTTTTCACCAGACCTGCACTTTATTACCTGCACTTCAGTTCACATTTCTGTCTACTCGTTTGTCTATTTTTATGCCTATTCTAGCTGTTTATATCTATGCCCATGTCTATTTAAGTTAGGTTATTGTTTTTTGTGCTTGTTTTTTACTGCTAAGAAGAGCTGCCAAACGGTGCCAATTGTACTGTTGAATGTTGTTCAATTTTTCAGTGACAATAAAGAACTCTTTTCATTGTTATTATTATCATTGTTTTAAAGGTTATATGAAGTATCCTCTATATCAGTGCTTCTCAAACGTTTTATACCAAGTACTCCCAGAGATAATATTGAGCTCTCAAAGTAACACCATTATCGCTAATGTTTAAATAGGTTACAGTGGTGTAAATAGGCTGAGCAAAGTCAGCTACAGACTTTTCACAGGGGGCAGATTTATTCCCAGCAGGGGTGCTGCCAGGAATTTTGGGCCCCATGACAAAAAAAAAAAAATCAAATTGGGCCCCCTGTGCGCAGCTGTTGTCACCACATCTCTAGGACCTAACTATCCCATCAAAAGCTTTACCTAACTCTAATTAAAGGCTTGCAGCTATTTTGCGTCTTGTAGTTCAATACTAGTACTAGCACAATATGTACTACTGGTGATTTGTACATGCATGCAAGTCTGCATACAGTATACAGTGCAGTTCACTATATGATTAAAAGCCAACATAAAAATGTGCTAAAGGCCATTTTTTACCGTATCGATGTATTTATATTGTAAAATCTCAAAATGGAAAATTCTCTTAACATTAATGAACGATTTAAAAAAAGAAAAGTGAACAAACTTAAAGATATATTAAATTTTCAATCATAATAAATTAACATCATCCTGTCAAAACAATGAAAACAGCAGATTTTTGAACTTAGCTGCAAATAGGTCAACATAAAAATAAAGTCGACATGTAAAATGGAATTTCCACACCAGGGTTATTATAGTTCTACAATTTGTAGAACTACAAAGAACTACAAAGAACTACATTAATGACCTATTTAAAATAGGTCATCAATAGAGATTGACATCCTTTGCTTTGTCTTTCATCTCTCTCTTTTCTCTCTTTCCTTTTTTGAAAAAAAGATTTTGGTTTAATAAGTGACATTTTGAATACTGCAGCTCTGGCGCATACTAACTGCTACTAAGCACCATCACTGATAAGTGCGCTCAGGCAGGACCAAACCATTTCATGTACAGGGTATTTTTGGTCCATGGAGATATTTAACTTTTACTGCCCAAAACACGTTAAAAACAAAGAGATAATTAATTTCATTATTATATTTGAAATATATATACTCAATGATGATGGTTTAATAATTTTATATTGGTGTTTACCTATTTTTTGGGGCCCCTGTCAGTCGTGGGCTCTGGAATTGTCCTAACTTTCCCCCCTTTAAGCGCCTATGATTCCCAGTAAGGTAATTTGCTCTCTCATCATCCTCTTCCTCACATATACTTCAGACACTGGTATAGCGAAGTTAGATTAAGATCATTAAGTGAATACATTTGACACACTACAGTCAAAATTCCTCAGCTCCATTCCAATCACATACCCTTGTATATACACAGAAGAACCACCCAAGGATGCTCAAATACCACAGTTTGAGAACCATGGTTTTATCTTATACAAGACACTTCATTATTCTTACTTTATCATATTATCTAAGGAACTATGAATAATAAACGATAAAAAATTAAATAAGGAAAAATGACTGTAAAATGTGTTGTGTTAATGAATGATGAGCATGTGCGCCCGGTTTGGATTTATAAGCAGCTGCATACTAGGGTTAAGAGGTGGCTCTCATAGTAGTCATTATGAAAATACTGATATATTTCCGGGCCCTAACTCCTACCCCTGGGGTTTATGTGACAAAAAAATAACCCCCTTCTGTGTAAATATTTTTTCATTGCTACAATCCAAGTCTAACAGCAACAACAGAAAAAGACAGCGATTGTACTGCACAATATTGTTCGCTATGTTGGCCAACAGGGGGAGACAAATAATCTAATGACGGCCACCGAGAGCGCGCGCTTGTAAGCATCAGGTCAACAACCCGAATCAGACAAGAGTAAAAGACCACAGAGCTGAGCCAATCTTTCTCTCATGTGAATGTGGGATACTGTGCTTGGTCAGAACTCTGCTGATAGCGTTTCCTTTGACAGATTAACTGCTCCTATTTCTACTGCTATCCTTCAAATGTATTTTGTGCAATATAAATGTAACACGTAAAATATACTCCCATAAATGCTTCAGTGCATACAAATATGTTTATTTTGTTGTGTTTTATAGTATTTTATAGTATACTTTGTACTGTCTCTAAGGATTTGTTTCCATATTATTTATTTTACTTATTACCCCTGAATTTATTCAGCACAAACATTCCTAGGTACTCATACTGTAAGATTACTAAAGAATATACCTGTCTAGACTTAAAATTAAGGGTTGAGGGGGGAACACACACACACAGGCTCTCCAGGAAGCAAAACAGACTTAAAAGGGGCTTGACTTCTGTGAACCACACCTCTGCTTCCACTGTCCCACTCAAAATGTTACAGGTTAGACCAGCGGTGTTTGACACCTGCTTCGCAGCTGACCAGGCCTGTGGATTTGTCGTGTGTAACTGGGGTCGGTGACTGGTAGAGTGTGAAAAAGACCAAGGCTTTTTGGTGGATTAGGTCACAGTTTTGTCATAACCTACATTTCTTTTGTCATAAGGGATTGCTTAGTAACCAAGTTTCGTCAACTCTGTATTCCGCTGTAGAACTTGCAGATTTGACAATGTTAATACAAATATGTTGATTGCTGTTTTCCAAATCTCAAAGTGACAGGCTAAAATGTGTGTGTTGGTTTTCTTTGGGTACTCTGGTTTCCTCCCACAGTCCAGAAACATTTGGGGATTAGGCAAATTGGGCAATCTAAATTGAATTTAGGGTGAAAGGTTATTTATCTTTATCTGGCCCTGAGATGGACAGGCGACTGGCCTCACCTTTTGCCCTTTGTCAGCTGGGATTGGCACCACTGCCCCCTACAACCTTCATGAGGAGGATGAGTGGTAGAGATTAGTACAAGTGAGTGAACCATTAGATGGATGTATCTCAATCATGAATTATGTAATGTAGTTACTAGTTACAGATATCCACAATCTGAATTCACAGTATACATTTGAATATATAAAAACAATGTCAGGAAAAAGGTTGGAAAATAATTTGCGATATGAGTAGTGACAAACATGTGGATGAAAAGAGTGACAAGACTTGTCCCAGGAAGTTTTGGATTCCTGAAATGACAACTGTGGTTAGGAAGAATGACATTCTAGGTAAATGAAATTTCCATTTTGACTAAGACGAAATAACTTACCAATAATATAGACTTGTTATTATTTGTTAAAATGGCTTCAATTTAATGTAGAATCATTTGCCCAGCACTGGTGTTGCACTTTAAGGTGGTGAGCCTTTCCTGAATCCTGAACCTTTGCTCGATGATCGACTCGTCACGTCTGGTCAATGCCGTCAGTTCACAAACATTTGCTCGCTCGCAGTTAATAGAGAAAAAGGGACATGTTAGAGGCTGACAGGGCCGTGCAACAGCACCTCCACACAGGGTAACGGACACCCCTCTTAAACATGGGCCACATCACCCACAGAGGACGAGGGCGCATGTGAAGTGTGTAGCTACAGCCTGGGGTCGGTGTGGTGTCCGTGCATGCTCGTATGCGGGAGTTATTTCATGTTTAAAATGTGGGAGATGGTGGCGTTACCGAGCGCGAGCTCTCCCTTCCTGTCGTCTAGGACAAGATGGCAGCAATGCAGGCGAACCGTGCATGGTATGGATTTATAAGTCCGTAACATGTTCAGAGAAGCCCTGGATCTCACATACTGTGACTCTGTGTGAAGGTAAGTGGTCGCACGCAGGCTGTCAACGGTGTCGTTTATTTGGCTAAAAATCCATTACATGATAGTTTAAACGTGACGTAATATAAAGTCGTAACTTGGTTACAAACTTGGCTAGCTGTTTTTAAAGGACCTAGCAGCTTCGTTTGGAGAAAGCAATGTCAGCAAATTGGTTAATTGATACATTAATGTTATGTTATAATGTATTTGTCATGGTAACTAGCAGTGGTGCAGTTGGTGTTGTTTCGTGTCGCGAGTGTAGTGATCAGTCTGTTGTGTTTGTTGATTAGTTGTTTTTTCCTCGGCAACCAGTCAGTGTATTTTGGACAGCAAATGTCCAAAAACGAGAATAACCCACAAACGGACAACATGGACCGAGTGACTAAATTCATTCACTTTGCTTACTTTCTATTATGTTGGAGAACACTTGCTTAGTACGTGACTTCCGGGAGTGCCCACAGCTTCACAAAACGTAGCGGAACCACGAGCACAGCTTGCAAAAACTTAAAGATGAACTGATACACCTAAGAATTGTGCACGCGGAAGCAGCACCGTCGCATTGTTTCGAAAATGTCAAGTAAGAAATAAACGATTAGCATCGTCACACAGGTAGGATTCTGTTGATAAAATAACAGGTGATTACTATGTAGTAGTCCCACTACAAACACATTTACAGCACAGTCAATGAAAAAAGAAAAGGTACGAAATCGTAAAAAAACATCATTTACAAGAGGAAATGTTAAAAAATAAAATAAAAAAGAGAATCACATTAAATGTAAACAGTGTGTGGCCAGAATATACATTGTCATTGTATGGTGCAAACAGTGTGAGAGGTTGCACATATAAATAATTTCACTTATGAATGAACTCTTTTGTGTATAAACATAAAATATACTGCATGTGACCTACTGAGTGAGAAGTGTAATGAAACTGGTTACATCTACATTTGTTCATATCCATTAACGATTTTAAGTGTATCATAAAGAATGCAGTGAAGGAGGAATGTCATTTTTCTTGAGAGTTCACTGTGCTTAAATGGCTGTTATTCAGTTTTATTGTTCCTTTGTGTATCATCTACGTGTTTTTATATAGTTTTGATTTTGTATGCCTGCTACCTTGGACAGGTCTTCCTTGTAAAAGAGCTAATCTCAATGGGACTTTCTGGTTTAATCAATATTTAATAATATTTAATTTATTTAATAAATTTAATAATATTCAATATATATTAATAAAATAAAACTATTTCAGGGACTCGTTTACATGTGTGCATCATGGTTATGTGTAAATGGCATTTTCTGAGTACCTTAGCAATCATACTCTGAATTAGCATTCATAGTTAATTAGATGAAGACCTGGAGAATTTTGATCTTGGATACATATGCATCCTAATCAGACTGCAATGTCATATTTAAATTTTCATTGAAGTGGGCTCAATGATGCAATGGTGCTCTGAAACATGTAAACAGGAATATCATTTGAGTACTCCTTAATCAACTCATTACTCATGAAAGTTACAATAAAAATAAGGTAAATATTAGGGCTGCAACGATTCCTTGAGTAACTCGATTCCAAAAAAAATGATTGAGGAATTTCCTCTGCCTCGAAGCCTCCTTTAATTAAATTTAAAGCTCACGTTTCGCACGGATTCTTTTAAGTGTGATACAACGTGCTTACTTCACAGACTATGAGTCCCCTACAAAGCGGAAGAAGACGGAAGCGGGCTATGTGTGGACAGTTTAGCTGTACAGAATGGCAGACGCTAGGACCAAAAACAGTGAATACAGCAAAAATGAGCAACACAGCAAAGCGAAAGTAATAGGAGGAATAGGATAAAAATATGTTTTATCAGATTACTCAATGAATTAATGGAATATTAGATAGAATACTCGATTACCAAAATATTCGATAGCTGCAGCCCTAGTAAATATTCTAATTGTTGGTTGTCATGTTAACATAGTCTGTGTTCTGAGTGCCTGTTAAAACATTGTCACCTTTTCTGGTCCCTGTGGCTGGTGTCATATGCTTTTTAGGTTTGACTAATGTCAAGTTAATCACACTAAATGTGGTAGTAATGCATTTGTCTTTTTTCACCATGAAGGTAGTGGTTCCCTGTTGAGAAGGAGCTCTATGGTTAATAGTTGAGTTCTGGTGTGAGTGTTTGGATATTTCCACCACCCACCCAGTAAAACATTAACCTATGTATAATTTAGGGCTGAAACGATTCCTCGAATAAATCGAGTAATTTGATTACTAAAATTACTCGAGGCAAATAATCTGAGTCGAGTAATCGTTAAATACAGAATTACATTTTGCGCATCCGGGCAGTGGTTATTTTAGTTACACAATGCGATCACTTACGCTCACGGTCCGCCCGGATAGTTAACCGATGTGGTCGCCAGAGCTCTCATGTCTCACGCGCATTTCAATAAGTTCAAACGCCACACATGACATTTCTCAGGCTGTTAAGTGATAAAACTCATCGCATAAATTAGTAATCTATGAATGGATGATGCAAAGACAGGTTGCTCTACGTAGTCCATTCATATAGCTGTCATGAATTAGCAACCGAAAAGTCAATCAGGAAATAGTATTTTTTGTTACCGGGTAAAGTCTGAAACTAGGTTTCCGTTACAAGTACTCGTTTCCTGAAAGCGCACACGAAAGCTGTGGATGCGTGCACAGGTTTCAGATGAGATGGAAGTGCAAGAGCACAGTCTGGTAATCACTTAAATTATATCACTTAATTTATTATAAAAGCTTATTAAAGTGTAAGTTTGAAGTGCAAAGAGTAAGTATGAACTCACCGATTGCCTTTTTTGTTTTTTTTACTGTTTGTGTCATCTTATTATATTTAAAAATGCCAGGAAAGAAGCAGAAAACTATAATTTCATTCTGGACAGCTAATTACCAATGCTGTTTAAGGGGACAATTGGGGGCCAAATGTCTCTTTGATCCATTTGTCTTTTTGTTCTGAAATTTAAAAAGAAAACCATTTATATGATTTAGTGGAAACTGTCCATTATTAAATTAACATATTATCTTCAAACACTAACTAACCCCCCACCCCCTCTCATCAACACCCCCTGATCTCTCTCCACAAGTTTCAAAATTGAGAGCCTTGGTGATCACTTAAGATGAATTTAGCTTTGCTGCTAACATACCTGAAACGTGGAAGGGTGAAGGCAGTAAGAGCAAGGGGAAGATACGCAGTGTAAGAAACAACAAAAAGTGCCAAAAGTATGAGACCACTACAAACTAAACTGAGAAAAAAACACAGTACAGAATGTAGAATGTCCCAGTTTTTTTTAATCCGAATGCTCCATTAATCATCAGAATAATCAATATATTACTTGATTGCTAAAATATTCGATTGCTGCAGCCCTAGTGTAATTGTTGGCAATGTAGCCATTAGTTATTTTAAAGAGAGACAACCATTACTTGGACTTCCTGTTTTTGTAAAATCTCTTACTGAAATGGTTTGACTGGAAAGAGATTCTGAGCTAATTGGTAGACTGGACACTTGGTGAAGACCCAACAGACTAGATGCGTGCTATATGATTGTAGTGTTGGCTTGGGAACCAGTGTGTACCATATTGTAGTTTTTTTGGTAGACTACAATGGAATACACTAGCGCAGACTAGAATAAGCTTTGTTGTCATTGTAGGCACAGCATACAACAGATTTGATCCCCCCCCCCCCTTTTTTGCTATAAAATTCTACAGGTTTATTATTTACATATAGCTAACCATAACATATGTTTTAAGAAAAGACTAGCTGGTATTCAAATTTCTCTGCCCATTATATCTAAAAATATTCAGAACTTGCGAATGTGAAGTCATGTGATGTCATGCTGGACAGATTTGCTGTACTTGGACCAGCCAGCTTATTGTCTGTGTTTTGCTGTGGTCAAGTTAAATCCCAGTTTGTGAGTGTTGTCTTATTAAGGTGTGCATACAGACATAAGGCAAGAACAACCTGGTGAGAAAATATTGTGTGGTTATTGGCATTCATGGTAGTTGGGTGGAAAATTTTCCCATGAAGTATACATCTGTTCTAGCGTAAAGCAGCTCAGAAACCGGTGTGAAAAAGGATCTCCATTTAGATAAAATGACCCATTCTGCTTCTGTCCATAACTTGTTAAATGAGAAATGTGAGTTTTTTTGAATATTCAGCCAAAGCTTCGATCAATTATAGGGTGTGGGGTATTTCAGTGTGTGTAACTTGGTGGTAGCTGTTAAAAAGTGATAGTGGTTAAAGTCTTTTAAGCAACACATATATTTACTATATAAAAAGCATCTGAAGTTCTGAAAATAACTGGTTCTTGTAAGCAGGATTCAGTATCACTTCAGAATTATAGTCATCTGCAATTCTGAAATACAAAAAAAGCAAAATGATCATTTTTTTTCATCATGAGTCCATCCATCCCTGGGGCCTTGCCACGAGGAGCTTTTTCACCACCTCAGTAACCTCAGCCCCGCAGATAGGAGAGCACACAGACTCTGTTTCCTCGCTACCGATCCACAACGTCCCGAGTCAAAGGGGGGCGTTCCTTCCAATCACACCCTTCCAGGTCTCACTCTCATTGCCCATGTGAGCAGTGAAGCCTCCCAGGAGAATGAGGGAATCCCCAGCAGGAGCACCTTTTACCCAGAAAGGGTTGGCACTCTGACCTGTAGTTTGGTCAGGACCCATCCCCCCACCCGAAGGCGGAGGGAGGCTGCCCTCTCGTCCACCAATGCACAGACTCCAAGCTGGGGTGCAGTAAGAATGCCCACACCAGACGGTGCCTCTCACCAGGAGTGGAGTGGAAGAGTGTCCAACTCCTCTAGAGGAGACTGGTTCCAGAACCTAAGCCATGTGTCGAGGTGAGCCCGACTATATCTAGTTGGAACCTCTCAAACTCATGCACCAGCTCAGGCTCCTACCCCACCAGAGGGGTGACGTTTCACATTCCTAGAGCCAGCTTCTGCAGCCGAGGGTCGGACTGCCAAGGTCTCCGCCTTCGGCCACCACCCAGCTCACTCAGGTCGCTCACCCGACCTCCTTGGCCGCTCCCATAGTTGGTGAGCCCATGAGAAGGGGGACCCATGTTGCCTCTTTGGGCTGTGCCCGATGTAGGCCTGGCCACCAGGCGCTTGCCATCGTGCCCCACCCCCAGGCCTGGCTCCAGCGGGGGGCCCCGGTGACCCACGTGTGAGCGAGAGAGAGTGTCGTCCATTCGTGTTGATCATCATAGGAGGTCTTTGTGAACCGCTCTTTGTCTCGCCCCCCTCTTAGGACCTGTTTACCTTGGGTAACCCTACCAGGGGCAAAAAAACCCCCAACAACTGAGCTCCTAGGATCATTGGGACACGCAAAACCACTCCACCACATTAAGGTGGCGGCTCCAGGAGGGGGAGTTAGGGTGTTACAGATGACGTCCCGTACAACCAGTACTGTTCATAAATCATCTAGTATAATTATAACTATGATTTTCCTCGGTCCAGAATCTTTAATCTGTATGCACTTTATGACAAATAAATAACTGATAAATATACAGCACCTTAAATCCTTCGAAGTACTGTATGCTTGCAGGAAAATGTATGGATTATGTTTCATTGCGTTTCTTCTGGTTCTCCTGATGACTAAATCAATTTTGGCAGACGAGTCCATCTTTTGGGACAAAGAGACGAGTCCATCTTTTGGGACAAAGAGGGGCTGAATAAGTCAGACTTTAACCTTTGGAATATGGTCGAAGTTAATATTTTAGCTTGACTTATTTGACTAGTGGGCCTAGTCAGATAAGTGAATTTATAGAAATCACTGAATGAGCAGACAACAGATTTACATTCTGTGTTTCCTGTGTTTACAACTTGCACATGAGCTCCAAAGAAATGAGTCTACCCTTTACATCTGGTAAACATAGTGATTTGGTTTGATTTTATTCATGAGACAGTGCTGACTGAAATTGATTAAATCATTATTTCAATTTTGACTTAAACAAGACATGATTCTTTTTATCGGTATCGTGTTTTCGGCTTTGACCTCAGCTAGGATTGTCATCATCAGACCTTTTAACAACTGTGTGAATGCCAATGTTATGTTGTTGAACAGGGACCATTTATAGCTCACAAGTCCCAGAGTGTAAGCTGAACTGAGAACAGCAACACTGTATTTCACTGTGAAGCCACATAGCTACAGTTACATGGCCTTGAATAGTGTTTACTGACCGAATTACAAGGGTGTGTGTGTGTGTGTGCGCGCGTGTGCAAGACACTAGTCTTATTTTGTGGTGTTGTTGATCTCTCACACTATCCCTGCTTTGGCTTCACCCCAGAACTAGTTAAACAAAAAGAGAGAAATGTATACTCACTCTCACTCACTCATTTTCTACCACTTTATCCACTAGGGGTCGCGGGGGGCGCTGGTGCCTATCTCCAGCTAACATGGGGCGGGAGGCAGGGTACACCCTGGAGAGGTCGCCAGTCCATCACAGGGCCACATAGAGACAGACAACCATTCACTCTCACATTCATACCTACGGGCAATTTAGAGTGTCCAGTTAACCTAGTCCCCAAATCTGCATGTTTTTGGACTGTGGGAGGAAGCCGGAGTACCCGGTGAGAACCCACGCACCATGGGGGGAGAACATGCAAACTCCTTGCAGAAGGCCCCTTGTTCCAACCGGGTTGTGAACCCGGGACCTCTTCTGCAAAGGCAAGAGTGCTGAGAAATGTATAAAGGCTAATATTTGTTAATTGTGGAATTCTGTTGATATATAGTTGTATACAGTATACTTCATTAAATGTGTAATTATGTGCATGCAGCATGTTATCTGCGGGGAGGAGTCCCTCAGGTTGGCTTGTTAAGGTTGGCGCCATTTGCTCACTGTCAACAGGTGTATAGTTTTTATTTTGTTAATTTAATTTTGTGTAGGCCAGGTCACAATTTCAGCTGTGAGCAACTACTTAGCAGCTCAAGGTTTCTGGAAAGGTTCTGCAGCTTTGAACTATGTAATGCAACACCATAGCTGCAGCCTTGTGGTTGACCAAGGGAGTATCTGGCTCCAGTTGGTAATAATAGCAGCAGCTGCCATTCGTTTAGCTTTGACACAATAAAGTCATTTATTTAGTGATCGTATCTAAATGACTACAGACTGTTATACCAGTTAATTGTCGATGGGGCTAAGGCAGTGAAGCCGCTTGTCCCTCTTGTTTTCCTCAGTGTTGTTTTGCTTCTGAGGAAATCCAACTTTCCATGCTTAAAAATAAACCAAACTTTGTACATAGGTCAGGCCTTTTGTTAGAACTTTCTCAGCTGTAAATATCAGCCAAAGGTCCAAATCTGAATTACAAAAGTTTGAAAATTTGTAACAGATCTTTTGTTTGTGCTACAGCTTTGCAACTTCCACCAAAATGTAGGCCAGGTTGTAAAGATATTCCACATCTAATGAACCATATCTAATGAACCTCTGCACATATACACAGATATCAGAGATCATGTTCTCACACAAACACACGGATTCTGTTGTAGAACTGATCCAGTCAGTGTAGGCTTGGTTGCCTTTTCTTCATTTGTAGAGATTGTACTTGTCAGTGTTGTTACTATTGTTGTTGTAAGCCCGTACCTGTACTATATATCTGGTATTGTTCTTCTTGTGTGTGTGGCTCTCTCTCCCTGCCCCATGCTCTGTCTGTCTCTCTCCCTCTTTCCCATTCCCTCCTCCATCTTCCCTTCTCCTTGTCTGTCCACTCCCCATCCCCCTGTCGGTCTGGTTATCCCACATCACATAGTCACAAGGCATGTACTACCATACATGCAAGTTGTGGACAGGTGGTGAAAGTAAGAAGTCTGTCGCTCTGTGTTTTTCAGACAGTAAAAATATTTAAAACAATCTCCTCCTACTTTGCATAATTGACACCAGTTGTTTTCCATAACCGATAGTGATACGTTTGCTTTTTACCAGTTAAGGTGATTTACATTCAGAGAAGAGACTTTGGCACAGAGGCAGTTTTTTGTTTAGGTTTCAGCATGCCGCAAGTCACAATGCCACTTCTTTTGATTTTTTTTTTCCTGTGTTTTCACACAGGAAATTCAGTATGAAATTTGACTATTACCTGTGTTTTGGAATGTGGCCACAAGAGAAATATCTGTTCTGTCAAGAATCATCCAACAAATTAAAGCTATACTGCATAACTTTTGGTGGTTTTTTTTTTGTTGTTGATGATGTTAATATTCTGTGAATGATGAGATATACAGTACATTTGTAAGTGTGTGGAATTAGCAGACAGCTTCATTAAATTCTTAATTCTTTATATCGTTAAAACTTTAACTTCCCCTGTAGCATACTTGGTTCGAGTTTATACACTCCTTCCTTCTTCACAGCTTTACCAAATAGACTATATGCTCCTGTCATGCAGATTCCTTATATGACTATAAGGACTAAGTAGTATATTAAGAAGTTTATTGGCTCAAGTAAAAGTTGTTTGAAACACATTAGCTCAACAATCAAAACAAAAATTGTGGTCATCCTGTTTCTGAAACTCAAGCAGGGCATGTACATATTCTGGTCATAATGAATAATACAGGCCTTTGCTTAGCTCTAAATTACAGGCAATGTGCTATAATTAAAGGTCTGTAAATCCCAGCATTCATGAAGCAAAGCACATAAAGATTCACTAACACAATAACATAATATAATCTCCACTTTATATAACCTGCATCTTTTTTGATGCACACAGAACAGAAGCACCAAACAGCTGAACAGAACAGAAACATGAAAAGATATTCTGCTAGGCTGTATTAAATTGAAATTAAAATACCTTAGTAGTGAGCAAGAAGTAAATATAATTCTGAGAATGTGGTGACAGGCATGGGTTGGGGGGGGGGTTCCTGCACTGGGAATGTGTTCACATGGATATTATGGATTGAACGATTACTTCATTACTTCATCTTCGTCTGCTTCACTATTGCACTTTTGTTGGTGCTACGCTAATATGCAGTCATTTTCCGGCTCTTAGCCTCAATGTTTGTTGCTGTCTTTACTTTTCGGAACTTGGGGCAGTGCTTAGTATCATTTATTTCATCAATCTCTCCTAAATTATTCATCAAGACTGAACTAAAAGAAGTAATATAGCCACCACAACATTATCACTTAAGGCCTTCTTGTTTCGTTTCTGGTACATCAATGACGTCCCAATTCACGCACAGTTGACTCCCAGGAAAAAAATGGGAATGGTGTTAAATGCTTTTTCAGCAGCTTGACCTGGGTTTAAAAATCCAGTGTATGCTCCTCCATTTTGTGTGAAAGATGCCTAAGTACCACAGAATGTCATTGTGTGAGGCTCTCCAGGGAATTGTTTGACCTTATCTTGCTCCTCAGAATAGAGTCAAAGGGCTGGCTCATGGCATTAGTGTTATCACAAAATAAACGTGAGGCACTAACAGACCAAACCGGACTCACCTGTGTGTCTTCTGAGAGAAACTTTTGGAAACTGAGTCTTTTTTAATGAATTTGGGAAATAAGTCATTAAAACTACAGTGGTATTATATTAGTAGTAAATGCACACAAAATGCTTAAAGCATTCTGTTTTTTTTTTAAGTTGCTAAAACTGGTTGTGTAAATGCACTGCTGCTTGAATTATGGAGCTACTTGTATTTCTGTTCTGAAAATTGTTACTTCACTGCTGCTTTTACATACTTATAAGGTTGAATCAAATTTATTCATATTAAATTAGGTTTATTGGTGAAATGTGCAAACAGCTGTTTGCAAAAAACAAATCAAACATCTTTAGTACTTAACAGAGCACCCTTTGCTGTTATGACTTGCTTCAAATGTAATGCATAGTCAGACTACCGCTTTTGACAGCGTTCCTGAGGAATCATAGCCCATTCCTCATGGACAAATGACTCTAGTACTCTAATATTCTTGGGGTACATTAATATTCTTGGGTTTGCGTGCTGCAACCGCCTTTTTCAAATCCCAGCCGAGATTTTCAATGGCGTTCAAGTCAGGCGACTGTGATGGCCACTCTAGTATCTTCCAGGACTGAGGTGGTGTACAGAGCCCTTCGGAGTTTTGTATGCACCTTACTGTGGAAACTGAAACCTCAGTGTCTGCTGCTGCCACGTCGTGCTGTAGGTCATTTGTTTGCAGTCAGTTGAAGGTTTTTGACCACCTGCCTCCTCAGGAGTCTGGTAGCAGGCATTGATAGCTTCCTCTTTTGTGCCATATCCAGGTAGTGTAGCCACTGTTTAACTTAAAACATGTAAACTATACTTCTAACTGTATCTCTTGGAACATTCAGTACCTTTGCTATCTTTTTGTATCCCTTTTCTTGTTTGCAAGACATTGAACTTTATGCACAATTCTCTTGAATTAGCCATATTTCTAACATGTAATCAAATGTCACCTTCAACAATTAAGATATTTGATGTGATCAGTCCCAAGCACACCTGATGCAACTAATTAAGCCCTTGAGGCAACATGTGGTTTGCCAATCTGTGCTCTTATGAGGAATTATATTCAGGGAGTTGAATAATTTTGACATGTCAGTAGTCATTGAAAGTAGGATTTAGTTTTGAATTTGGATACAATTCTTGTAATATTAGTTTTAACTATTTAAACTGTTCTTGTGTAATTTGTTTATTCCAATCACCTAAAAATTAGAAAATTTGTCAATAAACCTAAAATGCAGTGGTAGTTGAATAATTTTAATGGCAAATGTTGCTTAAAACATGAATTGTTTCATTCCACCCTCAGACACACAAGCACATAAGAGGGAAGACATAACCATGTTTTAGGTAATGGGACAAGCGGGCCGCATGATGTTTTGTGTCTTTATTTTTCTCTCTCTGTATATCTCTTTATTGTATCTATCATCTGTATTGGTTGCCTGGAGACCTGCACTAGGATGCATGGAAATGGCAGGAAAAGGTCATGCAAACCTTTGTGAAGTTAATTATCAGCTGTGTGGAGGTGGGATTGTAGAGAATAGGCCAGAATGGATGACGGTTTTCACAGGTGCTCTAAACACATTTTCTGATCCATGTGACTTACTATATGTTGGGGCGAGAGGTTGAGTGTTAACAAAGTGCTACTTGCTGTGGTATCATCAAGAATGGAATACTCAAAACAATATACTAGGGTTGTTGTTTTGGGCTCTTAGTGACTTTAAGTTATCCTTGATCTTAACGTGCTTCTTTGTGTTGTCAGTCATACTCCAACTTGTTTGCAGCTGTCTTGCTTTAATATTGTGATGTTGCTGTTAAACCTGTCCATCCATTAATCAGTTTGTTAAATTCAATCCATTGTCAATGGATTGAATTAACAGATATTTGTCTAAGTTTTTATTTAAATGTTACACAATGCAGGTTTAAGCAAAATGTTTGATATGTACAATACAGTACTTTTAACTGTAACACTAAAGCATGGTTTTAGCCAGACACTGGGAGGTTAGAGGACCAGATAAATGGACACTTAACACTAGACATCTGTTAGGCAATAATTAGTAGGGCTGCAACGATTCCTCGAGTAACTCGAGTAACTCGATTACAAAAAATGATCGAGGAATTTCCTCTGCCTCGAAGCCTCATTTAATTAAATTTAAAGCTCACATTTCGCACGGATTCTTTTTAGTGTGACAACGTGCTTACGTCACAGGCTATGCGTCCCCTACAAAGAGCAAGAAGACGGAAGCGGGCTTTGGGTAACGTAAACAGTGAATATAGCGAAAATGAGCAAATGCAGCAAAGCGAAGGTAATAGGAGGAATAGGATAAAAGTATGTTTTATCAGATTACTTACTTTATCAGATTCGATAGAATACTCGATTACAAAAATATTCGATAGCAGCAGCCCTAATAATTTGTCCATCAGAATATGAAAGGTTGCCTTTTTTAAAGTAAACTGTTCCCCCCCAAAAAATATTTTTTTTTCCAATCTCAGAAAAAGCATATCTCTAAGCTAGGTTGATTAATGAGGCAGGAGGGTTTGAGAAATATCGACAGGTTGTCAAAGGTGTGGAAGGCAGTAATGTTGATTGTTTTTGGCACTCATTTGGCATTCAAATGTACCTTAAAATCCTTATGTTTTTTGACTAACTACCCATTAAAGTCAAATAACCTGTCTACAGTTTTTGAGCATATTTTTAATGGCACCATTCTGTGTAACATGATTAATGTTAGGCAAGGATCCAAACTAACTGTTTGTTTATTGTCTTTATCTACAGGTATGGCCTCACAAGTCTTGGTCTACCCACCACA
Source organism: Brachirus orientalis (assembly GCA_016785285.1). Taxonomy (NCBI): domain Eukaryota; kingdom Metazoa; phylum Chordata; class Actinopteri; order Pleuronectiformes; family Soleidae; genus Brachirus; species Brachirus orientalis. The sequence continues at coordinate 70,601 of JAFBJR010001042.1, read as the reverse complement.
CATTTATCAAACCCAGACAAGTGCCTTTAGCAGTGTGAAGAAACTCAAAGTTGAGCCCAGCAGCTGTGTGTACCATGACAGTGCACACCCGCGGACTTATCTGAACAGAGGAACCCTTGGCATTGTGCACCCAACAAAACAAACTCACACGTTTGTGAACCAAGACTTCACAGTGGGTGTGAAAGTGCATAGAGGACGAGAATACCCAGTGCAGACGGTGGTGGTGCGTGGCATACAAAGACAACAGCCTAGTAAAAGAGGAGGAGGAGGAGGAGGAAGCAGAGGACCAGGCCTAGCTGCCGCCCAGCAACGGCAGGACGCAAGGGTTATCCACTTAAAGGGCAAGGAGCAGCAGCAGACCGACGCAGCAAGTGGGGGCAGCAGTGGAGCAACAGGAGCAGGGGGAGGGGGAAGGGGAGAGGGCTTTAGTGGAGGAGGTGAGGGAGGTGGGGAGGAGGAGAGTGAGGGAGAAGAGAACTGTGGAGCTTTGAACTCAGCTGACAGCTCTCAGCGATGTGGGCTGAAACGTAAGAGTGAGGAGCTGGATAATCAAGGGAGCACCATGCAGATTGTGGAGGAACTGTCAATGTTACCTGCCATGTTGCAGACGACCAATGTGGGTAACACAGCTGTGACTGCGCCTGCGGGTGTGGGGGCTGGAGGGGGCCCCTCCAAACAGGGTGCAGGTCCTGGGGGTGTAGGTGCAGCAGGAGGCACGGGAGGAGGGGATGGGGACTATCATGTAGTACAGCATGAAGTCCTTTGTTCTATAAAGAATACTTATGAGGTGCTGGATTTTTTGGGACGTGGCACATTCGGACAGGTTGTAAAGTGCTGGAAACGGGGCACAGGGGAGGTAGTGGCTGTGAAGATCCTGAAAAACCATCCTTCATACGCACGGCAGGGTCAAATTGAAGTCGGTATCCTCGCTCGTCTGAGTGGGGAGAACGCAGATGAGCACAACCTGGTGCGAGCCTTTGAATGCTTCCAGCACCGCAGTCATACTTGCCTGGTGTTTGAGATGCTCGAGCAGAACTTGTACGATTTCCTGAAACAGAATAAATTCAGCCCCCTTTCCCTGAAAGTGATCAGACCTGTGCTACAGCAGGTAGCTAGAGCTCTGAAAAAGCTGAAGAGCATGGGTCTAATTCATGCAGACCTCAAGCCAGAGAACATAATGCTGGTGGACCCAGTGAGGCAACCCTACAGGGTGAAGGTGATAGATTTTGGCTCCGCCAGTCACGTGTCCAAAGCGGTGTGCTCCACTTACCTCCAGTCTCGGTACTATAGGTGAGTACAAAAGAGGAGACACTTACACTACTCACAATAAGTTAGGGATATTGTAATTTACACGAGTGCTTTTCCTATTTGGTCTGAATTTTAATGAAATAAGTAAAAGTTCCCTTTGATATTACTAATAATAAATGAGACACACCAAATTCATGAGCAACATCTGACTGCCTGCCACCGACCCAAAGGCGCGCTATGGCCAGGTGGCGCTGCTCGTCCGTTAAGTGACGTCATGTGTGAACTTGGAATGACTTACTGGCAATACCAGCTTTTTATACCCACAGAATGTTGAAATTGATGCCACATTGAAAAGGGTATGACATCCACTGAGTCTTGCACAATATCCTTACCTTATTGTGAGTAGTGTGTGTGTGTGTGTGTGTGTTATATATATATATATATATATATATATATATATAAGGCAGATTTGAGTGGTGTGCATGTAAAATTAATTTTAGTTTCTGTTGGTGCCCAGACCTCCACCTAAAAAAAAAAATGCCCTTCAACATCCTGCCAAGTTAGGATCCACATACCATGCGTGAATCTGACCCTGCAGTGTTTACTAGCAGGATGCTATTAAATACTGCATTAAGTTTTGCCTCTTGGATGAGAGGCGAAACGTCTTCAAGAAATTCAACTAAGTCCAGTTGCCTTTTTTTTTACTACACTTTGGATACCATGACCTGGATGACTGAGAATCTTCACAGACAGTGCTCAACATCCTGCCAAGTTAGGATCCACATACCATGCGTGAATCTGACCCTGCAGTGTTTACTAGCAGGATGCTATTAAATACTGCATTAAGTTTTACAATGACTAAGAAAAATAATACATTGTGAATATTTTTGGTATGATATGCAAACAAGACAAAGCTACTAAGGTCTGAAGATTTGAAAGATTTTGCATATAAAATGGATAAACAAATGAACATTGTCTCTGCTGCATAGTGTGAGCAGTTTATGTAAGACATTTCAGAATGCCATGTTGCCATTCCCCACACAAATGTACACAGTCTCTAAGCACATGGGTACAGTACTTTTTGCTACCTCCGCTAAGGAGATAATGTTTTTTGCCAGCGTTGTTTTGTCTGTCTGTTACCAAAATAAATCAACAATAAAATTTTCAGGAAAGGTGTGTAATTGGACAAGGAACAGATGATTTTGGTGCTGATCCAGATCGCTATCGGGATCCACACATTTTTTGAAGGAATCTTTATCATTGCTTGCCGGAGGTCTGCACTTTTCAAGTGGTTTCTAGTTCATCTTAGGTGGGCACCTTTTGTTTCTGCTGCTCTTGGATGAAAATAGGGCTGAACCGATTTCCAGAATAATTAAAATAATTTGATTAATAAAATTACTCAAGGCAAATTATTTGCGTTGAGTAATCGTTAAATACAGTATTACATTTCGCGCATCTGGGCAGTTTTCCGCCTGGATGGTTATTTCAGTTACACAATGCCCTCACCAAAAATTGAGATTACTAATGTCTACTTAGATAAACTAAATAATATTTATGGTCAAAAACCTCATAGTCTCTTCAGTTTATTGCTCATCCCTGACAGCATTTGAACAGGCACTCTGTTTTGGAGCTAATGCCCACCCCCCAGAACACTGAGTCTCTTGCGATTGGCCAGCTACCAAGTGCATTCCCACTTACTTGTGATTGGCCAGCTACGAGTGGAATAACTGCTGCGCAGTGCTTCGCCCCCCCCAAACCGTAGTTTGAGTGGCTGCATGGTTTCATTTACATGTAAAATAAAGCATTTTAGTATAAGTTGTTCCCCATGCACACGGTTTCTCACAGCTCATGCAGCGGTTCACTTTTAAAACAGCGAGCAGAGACAAACAGAAAGCACACACAATCTCTGTCTGCCGCACAGTAGTTAGCATATGAGCTAACCGAGACACTGGCAAAACAACGCAAAAATACACACATTTATGTGCTTGTAAACAGTGTGTGGAGCTGAGACAAACACTCACTCTCACTCACTCATTTTCTACCGCTACTGAGACAAACAGAAAAGGCGAACACACACGCTGCCTTTCAAATGAGGCTGCAATTAGCCGTTGTTAGCTATTGCTATTCAAGACAAGAAGCAGTCAAGCCACAAAGACATTATTACTTCATTTGGAAATACTTTCATTGCCTTCATGAAATCCATTACGGATTGTTGGAGCTGCTTCCTGCTGATGAGTTCCACGTTGTATTAACTATTCACTTCAAAGTGACTGCTACAAGCAAACAGCATTTCAGGAAGCTTAGCAGGGATTACTATCAAAAATGAACGATATCCACTCTGCTCTTTGTTCCTCATTGGGGGGGAGTCTACGAAGCATCTGGTGTTGTTTTGACAACCAGCAACAGAGCAACAATGAACTGAACCTTTCTTCTGAGACACGTTGCTCTCAACAGATACAATAGTTGTAACGGTGGAAGCGATTCAGCTTCTTCTTCCTCAGGTTGAATGTTCACGCCCATAACCGGCGGGAGTAGCTGTTGGGGAGGGTTCGTTGCACGGCAAATGTGCTAGTTGCGTAACTAAACTCGACTTTTCAAAACTGCTTGCTTGAGCACAGATAAACAGAGAAGCCCTTTTTTCTCAAAAGTGGCTGAAGTGTTTATTGTGACACTCTAGTGATGCTTAGATACAGGAGGGACACGGGGACACACCAAAAAACATCAGAAATTTGATTTTCCAGTGAATGTCCCCTTTAAGTGATCACCAGAGCTCTTAAGTTTGGACCTTTGGTGGAGTGAGATGAGGGGGTGTTGATGATCAGGGGCAGGCCCGGCGGCATGGGCATGCATTGGGGGGTCGTGCCCACCCACAGAGTCAGCCGTGCCCTCCTTGGACTGGAAGCTGTTTATTAGATAGATAGAGGGGAGTGGGTTGCTGAGTAATTCATCCATCGCCAGTGCGTTAATGCTATTATGGATATCTGGAATTATTTAGGAGGACAAGATATAGTATGTATATATATATATATATATATATACATATGTATATATATATAGGAGGACAAGAAATGACAATGCGAACAAGAGCGAGCAGGAAGCAGGGCCAATCACTTCTATTGGAAACATAAGCACTGAAGTCAACAGTAACACTTGAGTAAACATTCATGCTAGGAGAGTTAGCTACGGCAGCTAGGGAGAACAAGGAGCAGCACAGAGCAGTGTAACTCATCCGCATGGAAGAAATCCAGTCGGCATCTGAGAAGGACTTGAGTCGGAAATGTAGGAATTAGTGGAAGGACAGTGTTTTAAGAAGGTTTCACACAGTCCATAAATGCCGCCTGCCACCCCCCACCACACACACACACACACACACACACACACACACACACACACACACACACACACACGTTTGCGCTTCTATCAGAGTGAGGACCCTCATAGACATAATACATTCTCTAGTCCCTTACCCTAACTTTAACTATCACAACTAGATGCCTAACCCGAACTTTACCCTTAATCCAATTCTAACCCTAACCTTGAAAAAGCCTTTTTTAAGGGGTGAAAAAGCCATTTTTAAGGGGTGAAAAAAGTGAGGACCAGCCAAAATGTCCTCACTTTGTCAAAATGTCCTCAATCTGTAGGTTTTATACGGTTTTAAGAACACACACACACACACACAACCCCCTCTCTCACAGATACACCAACTTAGGTTACTTGCAGGCAGAAGAGTAACACTGCTTGGGGCTGCTCCTTGTGCTCCCTTGCTGCTTTAGCTACCTCTCCTAGTATGAATGAATGTTTACTTCAGTGTTCAACTTGACGAGTGCTTATGTTTCCAATAGAAGTGAAGTTGTATGGTGCTATTGACATAAATGCTTGAAGTTTGAGTTCAATAAATGGACATAGCAGTACATTTTTGTTTGTTTTTTAGATTTTGGGATGAACTGCTCCTTTTTTAGTGAGAGAAAAAATTTTTCTCAGCTCTGTAGGAGTGATCACAGAGCTATTGTTCAGCCTGAAGCAAATAAAATGTAGGTTGAAAAAGTGTGCCCCCCTGAAAATTTGTAATGCGCCCTTTAATTTGTTTCTGCAGCCGGGTCTGATCGGGGGTGGGGGTTAATTAGTGTCTGAAGATAATATGTTAGTCTGATAAAGGACAATTTCCACCAAACCAAATAAATTGTTTTAATTTTGCCTTTCAGAACAAGAAGACAAGTGGATAAAGAGACATTTGGCCCCAAATTGTCCACTTAAACAGCACTGGTAATTTTCTGTCCAGAATGAAAGTTTTCTGCTTCTTTCCCATCATCTTTAAATTTAAATAGATGACAAAAAAAGTAAAAAACAAACAAAAAAAAAAACAGGCAAACATTGAGTTCATAGTTACTCTTTATACTTTGAACTTGCACTTTAATAAGCAGCTATCATAATAAATTAAGTTTTATGAAGATATTGGGGACATATTTGTTCCACACTTCAATTATTGTATTTTCTATTCATTCCAAACATTCACCTACCAATATTGTTTTCAATTCACTTTGTATGAGGAAGGTGCTCAAAATAGACCTATCATACTTTGTTCTAATTTAGTGGAAGAGGAAGTGAACAGCGCAGCTACTTCTGCTCTTTGTCAGAACAGTGACATGAGCAGTGTCTTGCGTGTGTGTGTGTTGTTGTTTTTTTTTTTTCTTTTTAAACCAAACATCTCTGCAATAACTGACATGAGAGGCGGAAGCAAAGAGACACAGTTTCAGCCTGGTTTTTACGTCTTAAGAAGCTTTTAAGTCATCGTTCACCCGAGTTAAGTTTCTCTCTACTCCATGTTTGTGTGTGTATCTGTGTTCACACATGAGATACAGAGCTGGGCAGGAAGAAACAAGGGGAGAGGAATGAGGGAGAAATGCACTAAAACACACACTGACCTGAGATAAAACAAACACTGTAAACTAAATGTGTGGAAAACATTTATCACAGTTCAAGCTGTTGTTTGCTATATGTATATTGCCCATGTTGATATCGTGTTGAAAATATATTTACGATATATTGTGCAGCCCAAATACTGTTAGAAGTAAATATCTTGATTTAATGAGTTTATTCTGTCAGCTCAAAAATATGATTACCAATTACTCCCCCTCACCCCCTCACAGACCAGAGAACGCAAAGCATACAGTGTGGGGAGAGCACTGCTGAGGCTGATGGTGAGTGGTTGCTAAAAATAGCTCCTCAGACACTGACCAGAGTGCTTTGACTTCAATAGATGGTGAAGCAAATAGACATCCAGAATGAAATAAGGATGGCTTGAAATACTAGCAGGTTCACGCACTCAAGGTCAACTACTTCTATGTCAGCTGTTTTGATTTTAGATGTCCATTGGTGGCTGTGTTCATTATCTGCACAGCCTTTAATGTTTGTTGGGCAGCAACTTTCATCGGCTGGTGGATACCTTCAGTCAGCCACTCAAATAAGTTAGACAGTCACACCCTCTGCTTTCAAAGTTTACAAGCATTTGGACAGTGGCCACATTTAATTTGCTCTCTATTTTTTGCTCTGTATTTGCAAAGTGAGGTCAGCTGGAAGTTTCTCTTTCTCTCTGCTGACAGCTGAAACTATTTTCACATATGTGGGGTGAGAGGAAAATTAGGGACAGAGGAGAGATGGGGGACACAAAGGGGGGGAGAGAAAGGAAAAGAGGAAGGTGAGATGGAGACAGAAGAGAGAGACTAGAAGCAGATGTATAACAGTTGTATCAAGTTTAGACAGGACAGTTCTGAATTAGTTATGTCATGTTTATAGAACTGTGGTGTCATTTATGCAAGCAGCAGCAGAGATTGTTGATACGAAATTATACAGATATCAACTTTAATCATTGCATAATAATAATGGCAATAATAGTTAGTGATAATATTAATATCAAAACTAGATCTGGATCCTGCAGCCAGCAAAATGAGGACATGGAGAGAGAGGACAAGAAGGAAAGGCACAAACTTGGGAGAGAATGAACAAGGTTAATATCATGTAATAAAGTCGTATTCATACCCTGAGTGTGTGAGAGAGTGAGTGCGAGTGCACCACAGAAATTCCCCCCCAGCAGTCTAGGTCTATAGCAGCATAACCAAGATGGCTCAGGTTTCCCTGAGCCAGCTCTAACGGTAAGCTTTATCAAAAAGGGAGGTTTTAAGTTTAACTTCAAATACAGAGAGAGAGTTCACCTGCTGAACAGACACTGGGAGCTGGTTCCACAGGAGAGTTGCCTGGTAACTGATGGCTCTGCCTCCCATTCTACTCTTATGGACTCTGGGAACCATAAGTAAGCCTGCATTTTGGGTGATCTGTTGGAATGATATAATAAAACTAGGTCCTTAAGGTTTTATGGGGCCTGATCATTAAGTGCTTTGTAAGTGAGGAGGACGATTTTAAATTGAATTCTAAACTGTACATGGAGCCAGTGTAAAGAAGCTAACACTGGAGTGATGTGGTCTCTCTTACTAGTTCCTGTCAGAACTTGTGTGGCAGCATTTTGAATTAACTGTAGTGTTTTTACAGACCTATTGGTACATCCAGATAGTAATAAGTTGCAATAACCTAATCTTGATGTCACAAAAGCATGAACTAGTTTTTTGGCATCCTTAAAGGATAAAATGTTTCTAATTTTCATAATTTTCCGCAGGTGAATGAAGGCTGTTCTGGAAATTAGTTTTATTTGTGAATCAAATGATATATCCTGGTCAAAAATAACCCCAAGGTTTCTTACAGTGGAACTGGATGCCAGGGTGATGTCATCTAAAGTGACAATAAGGTCAGAAAGTTTATCTCGAAGGTGTTTAGAGCCGAGTATAATAACCTCATTTTTGTCTCAGTTTAAAAGTGGAAAGTTACAGGTCATCCAGGACTTAATGTCTTTTGAGACATTCCTGGAGTTGAACAACCTGATTTATTTCTTCCAGCTACATTGATAAATAAAGCTGTGTGTCATCTGCATAACAATTGAAGTGTAAGTTGTTCTTTCTTATTATGTTCCCTAACAGAAATATATATAACGTAAAAAGTATAGGCCCAAACACTTATCCCTGTGGTACTCCATAATTTACTTTTGTTTGCAACATTACCATGAACAAACTGGAATCTACAATTGAAACTAGCAGAAAGCACTACCTGAGATCCCTAAAGGCTGCTCCAGTCTTTGCAATTGAATGTTATGATCAATAATGATGACTCTTTTTCCTCAGGGTTCTAAACCTTTGGTCCAGGGTTGATGCTCTGTAGAGGGTGTTCTCTGCTTATTTTGTCTTTTGATCTTAGTTGCCAATTCTGTCTTTTGTGTCGTAATGAAGTTGTGCGAGCAGCGGAGCTACAACTGACAGGGCAGACTTTCTGGCCACAAGTGGCCATTACATTACAGCATGCCTGATGTGTCTCAATCAGAGTGAAAATATCACTGGCATTCTTTCTCACTTCATGAGAGAACAGTGAGAAAAAGGCTGTAATGCCTGCTGTGAAGCAACATTAAACGTGTGTGCAGAACATTTGACATGCAGTATCCTGCTAACTGAATGACAAGTCATGTTAGCAGCATTGTCTGTTACAATTTGTTTTTCAGAAATCCCCCACTTGTGCTACATCTTTCATGACGTCTGGGATGTTGGCCCCCCTTGTGTCTTGTATACCATTCGAGTTTGAAGAAAATGTGACTTAAGTTGCCAGTCCTCCTTAAGATAAATGCTGTTATGGTCAAATATGAATCCACTGCTCTTGAGTTCCATGCATCACAGATTAAAGCAATAATTTGTGCTTTTTGCCAAAGAGTCTTCAACTTTCAGTTTTACTTCTTGGTATAGTTGAGTCACTGCTGCTTTGGAAAAGAAAGCCATGTACCTGGGTTCAAATGTTTTTTATTATGTACCGAAAACCCTTTGTTTTCAATCATATTGTGTGGTCACATATCTTTGCATATGAAGTAGGCAATAGACCGAGTTATTTTTTTGGTTTCTTGGGGTCTCAAAGGCAATACAAATTGTCACTTAAAATATTGTGATATTTCACTGTATTGATTTTTTTGCCCCCAGCCCTAGTGAAGAAGCCTGTCTAAATCCAATACCAAGCAGATCAAACTCAAAAGAGGAAATGAAAATGAAATTCATGAAGTCCCTGAGTCAGTATTATGTCTTTGGGGTGAAATGTTTAATGAACTCTTGTATGGTCTCACCTTGAAAATGACCAAAGACCCCATAGCTGTCAACAAGATGATAGATATTTTGCCGTCAAGGCTGTTACCACTGATTAACAGACTTAACACACACTTTGCTGGTGCACTAAACATTAGATTCAGTTTTTTTTAATAAACTGAGTTGGTTGCTATATAGCTTAGCATGTGTATGATTTGTAGAATAAGTTTATGTGAATAAATCAACAATTGTGTGCATCAAAAAAAAAGTAAAAAACACATCGGCTGGATATTTATTTATGACATGTTGAGGGAAAAAATAAACCAAAGCTAAATAGCACAGACAAAGTGTTAATACATCAATTGGTTTACATCTATAAATAGTGTCTAAAGCCTTGTATAATTAATTGAGGTCCAGCCAGATCAAAGTGAATGTGTTGCCTTTGTGTTTCACTGAATAATGCATGATTTGCTGAGAGTGTGAGGAATTAGATTTCCTGGAAGAGATGTATAGTGAGGCTCCAGTTTTCCAACATGGAGTCACCATGTTGTCTGTCTGCCTTTGTGACTGAGCTTGAGAGAACTGCAGCGAAGTCCAGCTGGGTTTATTTACCAGTAGGAGCTGATTGAAAGGTCTTTTTAAAGGCTGGTGGGTGGGGTTAGTGCGGCTGCACAAAACAGCTGTGACGTTTCATACGGAACATACACACAAACTAATGACCTAGTTCGTACTTCCTGCATGATCGGAGCACAGACTCCATCTGCCACATTTTCTGAACTAATATATTGCGCACATACACTGGCTTTCAGCAGTGCTTTTGCTAAATACACCAGATACACTTCTGTTAAATACTGAAATTTTAGAAATGTTCTTTTTTAATGTTGGAGATTAATGCATGTTTTAATGATTTTTTTTTATAATCTTTACAACCGATCTGCAGTTCGGCACTGTTTGGTGTGATTCCTGTGTTGGACATTGCACTTGTGACTCTTCCAGTGAGGACACTTACTGTCAATCAGTGGCCAAGTCACATTTAGTAAATGCCATGTGGAGGATAAAGTGATAGAAAGTGAGTGAGTGAGCTTTGAACTTTGCCAGAGCAGGTACTAAAAAAGTACCAGGTACTATTGCTGGTAAAAAAAAAAGCAAAACAAATGAGATTTGAGCTGTACTGTAGACAGCATATTGCATCTCTCTCGCAGTTTCCCGCAGGGGAATTCTCTATTTTTCAGCCAACACAGTTTGTTGTTCTCATCTCAGTCACATTTCCCTTTAGAGGCTTTACCCTAATTTAATGCCCACGTTGCAAACTGTAAGTCTGAATCAGCAAAGTTTGAAAAAAATAAATAAACATTTAACGTATTTTCAACATAAAATGAGCATTAAAATGTATGTATTATAGAGTTGTAGAAAGTTTGAAACTCTAGACTTGAGCAGTAAAATAGGGATTGTTTTGAAAAAAATCTGACAGTGGTGCTATTAGGCAAAGACAGCTCATTTTCCTTCTTTTCTTTTTCTTTTTTGATGCTTTTTTTTAGCTGTAGTAGATGTGGCTCTGTAGAAAACTTTAAATATGGTGATATTGTTGACAACTCATGCGTTACTCATTGTAATTAATTTCCAACCTTTATATAGTGGAGTATTGTCATTCAACCTTTTTGTCTTGTGACTGAGGATAAGCACATTCAAGTATTAGAAGCAGATTGAATGTTTTCAGTGAAGGATGAAAATATTGATGTTCCATTGATACATCTTGGTTGATGTGAAATAGCATTGTTGCAATATTTGAATCAAGGACTCTGATTTTAACTTGAACCCCTGAGCATTGACAACGCTGACTTGAATTCATCAAACTTGAAAGATGGAATTTTTTGGAATTGGCCGTACTAATGTTGATAATCGGTGAATTGATTTCAATGTCTTTTTAATAATTGAAAATAAAAAAAAATCTCTCAGCTCTTCTTTCAGCTTTATTTTCTGGTTATTTTGCTCCATATGTTGAGCCAAAAAACATTAATATTATTAAAAGTGAATAATTTTGGTTTGTGGACAAAACAAGACATTTGAGAATGGGAAACATTATTCAACATTATATTTTATGGACCAAACAACTAATCATTTACTTGAGAAAACAATTAACAGATCCATCGATTGTGGAATTTGTTCCATAATTTGTTCCAGCCCCCATTTATTGTAATCCTGATACGTGTTAGAAGAGCATACATTCACTGAGCAAACACTAGGATACTTTTTTTTGTTGTACCTGTTTAGTTCCTGTGTAAGTTGTGCACGTGTTGCAGAACATTTATCTGTCTACCATCATCTGTCTCACCTTGTATGTCATATCCTCAGAATGGAACATAGATTTGGTTTCACAGGAGGACGGTTAGGCTTAAGTTGCGTTGATAAGGACAAAGCTGTGCAACTATGGCAACTATGGGAGAGAGACATGCTGTTTTCTGTTTGGCTTTCTTTATTTATGTGTGTGGGTTTACATGTTGCACTGCCACTGTGCAGTCAGCAGGTATGGACAAAAGCAGATTTTTTAAAAAAAGAGCATAACAGTCCTTTGTTGCCCATAAATGCTGCATAGCTCCAACCACAGCACAGCTATCACTATATCCTATATCAGTCTTGTGACCTGATGAATATAGAGGTGTGTCATGTGGCTTCACTCTCTCTCCTCACTTCACCAGGGTAAAACCTGTTTCAGTTTATAAATAGGACATGTCTGTGAGGCTGGAATGGTTAGCATAACTTTGTGGTTGGTTCTATGTTGCTATGTTGCCCATTGCACCAGCTGTTGCATGCATTTGTTTTGACCATGTGATAAAATTGTCTTTAACTTATTTTAAACAGGTCTGAGCTTCCCTGTTGCCATCCATATATAGCTTCTGTCCTGTATGGCTCTAAAATAAAATAATCACCATAAAGTAACTGCCTAATGGGTCATTTTACATATATCATATGTATGTAGATGAGGAATTGACCCGTCAGGCAATGGCCAATATTTTGAGGCATCCGGTGCTTACAGTTGCTGTTTACTGTTTGGAATCTGTCTCGCAATGTGAGATACATGAATGTATTTGCTTTGGGCTGTATAAATATGTACATATAAACATATGAATACAAAACTGAAAAAGCAGATAGTCAGTGCTTTTGGTACATTTTGTTTTACTTTTTTTCTGTCCTCTTAGATTGTTTAGCCTTGTGTAACAAAACCTGGTCAAACATGGTGGGTTAAACTAGATATCCAAGGCTTCTTTAAAATCATGTTTTTTGTACAGTATAATCACAATAAAAAGCTCCTCAAACCTATACGTTTCTTTGCAATTTGAGGTTTTAGTACTGTATTTTTAATTGAAATAACAATCATATCATTGTTGCAATATCTAAATTTATTGGATCATGTTACATAAACTCACACAACAATTTTTCACTGAATGCCATGCACATTTTTGCATTGCTGCAATTTTTGCATATCCACTAATAGTTTTACATTTTATTATGTTGTCTTTTTGCTCATTATTGCACATACTTGATCTTTTAATTTCTTTTCATTTTTATTTATCTGAATCAAATTTTAATGTTATTTTTTAGTAACTATGCTTGCTATGCATCAAAAAAACAAAAGCAAATTGTATGTTAAAACCTACTTGGCAAAATGATGGGATTTCAAATTTAGACTTTCTTTAATTATTTCTGTCTTAAACTTTTAATGGATATCTTTTACAGTGGTATTTAATTTCTCAATTATCTTATTGCTGCTTTAAGGCCTAGAGGCTGCTCATACACAGAAAGACTTGTATCAGATAGAGGAACTGTGGATACTCAGTGCTGTCAAGACACTGACACCATTTACAGGATCTGCTTTGTGTTTTTGACACAAGTTGTTGGTAGTCTTGTCAGATACACTTGTCTTAGCAATAATGGATTTGACAAGACTGCGTTACCATTTGTCTGTCATCGCTGTGTCATTGTATTACAGTGCTATTTTAGGTGAACAAATAGTGGCTATGCTTGTTGTTCCCCATTTGGCCCAAAGCACATACAACAGTCTGTCAAAACTCTGATCCCTGCCAGGCTGTTGATCTGATTGAATCTGATTCAATCAGATTGCTGATGCTTGGTATCTCCAGTAGATGCGGAACTTTGGCTTATAAGTCATTTGGCCCTTTTTCACATATGCTGTACTTAGTAATCCCACTGGACTGGCTATCATTAGAAATTCCATGTAATACAATTTATGGGTGTTTGCTCACAATATCAGCTCATAAAGCTAAAGCTGTATATTGTAAAGTGGTGGAATTAATTGAAATTGAACAAATGAAAATTGTTCTTGATGTGGTCATTGGGTTTCAATTTATATTTATCAATATTGATAAAGTATTGGTTTCAAATCCAAACAACTTTAGCTCTAAATACCAGGATGCTGTTACTCTTTTTTGAATTGTTGAAAGTTTAAAGTTTAATCAAATTAGGTTAATTTGTTGGACTGTGGACTTGTCCACAGTGTATGGCACCTTTTGCCTTATGTCAGTTGGGATTGGCTCCAGTCACTTGCAAACCCTCATGTGTAGGACAAAGTGGTAGTAAACTTGTTTGACACAGATAGCACACAGCACACAATCATATTTAGATGTGTAAAAGTTAAATGCTGTAGTTTTGTTGCTGTTCTTTGACACTTGTGTGTTTTTTCTGTTCCACAGGGCTCCAGAGATTATTTTGGGATTGCCGTTTTGTGAAGCCATAGACATGTGGTCCCTAGGCTGTGTGATTGCAGAACTTTTTCTGGGCTGGCCCCTTTACCCTGGGGCCCTGGAGTATGATCAGGTAAAAAGAAAAAAACATTTCAGCACTCACTTTTGAGCTGCTTTTTCCAGAGTTCCTGCTTCTCCATGTCTCCAGTGTAGATCATTCTATCCTTTCAAGTCCACATTCTTCTACTTCTAGCATTTTATAGTTCTACTTTCACCTTCTTTGACCTTCCCCTCTCCACAACATATCCACATTAAAATATTTTATAGTAGGCTTTCCCTCATTTTGCAAGTTAAGTTCTACCACCTCTTCTCTTATATGTTATATCTCCACCATTTTCTATGTGGATGTGAAAGCAGCTTTAATACTTTTAAAGTTATTTTTCTGGCCTTTGCTCTGTCTCTTTTCTTTTTTCCTGTCTTTCATTACATTTCCAATCACAAAGCCCTCTGAGGAGGCGATTCAGTTGTTTTTTTTGAGTTTGTATGCAATCCAGCTTTCTAATACAGGACTGCTTTCAGGCTACTGACTCAGACTTTGCTCCTGCTGTTAAAGGTTTCAGGATTTGTCATTCACGGCTACTTCAGTCAACAGCTCCCAAAAGAAATGTTGAAAAAAGTCAGTAGGAAACAGAAGCTGACATTGGCAGCATAATTATTGCCAGGTGGCTTAAGGCACCAGGACAAGAGATGATTTTCTGTATGAGGCTAGTGTTAAAAGCAGGGAGAGAAAACCTCTGATATTTAGAGAAAGAAAAACATTTGTATGTAATTACTTGCAGTTTGAATGAATAGACAGACACTCAGCTGATGTACAGTAAAAGATAAAAAATAAATGCAGTATTCACAGAATCTTTGTCTACAGCAGCAGAAAGACATGTTCTTGTGAATGATGTTTTAAGGACTGCTGCATGCCTGCCCCTTCCCAGTGGACCAGTGTCTTCCCTGGACTAGACTGATCCGGGCATATGTTGAGTGGCTTTCCTTTGCCCCAAAGCCCTATCTACTTAAAGTCTGCCAAAGAGCCTCAGACAGATCCTCTGCTGTCATATTCAACACCCTACAATACAGCACCTAGCCCCTTTGCACACTGCACTCATACCAAAGTATTTTTATAATCTGGCATCATGTTTCATCCTCACTATTACTAAGAAGGGGGAGATAATTCAACATCTCCAAGAGATTGGACTTGAGTGCTGCAACATGGTTCTAAATTTAATAAATCTGTTATAGCAGTCAGCATATCGCAAAGGAGCTTTAAAAATATCGGGGGTGCCTCCTCAATTTAGAAAGAGTGTGACAGGGAACTTCTGGGTCAGATGTGCAGATGGGATGAAGTCTGTGTGTCTGAAACAGTTAAATAAACAATAGGGCTGCAGCAATCGAATATTTTAGTAATCGAATAATGTATCAATTATTCAGACGATTGATTGAGTAAATTGGATAAAAAAACTGGGACATCCTGCATTCTGTACTGTGTTTTTTTCTCGGTTTAGTTTGTAGTGGTCCTGTACTTTTGACACTTTTTGTTGTTTCTTACGCTGCGTATCTTCCCCTTGCTCTTGCTGCCTTCACCCTTTCACGTTTCAGTTACGTTAGCAGCTAAATTCATATTGGGTGATCACCAGGGCTCTCAAGTTTGAAACTTGTGGAGTGAGATCAGGGGTGTTGATGAGGCGGGGGAGGGGGGGGGGTTAGTTAGTGTTTGAAGATAATATGTTAATTTAGTAAAGGACAGTTTCCACTAAACCAAAAAAAAAAATTGTTTTATTTTTGCCTTTCAGAACAAAAAAGGCAAATGGATCAATGAGACATTTTGCCCCAAATTGTCCCTTTAAACAGCATTGGTAATTAGCTGTCCAGAATAGTTTTCTGTTTCTTTCCTGACATCTTTAAATCTAATAAGATGACACAAACCGTAAAAAACAAACAAAAAACAACAAACGCTGAGTTCATATTCTCTTCACTTCAAACTTAAACTTTAATAAGCAGCTTTTATAATAAATTAAGTGATATAATTGAAGTGATTACCTGACCATGCTCTTACACTTCCATCTTGTCTGAAACCTGTGCACGCATCCACAGCTTTCGTGCGCGTCCGTGCGCTTTCGTGGAACCGTGAACGAGTCCTTGCAATGGAAACCTAGTTTCAGATTTCACCCGGTAACAAGAAATACTATTTTCTGATTGGCTGAGAGGTTGCTAATTCAAGGCAGCTCTACGAATGGACTACGCAGAGCAATCTGCCTTCGCATCATCCACTAATTATTAATTTATGTGCGATGAGTTTTATCACTTAACAGGGTGAGAAATGTCATGTGTGGCGTGTGAGCGTGTGAACTTATTGAAATGCGTGTGAGACTTGAGAGGTCTGGTGATCATGATGGTTACTATCCTGGCGGACTGTGAGTGCAAGTGAGCTATAAGGCTTATTGAACTAATTATTTTCAGATGGATTTTTTACATAACAACGGAGAAACTTACTTTTAATTTCAATGGGAACAGTGTTGTTGGTCTCCCTTCTTAGCCAGCCCATCAAAGTCTGGAGTTAGTTTTGTTGTGGTGATTCTCAGGTTGGACTGTTAACTTGGATTTGTGGCTGGCTTTGTTAATGTTCATGACGCTGAAGGTCTGTTCACACAGGTAGGTCGAGCCGAACAATGCCAGCATCTTCTGCGCTGTCCTCCGGAGATTTTGAAATGCGGCTTCATTGAGTAACGCATAACAGTCATTGAGTTTCAGAGTGTTTAACTTCTCTTTTAAGACAGGGCTGAGGGGTCAAAGAGGAAAGTGCAAACGTGGAGTAATACGCTGCACCTCAAAAAAGTCAATGTATCTAGAGTGCGCCATCTAGTGGGAAAACATCACAATTGCAGGGAAAATAAAACATTAACAAGGTTTATTCATTTAATTTTTTCGAGTTCGGCGGGCCAGATTAAAACGTTTAACAGGCCGCATATGGCCCCTGGGCTGTAGTTTGCCCATGCCTGCTGTAGACTAAGCAAAACCCCTGAAAAGATTAATCTCCAATGCTTATTAAGGAAATATAAAATATAAAAATGTTATATGCACAAACAACGTACCTTCAAGCCCTTGTCAACAATATTTCTATTTCAATAGATTGTTTCAAAATGAAATTTATTATCATGCCATCAGGACATTCACTGGAAAATCAAATTTCTGATGTTTTTTGGTGTGTCCCTCATGTATCTAAACATCACTAAAGTGTTACAATAAACACCTTCAGCCACTTTTGAGAAAAAAAGGGCTTCTCTGTTTACCTGTGCTCAAGCAAGAAGAAGCTGAATAGCTTCCGCCATTACAACTATTGTATCTGTTGAGAGCAACATGTCTCAGAAGATAGTTTCAGGTTATTGTTGCTCTGTTGCTGGTTGTTAAAAAAACACCAGACGCTTCAAAGACTCCCTTCTAATGAGGAAAAAAGAGCAGAGTGGATATCTTTCATTTTTGATAGTAATATCCCTGCTAAACTTCCTGAAATGCTGTTTGTTTGTAGCAGTCACTTTGAAGTAGAGGCCCACCCGCACCTGCATTGTTCAGTCCCGCTCCCGCCCGCATCTGCGATAATTTGTCCTGCTCCCGCCCGCAAATCCTGCAAGATGGGGACGTTTGCGTTCTTTCTCACGAAAGGTCTTTTCATTGGCTTCAGTCCAGCTCCCGCCTGCGCCTCATTTGAAAGGCAGCATGTGTGTTCGCCTTTTCTGTTTGTCTCAGTAGCGGTAGAAAATGATTTTGGTTCAAAAGGACCATTCTATGTCTCCTTATATATATTTAAGTGGGTTTATATTTTCTAACACCCCTGAGGTCATACTGCAGCTTTGAATAACTAAAGCTTTATTAGTATCCATTATTGTTTTCTGCAGTGAATGAACTTGAAGCACATCTTGGGCCCATTATTGCGTTCATGGCTTGACAGATCAACCAAATGTGAGATTTTTTAAAACCACACCTTAACCGCCTGCTCACCAACACAGAGGTTCTCTATCAGAACTGTCAATTTACTGGAAACCAGCTGGTGGGCACATGACACCAATGCACCAATGTCATGACTTTTTTAGTTTGGTGCTTCCTATAGACTTAAATCTCACAAAGAAAAGAATCATGCAATATGCAATATATGCAATTACAATTATTTTATATAGGATTTCAGTCATTATCAGACAAATGGTAACCCAGTCTTGTGTTTCTAACACAGAACTTCAAAACAAGAACCTCTTTTTTTTCACAGCCTCCAAATAAAAAAAACAACAACAGTCGGTTGGTTATTATAAAACGTTAAACAGCTAGGCAGCTAACTGCTGGTCTGTGGTGTCATCCCAGGGCCACAGGGTGATGTGGTTGGAGCTGACTGAGCTCTTGCCACCCCCTTCTTCCCCCTTCTTATCTTTCTGCATGGGGTCTTGTTCCATCCCACACAGCATATTGTATTTATAACTCTGGCTCTTGCTCTGCCCTTGCCTTACCTCATCCCCGAGTCACTTAATCTTTTCCTTCACTAGTATAGCAGAAGGTTGCTCACCTCTTTGACATGACAATCTCAGTATTTAGCCAGTGTTACCTTATTAATGCCTATAAAAGCTTGCAAGCTTAAGTCATGACAGTGTTTCCACCCCCCTATATTTTGTCTTGTTGAGCTCTCTTTATCACCTGTTTACACTGTGTTTTTTGGGGGTGCTTTTGGTGGTGTTGGCAACCATCAGTCCATCACTAGTGGAAATCATTAAGCACCTGGAATTAATATGCATCATACATGCATCTCCTCTGAACACTTTTCACGTTAAAACATTAACTATGATTGTGTGTGATATAATTGTGTCACATAATTCTGCTCTAAAATTGTTTTTGGACAGAATCACTGTACCATTTTCAGTGATGTGTAAAACTTTTTTAGGTGGTCACATTTGTGTAGCATACACATGCAGTATATAAAAAACATGACCACTTTTTCCAGACCACCTTGTGGAATTGAATTGAAGATTCATTCTGGACACGAATGTCTGTGTTCATATCTAAAGTTAGAGCTCTACACTTAATTAGATCATTCAGGATTGCCATTTGAATGGGCTATACAGAGAGTATATAGGCGCTTAAGGATGGATACATAAGTTGAGACAAATCTTTATTGAATTTCATCTGTGTTCATGTTGGCTTGGCCATCTTACTTGACAGGATTGCTAAATAACAAACACTGATTAATCTTTATCCATGTTGGCTATGTCCTGCTCATGGCATGTTCAGGGCATGTTATTCAAATGACAACACCAGAAAGCAACACTAGATTAGTACAAACTTGGGTAGCTTTAGCCAAGCTATGGACAGCTGATGCAGCAGGGTCAGATCGGGTCCAAACACCAAAGCCAGAATGCCTGTAGGGTTCAAGTCGAGTTTGATTATTTTCTCTGAGATTCAGTCAAGTTCAGAAAGATGTTCCGAGCTGCGCTGTAGTTGGTGGGATCAGTTGAGCCTAAAAGGTAATAGGTTAGATGGAGTAAAATGTTTACAGAATGAATTTTCCTGTGTATGAACGGATACAAATATAAACAGAAATATGCTTGTATTCAGTAAGGGGTAGATATAAATGCATGTTTGTTATCTGGACTGCCCTTATAGACCCTCTTCTCTTCCAGTTTGCTCAGAAGCAGGCCAAGGCTCACTAGGCTCACTGGTTGTTTTGTAAAGCAGATCTCTGCAGAGACACACCTTCTAGGGAAAATAAGGGTTTTCCCATCACAAGAATTTTCCCACCCAAACATTGGCTTTGCTTTTTTGTTTGTTGCTGTTCAAGTGGTGTTGTTGCAAAGTAAAAGTTAAAAAGGTGGACTTTTAGGCTAAAGCTTTTTAAAATTGTCTGGGATGCGTGTCTACATAATGAATAGTAGTGAATTAAGTGCAAGACAGAAAATTACAGATTTTAGTTCATATAAATCGGTTTTATACAACCATTTACCATATATTAGGATTCCACTATTATATTAAAACTTATAACATGTAGTGCTTAATTTAGGGATAAGGAGTAGGCATAAGACAAACACCTGTCTTCCTCACTTACCAGCATGTGTACACTTTAAACAGAATGGGAGTCATCTACTCATGAATATATCAACTGGCTGCTCGCTCAGTGTCTGAGTCTTTTTAGTCACTGCGTCTTAGTGGTGCTGAATCACTCTCAGTCATTGTCCTTTACACTTTGGTGTGATTGACGTCAGCAAGGCCTTCTCACTGCTCTCCTCTCATAAACACTCCTGCCCTACGGCATTTGACTGACAAGCAGCATTACCAAGGAAAGCACTTGGCATTGAGACCATTTGAACGTTGTTATCAGAGTTAATATGAAAAGACCCTGACACCTTGCAGAGATCATAAACACAATCTGCACTCAGCACAAGGTCTTGAGTCTTGTCATTTGTCAGGAATGTGACATGTTTAAGGCATCTGTAGCCATCCCCACTGTGTTCACGTTCATACACATCCACACTCAGTAACTTAAGCTGTGAGGAACCTGTTGAGAGACGTCACTACAGATAAGAGTGTGTCAAAACAATGTGCTCATTTGATGCTGAAGTTACAAGGAACTGTGAAATAATGGTATAAAAAAATAAAAATCATTTATACAAAGTTAAGTTAATTGATTGTTGAATTTTATGCAGTTTGTTTTTTAGTTTCTTTTTTTTTAAATTACTCATGTTTTTGGATTGCCACCCTCTGTCCTGAGCTCCTCTAATCACATAAGCACAAACAGACACAAGAGATGACACAAGGCAAGCTCCCCATCTTTGACAATCTGCAGAGGTTGGCATGTTTTGTTGCGTTTATTAACGTTCTTTTAGTTGTAACTTTTCAGTTAAGAGATTTTGGTCAGGTTGAAAAAGGACCCTTATGCAGGTTAGATGTGGTGGACCCACTCTCTCTGAACTACCCTGTCATCTGATTGATTTATTTGTGTTCAGAGTCCAGAGAAGGTTCAGAAATGTAGTTCCTCCTAGATCACTTGATTTATATGCTGAAAGGTTCATTTGGAATTTTTTTAAGTAGTAGTCTGAAATTTTTTCTTTTCTTTTACTACATGATGTTTTTCTTCTTCTGTTTGTTTTTTTTTCCTCTCTCCCTTGTCTCCTATGTTGAACAGATTCGCTACATTTCTCAGACACAAGGTTCACCGGGAGAACATTTACTGAATGCGGGGACAAAGACGGCGCGGTTCTTCTGCAGAGAGTCTGATTCACCTTATGCAGCATGGAGACTAAAGGTGAGCAGTATTTTCCATACTTGTGTTTATTAACATTAACTTTAATCATCTAATATTTGCCCTTGTTTTGCTTCACTAAAACCGAATTTGAAACGTCATTAGTCAACTCTAACTCAGTCAACAAATCGAGTTTTCCTCCTGTTAGTCAAAACCTGCAGCTCCTAATAAACAATCAATGATTTTTTTCCCTGAAGTGTTTTTCTCTAGCCCTGGCAATACTGTAATAAACATGATCAGTCGTTTGTTATTAAGACTAATTGGATTGATTTGCTGTACCTGTTTCTAACCAATCTACCTGTGTAGTCTATTTTGAATTTTTTGCTTGCCTGGGATTTTAATATGATGTAGTCAACGAAACTGTCCTTCTAGCTTGGCCTCTTGTGTTTGCTGTTATTTTTGATGGCGGAGCTTTGACAAGAGAGCAGACAAGAGGGGACGGAATAACTTGTTTGCATCTACTATGCCACATTTTTACTTTTTTCTCCCCCAGATAAGTTTTTTTTGATAGCTATTTGGATATAGGTAGAAGTTCAACAAATAACAAAAGATTTTCAGGAAAAAAATAGACTCTCAATGAAGTCTTAAGAATATATCAACTCAAAGAAATAATTTCATTTGGAAAGTGCTTATTACAATGATTGGCTTGAGTTTTTACAGTTGCATTTTCCAATGAGCAAATCTACAAGTTGAGGCAATGCATTTTGCTAGCATGAGTTTTGTTATCAGAAATGAAAATCATGAAAAAAAATTGAACACTGATTATTATTATTCTGCACTGGAACTGAGTTACTGAATTAATTTCTTAATAATTTTTTTTTTTTGTAGTCAACAGAGGAGCACGAGGCAGAGACGGGAATGAAATCGAAGGAAGCCAGAAAGTACATCTTCAGCTGCTTAGATGACATAGCACAAGTATGTTTTAGTCACCCACACCGCAGTTTAATGTAACCTTACTTCAGAGGAAGTTCAATATCAGATGTTGAGAGGATGTAGTTTTCTAGGTCTTTAACAGAGAAAGTCTTTATGAAAAGAACAGAACCCACACAATTAATTGCTGGGAAGGAAAATAGTGCCTGTAAGCACAACTCACTTTAGTTAAATGTTAAACCTAAATTAAAAAAAGTGTCAGGTTTCACTCACTATTCTTGGTGAAAACAGACCATAGCTGGAAATCCCCAGGTAACCACCAAAGCTTATTCAAGTGAGAGAAGATTCTTGTAAATTCATTATTCATGACGCAATTTTTTTAAAGTATCGAAATAATTATTTGAGTATTTACAAAGTATAATTGAGCCTCAAACATGTTTAATTTTTATTATTTGCCCATGACCATTGCACTCTTGTATCATATGATGGGTCCACCATCAATCAACTTTTTAAAGTGAGATTATACAGCAAGAACTCCTTCACTGTTTACGTCGATCTTAAGCTAGGGTGTGCGTGTGAAAAGGCTCATGGTGACGGCTTCTTTTTGTTGACCTTTGTTAAAGGTCAGCCACCACAGGAAGTAAATAAAATCCACCTGTGTTAATTGCATTTATCTTGAGATTGTACTCCAAACTGCTGAGAGGACCTCCTCCTTTGTAGTACATCAGTACATAGTTGCATAGCTGCCAACTGTTTGTAACACACTGACCATGTATAAATACCGTAAGCACTCCCACTTCAACAACCTTAACAGGGAAATATGTGTACTCCAGGTGAACTTGGTAATGAATCTGGAAGGTAGTGACTTGCTAGCAGAGAAGGCAGACCGCAGGGAGTTTGTGGGCCTGCTGAAGAAGATGCTGTTGATTGATGCGGAGGAGAGGATCGCACCTATTGAAGCACTTAGCCACCCCTTTGTGACAATGCAACACCTTCTCGATTTCCCACACAGCAACCAGTGAGTCCAGTCTGCCACAGTTTGTCTTATTCCCACGTTGTCACCTTGACCTTCCCGCATAGCTCCAAATGCCCATGCGTTTCTTCTGCCCACAGTGTGAAGTCATGTTTCCACATCATGGATGTTTGTTGGACTCGTCCCAGTGCATATGAGGCAGCCAGTAGAAATAAAGGCCCTTTTGTCAGACCTGTGACTTCAAATGCTGCTGCCTCAGTCAACCATCCCTTCAGCAAGATGAGTGCTGTCCACACTCAAGTAAGTCATTCAGGAAATGTTTGCTTCAACATCTTCAGATTTTATTACACTTATCTGTTACTTATCTGTTAAAGTTATTTGAAAACAAAGGAACCATAGAACAATAATAGTTTTGCATTTATTCTATTACTTTCCTGAACTTGATACTGAAAAGATGAGAATAATCAAATGATGGAATAATCATTCTTGTAGGTCACTGATGTGGTCTTGTTTGTTCAGTTCATCTGCTCCTGTGAAAACTGATCAAGTAGATCATTTCCTTGCCTTTATTGCTTTTGTGAAGGCTGACTTTCCTGTCATGGTACTGCTGTCATGGCAACAAAATCACGTCATGTTTCTGAGGTCATGGCAGCAATGCATATATCAGCTGTTGCTGAGCAGAAAAGGGGAGATGACCCTTTTTTTGATGATTAGATTTTTAAAATGCAAAACCTCTTGCATTGCAAACACCTATTGAAAAGGATGAGAGCATGACCATGTTTATATAATATAATGCTGCCTTTGTGTTTCATCAGTTCGTATGTAAGGATGATGTCAGAAAGTTTTTAAAGAACAACATTGCCTTACAGAATAAAATGCCTGCAATTTCTGTTTCAAATAAGTAGTATAGCAAAGGTTAAATCTTTCAGTACTGGAAAGCTGCATTTTTTTGTATTATCCTCTGAAAGATATCTTTGTGTTTACAGTTGTGTGTATGGGCGCTGGGTCACATGCAGGAACTGTAGCAGAACATTATAGCTCTACTTATCATTATTTATAAATTTGATTATTGCCAGACACAAGAACATGAGTGGTAAAATGGAGGCACATGCTTGATTGTTCTTTGTTTATCCCACAGACCTGTTTTCATGAGTAACTTGGACATTATTTAAGAACCGTTTTTGTAATTCAGCTTTATAACACATCTAACCTGGGTGAGGCCGAATAAATTCATCTCTGTTATTTACCCAAGAGCTGCTAGATATGTTTACTTAAAAGGTGTCAAATCATGAGTGAATCATCAGAGTGAGTTGATTAATGAAAAAGTGTGCCTTGAAGTGTGCCTTGTCTTCATTCTGACATTGAACTTGTTTTAGATCAGTTTAGCCGATTGTTAGAGATCACAGCTGATGATGAGCCAAGTGAGCTGGGTTTTGTTTTAACTTAAATGACTAAGCCACAAAACTCAGTACAGACTGTTCTCCTGGCACAGATGTCACCATCTGCTGGCTCTTTAACATCACTGTTGAGGTTTTTTTATTTAATACCTCACAGCAATCAACATTTTTCCCTGTTTTAGGGTTTAGCTCCATCAGCCCCCTCAGTGATGCACCCGGGGATAACACTGCAGACACGAAGTGGTCAGTTTGGATGTAGCGAGTCTTTTCAACAAGCACTCATTTTTTGTCCCCCATCCATTCAAGGTATGGTATATTCATTTTTTCAGTTATTTATAATTAATTTTGGTTGTTGTACTTTATATTTCCTGTGCATTTGCCTTGAATGAATCCCCACCAACACAGCAAAACCACCTGGCTACTCTGTTCGAATGGAGACCTCAGTGCCTCTAGTCACTCAGGCACCCCCCATCCAACCCATACAAATCAGACCTGGAGTCATCACACAGGTAAACATTAAGCAAGGATAGGAATGGTTCTGAATATGTGAGGTGAACCTTTCCTTTACACGCTAATGAAAGCATTATTCAAATTACCTTTGCCTCTCTTTACTCCCAACAGGCCTGGTCCAATAGGGCTCAGCAAATACTAGTGCCCACTTGGCAGCAGGTGACATCAGTGCCACCACCACCAACCACGTTGGCATCTGAGACAGTGACGGGCTCACAGAGATTGGGTGACTGGGGGTGAGCATTTTGTTCATATTTGTGTCAGGGAGTTAGAGCACAATGTCCGTTTGATAAATTGTCTGCGTCCTGTCATAATATGGGTCTTTATAGGTTGCATGTATAGTAATTTATTTGTGCTTTATTAACTTCGTTATGCACACCCTTGGAAATGGCTATACTCCTCTGATACAGTGCACAGCTTGCATGCTCCCCTGAATGTTAATGACAGATGACTCATATGTGTCCTTTGGGACCAGTGTCTGGGACCGTTTTGCCTGGAATGGTGCGAAAGCTTTTGGCTCAATTTGCAGTTCTGTTTCTTTAATGCAGGAAAGTACGTCCCCATGGTAACCATTACAGCTCCATGATTGCACACCCTCAGCCATTCTTAACCAACCAAATGACCATGTCCACCCACCAGCCAATCAACATAGGCATTGCACATGTGGTGTGGCCACAGCCAACTGCCAACAAAAGAGCCAAGCCCTGTGTGAACAGGTATGACACATGGGCAACTAAGACACATAATCTATGTGCTATATAAATGAAGACCATTTACATACATTCACTAGGGCTAAACAACGTGGAGGAAAAATATTTCATGGTGATTTTTATAGATATTGCAATTTGATTAATTGTGATATAAATTTTAGTCAATTTTCAGTTGAGTATTCATTCAGGGTAAAAACACACGTTACCTCATTACACCATGCTAAAGTGCAAGGATAAGAAATAGAAAAAAAATGAATTATGCTGTTTCAAATTGTGAATTAATTGTTCAGCTCTAATATATGCACTAATGTGTGTCTGACTATTATGCATTCTCTTCTACAGGGGCAGCAACTTCTCCCAAAACACAAATATCCAAAATTTAACATGCCAGTCCCCAAAGATGGCTGATACAGCAAAGAATGTGGAGGAGGTAGAGGAGGAGAAAGCTAGATGCCCAGATGAAGGACATGCTGTTAGAGAGGAGCAGCAAACAGAGCAGGTGGATGAGGATAATGTGGAGAACTGCTGTAAAGTGGAACCAGACTGTGAGGAGATTTCAGTTTCACAAGAGCAGCGGCAAGCCATGGTGATCTCTGAAGTTGCCAGCCCGACTCTTAGTGTCATCAGTATCAGCAGTGATGAGGAGGAGAGTGCACAAAGACACTCGATGGGCGAGTAAGTACTTAAGTTCCTTCAAATGATATTTAAATTTGGCTCCTCGACATCAGTGTCTCATGCTTTAGTTTTAGTTTTATTTTCCTTTTATTAGTTTTATTTTACACTTTGTACACAGATGTAAAGGTAGTGCAGATTGTGAGGCGTGTGAGAGCACTGTCAGTATGGAGAGAGTCTGCTCCCTCAGCAGTCCAGATAGCACACTCAGCACCAGCTCTTCTGCCTCAGCTCAGTCAAGCACCTCACCGTGCAAACACCCCAACAGGTATGGTTCATTTAGCTGATTCCGGCCACATTTATACTTCTACGTTTTCATTTTAAATCATTGCATTATAACAAAAACTGTCATCATCCAGTCAATCATTTACAGTAGTATCAGTAATAATCTGTAGGGGTAGAGAAAAAAAAAACACAAATTGCAATATAGCATGATATATTAGCTGAATTGTGATATTTCTACTTGATAAACCAACACAGCTAAAAGTAGCAGTTCCTAATTTAATGTTCATCAGTGTAATCTGCAATCCAGAGTTTTTAAAAAGGACATGTTTCAAAACCCTTTAACAAAAATAAAGTAAATCATAATTGCAATACAGGTTGAATCAGCCCCCAAGTATCTACATACATTGAATTTTGACAAAAACATATAGTTCCAGGCCCATTAATCTGCACCCATACAAACACCCAAGAAAGTGTATCACAAGACCATTTACATAGGCGTGTGTGTACTGAAGCAGTTGTTTGCTTAGTTTCTGATAAAAACAGCCAGCAGCGTTTACAAACATATCTGTATTAGGGCCTCAAACTGTGGACAGGCATAACTGTTGCAAATACAGTATGATGTGTTTTAAAATAAAACATTGTTGTATGGATGTATTATCATAAAAGTTTCTGCATTAGTTGCTCCTCCGCATTCAAAAGAGACATCTGTGACTTTCCCTCTGACTGGTTGCCCCCTTGCAGTATGTCAGATGATGAACAGGATAACAGTTGTGACACAGCGGACAGCTCGCCTGCCTCAAACGCTTCTGGCCATAGCAGCAGTTCCTTCTCAGAGCAACGCTACATTGCTGACAACAACCAGAATTGTGAGCCCCGTGTTGCGTGCGTTGCCCCGGAAACTGAGCCTGGCAAGCCGACAGTCCGTACTGTTGTGGTGCCTCCGATGAGGGTGAAAAACAACAACGCTGCCGTCAGTGAAATGCCTGGCAACTCAGGTACAACTGAACATATGATAGACAAATACATGTAATGCAACTTGAATTGAGATTATAATTTGTTCTCTGTAATATAATGATAGTGTTCAGCAACTTGCTAGATCCATCCATTTCTCAGATGTACACACCGATGGTATTATACACTCAGTAGTGCGTGGGCAGGTCATGCTAACTCAAAATCCATTCACTGCTGCTGCTGTATGCTCCACAGGTCACATGGTCTGGGATTACACTGTATTAGTAGGCCACGGAGGTTCTCACAGGTGATTATGGGTGACCTGCCCCAAAATATCTGCTCTGATATTTGGAGTGGATATTTGTTTGCTGTCAACACTTTTTACTCTGGCTTCAGACTGACTGCACTTCATAAAGCTACCTCACACATATGTAACTACCCCCAAGACATTTCATGTCATGAGTTAAAGTGTTCCAAACAAGGGTGTCAATCAGGTGTTCAAGGTGATGTATGAAAAATATGTACTTCAGCTTTTGAAATTGTTACTGCACTAACAATTAAAAACATTGCATGAACAGGGTTCAAGTAAAATAGCCTGTAAATTGTTAGATTTGCCAAATTATGTAAATGAGACACTTCTACTAGCTGCTCTCTGCTCACTTTGCTGGCATCCAGCATGTTGGCCTGCTTTAAGTGATACCAAAACATAAACAGAGTTAGCAGCCCCCCTCAAATGATTTTTTTTATCTGAATATATTATATATAAGCCACTATTTCCATTTAATATGTTTCCTTAATCTCTGATGACATATCAATATGGGAAACTGCTTTTTCTCAGAAACAGCCACTTAAGACTGACCTTTTTACTCTTAAGTCTTTTGATGTGGAGGTTTACCTACAAGCCCTTAGAGAAAAAAAAAAAAAAAAAAAAAAATATATATATATATATATAGCATCCAAAGCTTCACATAAAAGGGTATGTCATTCCATTCTTGGGATACTGACTGTATTTATAGGATGTAGACTGACCCCACTATCAACCATCGCCCCTCCATGTCTTACAAACATTTCTATTTATAATCTTTTAGAATCTTGGAATTTTAGAAATCACTGATAAGCCTACAAATCATCCTGCCACAATTGTTATAATTTCTCCAAGTGTAGTTGGATCAGATCTGTGGTTGCTTCTTTTTATATCTTATAAATTGGACACCTAATCATCTCTCATCACATGACCTCCTTCCTCAGTCATAGAATCTTCATGCCAGTCCAAAGGGCGAGGCTTTCCTGGGAGACAACATCACCACTCCACCCCCCTCCTCAACCGACCGCAGAAGATCAACCCTGCATTCCAGCCCCAGCAACATCAGCCTTTAGGATTTGGGCAGGTGAGCACATGAAGTCTCGCCTATGTCACGCACAGTTACAAAAAAGAACACCAATGTATGTTAACATACACCACTCTGCATTCTGTTGCTGTTTATAGGAAGCAGAGAGTTCTGAACATACTGTGTGTCAGAATAAACAGTACAGTAAAAGCATTTATATAGCTAGAGAGATGGTAAAGTATATCTAATCTTTATAAGAAAATAGAGAAAGTAGTTGATCCAGGTGTTGACACTTGGAAGAGGTGTTAACTCTTTTGAGTGAGAAGAACATAACAAGCACCATTGGGTTGTCATTAGGCCTCAGTCACCAACCAGTTTTCTTCTTAAAACCCAATTACATTGTTTTTAAGGTTCTGAAATTCTCGTGTTCTTTAGCAACAGACGCACACATAGAAATTTGACTATTGGCTTGCTTGTTAAAATTCTTCTCTCTCACTTCTACAGTTCTTCTATATTATTGGATTTAGGAATTATCTTAAGAATACCAAACATGTAGGAAAAACTGAAGAGGATATGAATGGAATGAATGAAGCCTGTTATTAAGTAGTCTCTGTATTCTGCAGACTAAACCTCTTCAAAGACCAAAGACCAATTTTTTAAAGTGTGCATTGTTCAGCACAGCAGCAGCACAAATGCTGTATGGTGAACATAGGTACTCTTACTTGTTGCAAACAAATTTAGCAGAAAAGCACAAGAAAATCTGTAGCCATGATTAACAGCAAATATAATTTAATGCAATACTACTTAGTTAATGTGTTACCAATAAAACAATAAGTTGTAATGTTATACACAGAGGAAAAAAAGAATTAACATATGCAAATGCACTGATTGTTTATGGCCAATTAGAGGTACAACATAGACAAACAGCAGCATCTAGTGGCTCAAAGTCTCAAAAACAGTTGAAAGGGATGATTAATTTTTCTCTCTTTCAGGTGCAGCATTTTGGTTCCTGCCATCAGGAATGGAATGGCAACTTTGCCCACCGGAGACCACAGGCCTACATCCCTCCGACCATGCATGGGCACACATTTACCCTGTCCCACAGCAGCCCAAACCACACTACGGGTCCCCATCCTCACCTTGGGGGCCACCCACACTCCCAGCCCACCTTACTGTCCTATCCTCCATCTGGTCCTCTGGTCACTGCTGCACCCATGGCCCACCTCATGGCTTCCCCAGGAGCCTCTCGACCCGTCCTTCAGCCCACCTACGGCATCTCCCACCCAGCAGGCATCATGCATCAGGTTACAGTGGGCATCAACCCTCGGCTGCTATCCTCCCCCACCTTGCACCCCCAGGGCCAATTCAAGCCCCTCTTTCCCCCGCACTCCTACATTGCCTCACCTGCCTACGCCAGTTTCCCTCTCAGCCCCACCAAAATAAACCAATACCCTTACATCTGAGCATGTTTGCCCAGGTTCCCTTCATATCACCTGAGGTCTAGCTTAGCAGGACGAATCCTATCTGAAACCACAAACTGCATGGTTTTTATTTCCAAAACCATGGCACAACCACAGAGAAAGCAAGCTATTTTTCTGAATCATGTAGACTTGGGTGCAATTGAATTGAACTTCAAGCTTTAAAAATAAGAGTTCAAATAGTGGAGATAATTTGGGCAAAAAAAAAAAGGAAAAAAGAAGGAAATAATGTATGAGTGATTGAATGAAAGAATGAATGGGTAGTTAAACTCACACTTAATGTGTTTTGCACATTTGATATATCTTTGCATTGGATCTTCTACAAATACTCCTCAAAACAGGTAAATAATTGGGGTGGTGTTGAATAGTTAGACTTTGCACCCCATATCCCAGCTATTTTTCTATATTGCCTTCTACATGTACAAGACACATCCATATTTGTAAAGCCATCCCAGTCTCTAGCTCTAGATCGACAGATGCACATGTCCATGGTATATGTTGTACTGCGTTTGAAGTATTTGTACCTTTTTGGTGTCTTGGTGTTTTAGCAATGTCAAGTCAGTTAACCAATTTAAATAGGGTTGTTTCTCGCGCTGCACGTGGTCTTGCATGAGCAAAAATGTAAACGGAAAGATGCATCAACGTTGCTCTTATTTTTTTGTGTCACAAGACTTGCTGCATTGTATAACTGTCCCCAGCCATAGTGCCTTACATATTTGAGGTTGTTAATGTTACCACTTATATATGACTATATACATGACTATTAATGTACTGGACTGCAGCACTTGAAATTCCAATCAGTCAATGCATTCTATGTGTGAGTATATATATGCACATGTGTATATGTCCATGCATAGCCTGCATGGATGTGATGTATCGCGGATAGCGGTGCTTACCTTTTGGAGTCGGTGTATACTTCAGTGTGTAGTGAATAACTTTTCTGTTCTCTAAAGAAGAACAGCATGCTTTGCTGTTGCGAATGCTTGCTGTTTTATTTAACAAAAAGAAAAGTCATATCTTTTTTTTCTCCCTCTCCCAAATGAACTAGTGTATAAAGTGCAAGTACTGAGTATTGCTTAATATTTGATAATCACTTTCTATTTAGTGAAACTCTTACTACTACTACTACTACTACTAACAGTATTTGTACTGTTTGATGAAACTGCAATACAATCTAAATGGTCATTAATTATGATTTTTTTTTCTTTTTTGTCTTTGTAATCTCATTTTGAGTGTTTTTACTTTGTTTCTTAGATGTTTAGAAGTGCGGTGGGCATGGCTTTGATTAGGTGGGGGGGGTGCTGAAATAATGGTAATGAATTTTGTAAGCCTGAGCAAACCATGCAGTATTTGATATACGCACATATATGGACATATATTATAGAGTTAGACTATTTAGTACAGATGCTTGATAAGGTGTGAGTTAATTGTGTGCAATTCTCATTTATGCATGGGTAACAAAGTTAACTTTTTCCCTTTACACCATTTGTTAAATGCTTAAGACTTATCGGTGTCAACTGCTTATTTTATACATTCCGTCATATATATATATATATATATATATATATATATATATATATATATATACACACACACATACATACATATGTGTGTGTGTGTATATGTGTATATATGTGTGTGTGTGTGTGTTTGATTTTCAAATGAAGTTGCTTGTGCAGCACCAAAGACTAATTCATTTCCTGCAAGGTAGCTATTCTGTTTGCATAGACCTCACTTATCCTGTGGTTATTGAATGGGGTTGAATTAAAACAAAGCAACAAAAATGTATTTGTATTTAAAAACAAAAAAAGCCTGAGGTTTTTGTCTAGTTTATTGGGCAATTAATAAGTCGTACCATTTCTTTCTTGAATGTATCATAGATAAGCTGCTATATGATGATTGCCACTTCAATAGCTGTGAAATTAGGTGATTTCTCTGAGTTTCGACAATTGCAATTTTTGTATAGGTCCCTAATTATCTGAAATAGAAGTGGTTTTGATTTTTTTTGTGTGTGTTTTATGTTAAAATTTGGAGTGTCATTGTAACTACTGTATTGCTGATGATGAACATTAGTTGCATTTGTTGTTTCTCGGGGTGTGTGTTTTTGTTTTGGCGTCAGTATTTTATCCTTATTAACCTTTTGGGCTCATCACTGCATATAAATGATGTATCGATGTACTTAATTTTTGGTATGTTTTCATATTGATGTTTTGTATACATCTAAAGCTGTAGCTTGCAGGATTGATTTAACTTTTTCATTGTATGTTATACAATGCAATGCACCACCAGTACGTACTCTTTAGTGTGTTGTAGGAGCACTGTGAGATGCCAGAAGAAAAAAAAAAATTGTATTCATTGAAAACGTTTCTGTAACGTTTCCACCAATCGCACATGAGCGCACTGGATACTAAGCACTCATAAGGTAGGTAGTTAGGCTTGTAAGGGTTTGGCTCATTATTAGACTATATGTCCAAATATAAATTAAGCCCAAATATTTCTGTTCCAAAATAATGTTTTACAACTTACTGTTTAATGGTTTTAACATACTTACTGCTAAAATTTCAGTTTCCACACTTTATTATTCTACACTGCCTTGAGTTCGGATCGCTCTCCCCTTTACGACTGTCTCATATCAAAACATGTTTGTCGATGCAGAGTTTTTGCGTGTTTCTTACTGAATAGAAGACAGTGTGAGCAGCACTGTGTACGTGCCTTGAGATTCAGAAAGTGAGTATTCAAGATGGTGATTCCTCATTGTTGGAGGAGGAAGGCATAGAGTCCAATTACAGTCCGTTATCATGTTGCTAGAAGCACCCACTGAACTAACAAAATCTAACAAGACACACATAGAATAGGACCTCATCCCAGTGTCACTCCTGGGACTTGGTCTCACCAATCGGCTTGTAAACATGGAAGAGGACATGTTAACGCACCAGTGGAACACACACAAACCTTTTGAATAATATGACTTTCACTGATCTTTGGACAGTCAGTCTGGCTGAACAGATGCAATACTTTACATTGTGCGGTCATTGCACCACCAAGTGTTCTTAGATAATCTCCATGCTTTACATTGTTTTGCATGTTCACATAGGTTATTTCACTTTGTCGGCCCCTAGGCTCCGAGCAGTTTTTCCACTGTGCTGTTAAAGGTTGAGCAGGAGTAAGTGGAGCACAGTTAACAACACTGGCATTTTCTTCTTTTTTTAACCAAACACACAAACAAACAAACAAACAGAGGAGCCATGTGTATACCTGTCTAGGTGTTGATCTGTTTTTGCCTGTAAGCTGCTCTGTCCAGGGGATTATTGTGGTTTCTCTGCACAGTCAGTCGTGAGTGCAAAAATCACATTTAAACACTGACATTGATTAAATTATTGATATGTTTTATTTAATATCTTTGTTTCTTACCTGTATGTACCTTTACTGATCATACTCAAGTATCATTGGGAAAAGAAGGCTTATGATGACAAGGCATGAACTTGGCAGATTAGTGCTTGAACTAGTTCCCCAATAAGCATGTGAAATGTAATCTGTTTTGATTCCTCGAGAGGTATTCACCAGCAATGCGCCTGCATAAACTCTCCAGTGCTTGTTTAGAAAAAAGAATGGATGCAAGAGAAGAGATATCTTTAAACTGTTTTTAATTAGTTTTTGAGGATTCATGTAACATTTAACTGATAAAGCAGTCATTTGTAAAATGATTACTATTAAAGTTATGATTTTGTTAGAAAAAAAAAATCCTCTGCTGTGGTATTAATCCTTTTAGAAATGTTAATTCAGGGTCTGTATTATTCTACATGTGCTACTGTGGTGATCTTTGTTTTGCCCAAGCTCTTGCTTTCAGTTTTCTGGTCATCTAACAATTTCAGAGTTAATTCACATTGCAAGTTATGGAATCGTCTGTTTAGACCATGAAATCTGAACTGTTACTGTTTAATACCTGTAGATTTTGTGGCTTTTTTTGTTTTGTTTTTGTTTCCTTTGCTTTTTTGTGCTACACTAGTTTGCCATGTAGCAATTGCACTGTGCAATATTTACAGTATGAGGACTGGGAAAACTAACTATGGATGTGATGTCTCTTTACAGTTTGCGATAGTGTTTCCTCTCTAGTTCTCAGTGATTTAGGTGTGACCAAGCCTTCTCTACTTTGTCACATTAAGCGGGTTTTCCAGGTGACTCTTTTGGTGAGTGTCAAAATAAGACTTTATGGTGTATTATTGTTAAGATTCACTTTGAATTAAAAAAAAAATCTACTGATGCAACTCTTTCTGACTTGATCGCTTCCATGATCCACTTTCACACAGGTGCAGTTCCTTTTCTTTCCTTCTGTTTTATGACAGATTGATTTGTAATGTTAACACTACATTATGTGATTGTCAAACTGTAAATAATAAGAGGTTTGAAAGCTTTAAATATTTTCATTGATTTTATTTTGTAATAATCAAAATGGGAATGATTCTAATAATTTTATAATCAGAAAAATGGTAAAAAAAAAAAAAAAAAAGTAATTTTTCTGGATCCAAAGAATTTCTTTTACCGTTTTTCACCAACTAGCAAGTTCTGACGTCTGAGGATTTACTGATTTGAGGGCCTCAGTCTGTATCAGTTCCTTGGTGAGGTAAAATGCTGCACAACCATGTTCCATTTTGAACTTTGATCCACATTGTGTTTAAATTGATAAGGCCAGCAGGTCTCTGTAACTGTAGTGCACAATTGATTCAGAGTTTACGTGAGTTTAGAATGCAGTCTAAAAAAAATATCGGAGGAGATTTTAAGGGACAAATTCAAATTTTTACCACTAATGAACCGAGTAAACATCAAATCAGTTAGACAATTATTCAGGAATGTTACATTTTACAGTAAACCTGCTGCAAATCCCAAGAAGTATTTCCAGACCTCTGTAAAGCAATAAATGTGGTCAAGTTGGCCATTTAACACTGCACTGAGATAATCTGCCAAAACAACCCAAACACTTTTATAAAATAAATTTCACTTAACACCCTGAGTCCCGCCCTGCAGTCACATGCACCTTGTTTAACAAATGAGATTCAGGCATTCTTTGAAATAACCTGCCGCCTCCATGCTTAAGTAGGTGTCAAAGCCCCAGGTTGCCTGGATTGGACTCCAAACAACCCGGGATATGTCTCGGCACTACAGGTAAACCCACTAACCTGCATGGCAGTAGAAATACGTGCCTGCAAGCCCTGCAGATTTCAGATGCTAAATAATTGTAATTACAATGAACATTTCTTGTATATAAGTGAGTCATTTTATATCCCTCTGTATGCTGAATATGTCTTGAATCCTTAAAATGTGTTGTTTGTGGGGCTGGGACTTTATCGCATTAATTACGATTAATCAATTGCAGAAAAAGGTGACAAAAACATGACAATAAATAATTAAAGCATTTAATTGCAATTCATTTTTGCACTCCAAACAGCATGAGTTCCCAGTACACCCGTAATACTGATGCACGGGACACAGCACGAGAAACAACTATGGAAAACGGCGAAGAGAAGTCGTTACTGGGTTCGGTGGGCGGGAATTTTAGTACCGGGTGGAAACCTGGATAAAAGCAGTTGTGTGCGAATTGGGCAAGAAAGTAGTATCATGTACAGTACAGTAGTAAGATGTACAGAAGGTTTGATGACACTACACTGTATTATGGTGAAGTTATTGAAAATTATAATTCATAAATATTCATAAAAAATATTCAAAACAATATTTCTTCAAACCGATTGGCGTAATATCATGTACAGTATAGTAGTAAGATGTAGAGAAGGTTTGATGACACTACACTGTATTATGGTGAAGTTATTGAGTATTTTTCAAATGTCTTTTTTCGGGTGTTACAATTTGTTGACGGTCCCTGCGCTCCGATCTCAGTGGCGACTGCACGTAGAGAACAATGTAGATTCTCCAGCTCGGAAGAGGGCTCTTTTTGATGAAGACGAGGTTGTAGCTTGTAGTCTAAGTCACTAGGATTAAAAATATGTATCACATGTGTTTCAACAATGTTTCGTTTAAATGTTATTGATCACGGAAGTTCGAATCTGTGAATATCTTTCTAACTTTACTTAAGTAGACTTTGCCTGCCACCTCAGTGCCAAACATGTTGCAGGTAGCACATGCGACGCTCGTAGCTCGAGCAGGGGGTGTCGCCAGTCCACACTCGACAAGGTGACCGGGTTCAGTACAGAACCGAAATGAGTCACTCACCAGCGAAATGGATTACAGTGGACTGACGACCGCTGTCGCTGGTAGAAGATCAGGGGCTACAGACCCAACTCATAAACTGTGGAAGGAACGGACATTTGTTCCTCATCGTCTCTCGGTAGAGTTGGATGGAAGTCAGTTGGATGGAAGTCAGTCGGACACAGCGACATACTGCAGTCCCTCGTTTATTGTCTCGTGTGCATTGACATGTTTAACACTGTCGGTGGTTATTGAATGACAGTCACGTTAACTATGACGGCACGCGGCAGAGAGAGCGCGCGCAGCGTGACAACATGTAACGTCAACATAAGGCGACCGTGACAGAAACCATTTGACATTATTGTCATAGGGTGATCGTTACAGCAATTTCAAACACAATCCATCAGCTTTGTGACACTGAAAAGCAAGCGAAATTCGATTTATCGGAGAAAGCTCAGCGTGTTGCTGTGACTGGGGATCACTGGACCTCGGTAGGCAATGCAATGACGTCATTGACGTCACTGACGGGGACAGTGCAGTTTATTCATGTTGCACTTAGTGTGATGGAAATGAACACGATTTTGCTGTTTAAGCTCATTTATATGTCTATTCATTGATTCAGTCATATACCAAAATCCATTTCAATTGAAAAAAAAAATATTGATAATGCGATTAATTAATTACAAAGCCTCTAATTAATTAGATTTTTTTTTTTTTAATCGAGTCCCACCACTAGTTGTTTGTTGCCTCATCTGGCCTGCCCATGAACTGTATGGCCATGGACTGAGGACAGGCTAGCGACCTTTATTAAAATGGAATGGCACGCTTGAAATCTCAACTCTGCTGGCAGTTGCATCATAGACATCATTCTCTCACTCACTCATTTTCTACCGCTTTATCGCAGGGCGCTGGTGCCTAACTCCAGCTGACATAGGGCAAGAGGCAGGGTACACCCTGGACAGGTCGCCAGTCCATCACAGGGCCACATAGAGACAGACAACCATTCACTCTCACATTGTAATTCATTCATACCTATGGGCAATTTAGAGTGTCCAATTAACCTAGTCCCCAAATCTGCATGTTTTTGGACTGTGGGAGGAAGCCGGAGTACCCGGTGAGAACCCACGCACCACGGGGAGAACATGCAAGCTTGCAGAAGGCCCCTTGTTCCAACCGGGTTGTTGGTTGTTGGTTCAGCTACACACTCTGTATTTCTTTTGGTGGCACTGTTTTTGTTTCCTTTTTTGCAGATAAATCAAATATGAATTATTCTATAATGGGCCAAACAAATATCCAGTGTCCCCTTTCATTGTCCTTGCAGCAGACTGTTTCTCTCTTATGGTTCCTCCTCTGTGTGCTGCTCTGGTGGGTTTCATACATTGAGTCTCAGGGGCCGTACTGTTCAGTCCGTATGCATTATTAGACTGACATGGATAGATGAAGCAATAAAATAAGGTAAAATAGAATAAAATGTACTTTTATCAGTCCTCTTTAACAGAAATTCGTACTGACACAGCAGCAAAATACAATAAAAGAGCAATAAGATTAGAAATTGGGACAGAAGCAAAGTGACAGCAAATTATATGATGAATCCATTGTTTCTTATAAATAGGTGTATTTTGCATCATAAATGTTTTTATTGAAATTCTGTGAAAAATAAATCAAAAATCAATATATTAATTGCAATATCATGATGGAATATTGTGTTATGATTTTAATTATAACCCATATTGCCCACCCATTACTGACCAGCTGTTTTTTTTTTTCTACTTTTTTCTCCCGACCGGCTGCCTCTTGACCTGGATGCTCATTGGCCCCCAGGTCATTTGAGTTTGATACCCCTGGGTTGGAGCCCATAGCTTTAAGGGATGCTCAAGCCGTTAGTGAGGTGACTCGTCTGTCTTCATCTGAGCGTCTATCCTGCATCCTCTGACACTGCACTACACTGAATAGCCCCGGAGTATAATACAGCATCAGCCATGCCCATTAACAGCTGCTCATGACCTCTCATGATTCAGGCTCTTGTCAGTTGTCAGATTATGTTTAGGTCCCAGAGATATTAACCATTAAAACCCTTTGACACCTAAACCTCAAAATGTCTGTGGACTTTTTGTTTATTTTAACAATAGTATTAACAAGTACTTTTGCCCATTTTTCCAGAACATATCTGGCAGGTGTTTACAATTCACTGCATGTGTGTTGAGTGAGATGAACAAAAACATTGTAAGAAACAAAAAGTAATAATCTCTAAACAGGTTTTACTCACTGACACAGGGCAAGAGGTGGGGTAAACCCTTGGCAGGTCACCGGTTCATCACAGGTTTTATCATATACAATGAGCTGATGGTTTAAGGTGACATAGCAGTTTTAGAGGTGTCAGGATGAACTACCTGAAATGAATAGGCATTAAGCTCAACCTTCTTGACAAGGGTTAAGACTTGATTTTAGGGTTAGGTTAAGGTTTAATGATAGGCACTTAGTGATGGGTATGGATAGGATGAAGGTCTAGGGAGTGCATTGTGTATATGTTGTGTCCTCATTAAAATATAAAAACAACTTTATGTGTGTGTGTGTGTGTGTGTGAGGAAGTTCTTGAACGCGTCTTCCAAAGAAAGTGGCCCCGTTTGAGTGAGGGTATACGACACCTGCTTCATCTGTCGTTCTGTGTTGTTCCTCCTCCAGCAGAGGGCGTCCTCTGCACTGCTGCTCTGCGTCGTGCTGATACGATCACTGTGGCCGGGGGAACGGGGGTTGCAGCAGCAGCAGCAGCAGCAGCAGCAGCAGCAGCAGCAGCAGCTTTAAATCAGTCACTCAGCGTCACCTGAGGACATCACGTGTCTGTCCTCCACCTGGACAGAGACAGCTCCGAATGAGCCTCTATGTGCTCCGCTGAGTATAAAACCTGTGGCACAGTGTGTGTGCCAATGCGTGGCGCACATGATTTGTGGTTCGAGCCCAGCAGAGGGACAATAGGGCCCATTTCCCCTTCAACGCGCACCGAGCCCCCTCCTCCTCCTCCTCCTCCTCCTCCTCCTCCTCATCTCCCTCCCACGCTCTTCCCCTCCACTCCACTCCAGCTCTGGACACACGACGAGACCGCGGGACCTGCCGTTTCCCTCGTTCACGCGCGAGGATTGATCCAATGTATTATTTACGACCGAAACTTCAGCAACTTATCCATTGGATATGGCTCCCGGTTTGAGGAGTGGATGCGCGGGTCGCTACAGAGCGGAGCCCGGCGGCTGCTGGCCGCGAAGCGCGGGGGATGCTGGAGGAGAGTGGAGATGTTTGCGGAGCGAGTGCCGAGCAGGAGCAGGAGCAGGAGCAGGAGCAGGAGCAGGAGCAGGAGCAGCGGGGCAGCTCCGACACTGTCTGCTGACCGTGGGGATGCTGTCGCTGCTTGTCAGAGGCGCCGTAGCCGCAGTGGGTAAGAACGCCGAGGAGCAGCGTGCACCAAAGCCAAAAGCAAACTCTCCCTCTCTCTTTTTTGCCTTCGCTATAGTGTGCAAGTGAGATTTATTGTGAAGAGTTTGAACAGAGTGGCTGGAAAAAGAGGCGTTTGTAATCCGCACATTTTATAGCTGCTGCTTGGTGCACTGAGTCACAGGGTGGAAAGATTAAGCAGTGCATGAAGAGAGAGAGAGAGAGAGGGAAAAAAAGCAGAACTGTGTGAGATTTATGGATGACTGATTCCACTTTCATGTCTGATACTGATACCAATATCACAGCCACAACCAATATGTGTTATCTTTACAAAATGACACTTATTTTCCTTCTGAGGTCATAAAATGAGCTCACATGATCACTCTAATTTAGAAGGCATGTGCATCCTTACTCTCATTCTGGTCATGTGACATCATTTTTTTGGATATTTAGGGCATTTTGGATCACGTTGGACTTCATGTTTTTTTTTTCCCCCTCCAGTATCAGCATCCATTGATTTTCAACCAGGAATGGACCAATATCGCCACTGAACATCGTAGCGGCTCATAGTGTGGTTGATCATCACAGGAATGAGTGATGAGCCTCCGTGCATGTGTTTCTGTGGCTATTAAATGCAGCAGACTGCACTGGAAATTTGTGCAGCCAGGCTGTTTGCTCAGGATTCATTCCCACACTGATCTGCACTGACATGATTTGTTGATGGTGGTGTTGAGGGTGGACTGTCCAGGGTTTGCTTGTGTGTGATGTAACACACACTCACTCTCTATACATACAGGCACACACAGAGCCAACCTACTACACTGTTTGCACCTGAGCCTTAAGCCGGTCCTCGCTTTTGTCTCCTTGCACAAACCTCGAGTCCTTGCTGGTGCTGCTCCTCATGCAGATGCACTCATTATCTCTCAACTTGAGATAAATGTATTTGTTTATTTTAGACACAAGTCACATTGCAAGTGACCACACAAAACAGTCACAGCAAAGAGCGAGAGATATCTTTTCACCCTGTCTCTCATTTCAACTTTTGTCGTGTTGTGCATTCCTTCGCTCAAGGTTGCATTTCCATGAAAGAGGTCGTTATATTTGAACATTAATATTGTGTATAATGAGCTGCAGTGCACGTGGGGATTTATTTTGGGAATGCAGTGGAACCACAGTGCAGTGGGTGTTTCAGAGCATCTGGGTCAGCACAAATGACACACATATGCTGTAGGTCTGTCTGTCTCTGCAGATGGGTCATGAGGTTCGGTCAAGCGACTCTTCAGCCATGAACCCATGAGGGTTCGAGCTCGACTGAAATAGACATTTGGCTGCATCGCCTTTTCTTCCTCTCATGTCAGTATTAACACCACTAATGGGTAGCGCTAAATCTAACAGCGGCTTCATCATCACTGTCAGCCCTCCAGTCAACAAACTGTGATGTCGTGGCTGTAGTCTCACCTCTGCTGATGCACCGCTTACTGCGTAGCAGAGGCTCCTCCTCTTCCTCCTGTCAGCACATCATAAACACATAAGCCCAGCAGCAGCAGCAGCAGCAGCAGCAGCAGCAGCAGCAGCAGCAGCACCTGAGCTATAATACAGGACATATTCTGTGGATGAGCCACACCAGTAAACACACACTAATGCATTTGCTCTTCTTTCAAATGTCAGGAGACTCTGAAACATGACTGTAAACTGTTTAAAAAAGAGGAACCATTTCCTCCTCCTGTATAGAAGGAAGAAGTGGTTTACTGAATGAGACTGGGTGTCATGGTCTTTTAAATCAGTACAGATGTAAAAATTCCGAGCAATACCCAATTATTAAGGCAAGTATGAACGACATGAAAAGGTTAAGAGGACTGAATGTTTAAAGGAAACAAAATGACTAAATAAGTAAATAAGTTAAACAGAAAACAGTATTAAATACAGATACAATTGACACAAGATATTAAAAGTAATATATGGAAGTAATCAAAACAAAATGTGAACGAAGAAGAATGATAGAATTGCTTCTTCAAAAGCTCTGTCAAATAAAACAAAATTGAACTGCAGTGGACCGATCATTTATAAGACTATCAGGGAAAAAAAAAGATTCAAGTTACATAGCAGTTAAACTGTCACCGTTAAGAATGTGTGGCTTATCCACAGAATATGTCCTATATTATAGCTCAGGTGCTGCTGGGCCTGTGGGTTTAAGAATGTGCTGACAGTGAAGGAGACAGGAGGAGACTCTGCTGTGCAGGGGCAGTGCATCATCTGAGCTGAGGCTAGAGCTGAATTAAAAAAGGCTTTAGAATGTTACAATTGTTTCATTAAAAGCTGGTCTACTTTTAAAATCAAAATAATAAAAGAGTCAAGGCACATAGCCATTAAACTGTCCTGCAATTTCTTTGAATGTCACCAAAACGACCACCCCCCCCCCCCCCCCCCCCCCCCCATTAACGAGAAATGTACATTTTTAAAAACAAAAATATGTGTAGAGAAAGTACTCAGAGAGTGCAAACGTCCAAGGCAGACATCACTTTAAAAACACTGTGCTGCTTAAACGAAATCACACTGTACATAATGAGCACATGATTTTCTTTTATTACTGACAGTATATTATATATATATATATGTTGCTTCATCGCAAAAGTTTTTAGTAACAGCTTTTTCTTACAGATTTTTTTCTGTCAATCATCTCAGATGTTACATACTGAACCTTTATTGCCATGTAGGCTTCTCATGCTGACTTTACCACTGAACACATGGCTGATTAATAGGATGGGCTGATGTTGGTTACTAGCAATAAACTGCCGTGCTGAAATATTATGATAGTCTTGTTTTATTTTCATTCAGAAGTTACTGTGACCTGTTACATGGACTGGGCAGTAATAGTAATTTATTTAATGATGATAATCACAGCATCCTTTTTTTCAATAGCAATCGAACAAAAGTTAAAATAAATACTGATATGATTATGCATTGTATAAACACACTTTGATGTGAAACATATACTTGCTTTGAGTGTTTTACATCACCCTTGTGAAATGTTTCTCTATTAACAAGTAGGGATACGATGATTATTCAATGAATCGATTATTAAATGAATCAACTATTTTGATAATCGATTATTCAGTTTGAGTGTTTATTCAATAAATTTGAATGTTTTCTGGGTTTTTTTCAACATTTTTGACATTTTACAGACCAAACAAGAACTTGATTAATTGAGAAAATAATTTGACAGATTAATTTATTTAATAAAATTTAGTTGCAACTCTATTATCATTTTTTTTCTGCCCGGTAAGAAGGTTAAAACCACATTTAATTGGTTTCTTAAGCTTTGACCTGGAAATATTTCACGTTCGCTGTGAGAAGAACACAATGTGCGAGCTATGTGTAGCAAAGTACAGGACGTCTCCATATGCATCATAAGGACGGAGACGTAACTACAAGAACAACTCTGTTAACAAAGGTAACTCTTCTGTCCTCATTTGGACCAAAATGTGTTCAACATTCATTGCGTTAAAGCGATAACTAGTGCTATAGGCAGGTTTGTAGCATTAGACGTGACCTTATTCAGTGATGGAAAACCCTGGATTTAAACATTTAATTACTGGAACCATGTTATGAAATACCAAGCAGGTTGCATCTTACTGCAAAGGTTTTTCCTTCCATGTATGATAATGTTACAGAAGGTCGGTGCAGAGTGGCCTTAACCTTCAGAGCAACACAGAGCTACATGACTCTCTATAATTTCTCTTCCTTATACACTTAGTTTACAATTGACTGGTTACTGTCACGTTCATATTGTGAATAAATAATTTAAATTTGACAATAAGGCCTTAGTGTGGTACATTGCAAACAAATGATTTGACTGTATCGACTGTATTGAAATGATTGTATCACTCATGACACCATGTACACAATCAAAATGGGAATTAAAAACTTAAATGAATTATCATGACATAAAACCAATGATCCTAGACTAAACTAGACGAGTCTAAAAATGGCAGACCAATCTGCGCTAAAAGAGAGAAGAAACAAGAGAACCGAATTCTGACCTAAAAATCAAAAATTAAATTAAATTGAGGATTTGGATTCCTGACACCCCTATTAATTACAGATTTTTGACTGATTTGACTGGTGGTTTTGTTTTTATTCTTTAATATTACAATAACCTTTTAGCCAATCTTGTCCAGCACAGGCTTTGCTGTAAAATTGTTTTTGGTTACATTTCTTTATGGAAACCAAGACTAAATATGGGAACGTAACAAAATTGGCAATTCATGTCAAGAAAGAGACATTTAGTTCAAAAACACTGTTGTGTTTCTGTGCTTATTATGTGCTGGTGATATCTGGCCTCATTTAATGCTTAATATTTGGAACCAGTAAAACATGCCATTTGTATAGAATCACTACTTTTTGCTCATGAAAACATTTCCCCTTCAAATCCTTCAGCAGTCCATAGAGTAGTCGGTCATGTCCTCAGTAGCTTCAAACATAAAGCTTTTCATGTTAGATTGATCTATAATAAAGTCAGAG
Source organism: Brachirus orientalis (assembly GCA_016785285.1). NCBI lineage: Eukaryota > Metazoa > Chordata > Actinopteri > Pleuronectiformes > Soleidae > Brachirus > Brachirus orientalis. Next base: position 25,914 of record JAFBJR010001042.1, on the reverse strand, counting down.
GAAGTCTGGTTTGTTAATGACTGGTGAAAGTAAGTCTAGTGATCATCACCAAGAGAGGGTGAAAGTGAATCAAATAGTTTTTCCTGTGACATCAGCTCTGTTTATTGCTGTGACTAGATCCTGCCCAATGCCCAAGGCACCAGCGCACCCCGCGACCCTCATATGGAGGATAAAGCAGTAGAAGATGAGTGTGTGAGTGAGGGTGTCCCCATAATATGACTGTGCAAACCGATTTAGGTCCCCAAAACATAAGGAATATGAGGTACTCACCTCTCCTCTCTCCATGTCCTATTGTCAGTGCAGTGTGGTGTTTTTACGTACGTTTTACTAATATGACTACAAATGTGAGCTGTACGCTACTTCTCTGTCTGAGACTGCCACTGTTTTTTCCTTGTTTTGTGTGGTTTAGTAGCCTGCAGTTTTCTTTCTCTCTGTCGAGGTTATCCTTCCTTCTCAAGGGTCACGATGGTTCATGTTAAAAAACAACTTTCAGGAATTGGTTTTAAAACCACCAACAACCATGACTCACCTTCAGGAGGAAATTGAGGACATGAATTTCCTCTTTATTGTTTATTTGCCCCATTTCACCACTCACTGCAGAGGTTTAATGTACCACAGTTAATTATGTTGTGGGTAAGCATGTCAGGAGGGCTTTGCCTCTCTCTGTGTGTGTGTAAATGTGGGTGTGCATTAGGTGATTTCTCCTTAGATGGAGCTTAAGCTCTGCCTTTTCACAGTATCAAATTAACATTTCTGCATTGACTGATCACATTATTTTAGGCCAAACTCTGTTTCCCATGAAACATGGGAAGATGTTTCCCAGGCAGTGGACCACAGTTCGAGACCCAACACTGTTTTGTTGCAGTGTTATGATGGGATTTGAGCCCAGTTTCCTCCGAGCAATACAGTTTGTTTCAGTTTGATACTTTATGCATTTTTTTGCTTTTCCATTGTCAATTGTTAAAAATAGTACTAAAAGAACTAATGTGTGCCGTTCCAGTTTTTGGCCCCCTTCTGTTATGGTACCAAGCACCGTGGTCTGGAGCTGAACACACTACAGTCTGTTAGGTGTTGATTGAGAATCATCACTTTTGTACAATAATGGGCAGAAATGTCTGAGGCCTTCTTTCAAACAAATCTTGGCTTCTTCCTGTGATAAATAGCCACCGGCCAAGAAGAAAGAGCACGGGATGCTGGATGTCCTCTATTGTCGCTCTGTGTCATATTCTTCTTCTTTTTCTTTGTGGAATGTGTTATTTACAGCTAGTTATTTACCTAGCTGATGCAGCTAGGTAAATAACTGCTTCATTAGCATATCTGGCACACGCACCCACCAGTGGAAACACAGGTCAAATCAGGGTCTATCGATCCAAAACTGCATCATGGTACAAATCATTAGCTTTTTTGTGCTTAAACATGATCACAGCATTGTAATTTGGGGGACAACACTTATTGGTAATAATTTGATCGTTAATAATAACTAAATAACTATTATTAATTATTATTTATTTATTAAATATTCTTGAAAAATCCAAAATTGAAAAATCAATTAAATATCAATTCAGAGCACAAAACAATCAAATTATGCCTTTAAAATCAGTCTACACAATCACTGTAATTGACTATAATATCTGCTGATATTACAATTAAACAGTATTGAAGTAATGAATCCGAGCACTGGCTCTCTGAACCCCCATTTGTCACAGTATACATGCACAAAAGACACAGAGCTTTCCTTTAAGTTAGATAAAAATAACAATTTATTTAATCAGATGACACAATATAAATTGAATAACTTGAATCTGTGAATTTTAAATAGACAATAAAAACGAGTTATTTGAATTAATAAATGTCACTTACTACAGCTAATAAACACACAGGCTGTGTACAACATAAAATTTTAATATGCAGGATTGTGTGTGTGAGAGAGAGAAAGTGGGCGTGGTTTGGAGTGAAAACAGGAAGTAGGCAAAGAAGAAAGGATGTGAGTTCGTTACCGGTGACAACACTCCCCACAATCGCGGACCTTGGGGGGAGAACCAGGCACAGTAGCAGTGACTGTAGGGCCATGCTTTCGCCACAAGATGGCGCCGAAGAGTAAATCAAAGAATGCCACAGAGCTCGGACCGAAGCGCATGCGCAGCAGCGAGGCTGTGAGCGTGCGTGGTCGGCGGTCTCACAAAAGAATGAATGGGGGGTGGGGAGAAAGTTGTGAATGGTGTGTGTACAAGGAGGGAAATTCAAAGCATAACGTCTAGTATGAATGAACAAAGGATCACGTGCAGCGCAAGCCGATGGCAGTCAAACCACATAGGCTGACGCAGGTGAAACCGAGTCATATATGAATTCAAAGTTTACGCAGCCACCGTCTCCACACGTGATCTGGCCACTTGCCGGACAGCAGTGAGCACCGCAAACAACAATAAAACATAAGAAGCGATCAACGTCATTCTCACTCACTCATTTTCTACCGCTTTATCCACTAAGGGTCGCGGGGGGGGCGCTGGTGCCTAACTCCAGCTGACATAGGGCGAGAGGCAGGGTACACCCTGGACAGGTCGCCAGTCCATCACAGGGCCACATAGATTCACTCTCACATTCACACCTACGGGCAATTTCGAGTGTCCAATTAACCTAGTCCCCAAATCTGCATGTCTTTGGACTGTGGGAGGAAGCTGGAGAACCCGGTGAGAACCCACGCACCACGGGGAGAACATGCAAACTCCTTGCAGAAGGCCCCTTGTTTCAACGTCATTCTAAACAAGATTAAACAACAGTTTAAACACAGATAAAACACTTGAGTTATATGAACGTGTGGATGCACAGTCCGACACGTTCAACACAAGGGAAATAGAACATATCACTCTAACTGCCCAGACACTACCTTTTACCTTTTATTCAGGGACGAGACCGGAGTCTACCCTCAACCAGGGGCAGAGAAGAAAGAGAGTAAAGAGAGAGGCTAGGAGTCAGATATAGAGACATGGCATCGAAGCGAAGCAGCCAATGAGATTGGAGGATTCTGCCTTGTGTTTACTCTACAACTCTTTTATGACCTGCTGTTTATGATGCAAAGGAATGTCCTTGATAGGACTCCCGCCTCTCCAATGGCGATTACAGGCTGTGGTTTTTCCATGTAGGCCACTCATGGAGGAAAATGGAGAATACAGGCCACACTGGGTTTATCCGCCTAACAGTAATAAGATAAAAGTGAAACAATTACATGAATAGAAAGGCACTGTAAATATTAAAGATATTTGTAGAATTGTAAAATACCAAATGCTTTTCTCTTGGGTATCTTGTTAAAATGTGTTGCATGTGATAAAATGGGTATTTTTCTTTTTCACAAGCATGAAATGATTATTATCCCAATTATTATCTCAAACTGCTAAAAAATGCACCACAAGATGTTAAAACATATCATTTTGACATGTACATTTGTCAACTTAAGTAAATAAGTCATCGTAAATATGTAACATGACCTCATATCATATTCTGCAATTTGCAGAAACGTACAACATTAAAATATGATTGTGTTTATAACATTAAAATATGATTGTGTTTATTCTTCTTTTTCGTCCGTACATTTATTGGTCACTAATAATGCAAATACTGTCTAGCACACTAACATATCAAAATGCGCAGACTCGGTGTGCGCATTTTTCTCTACAGAACGTTCGTTTTTCGCGATGTAAGTCTCATAGAGAATAAATGGAACAAGGTGAAAATTTTTTATTGTTTTTGCTTTGCATACTTTCAGCTAGAGATGCCATTCAAATTTTTTAAATTTTAAAAAGAGACTAGACAGTGCCCATGCAGGAAATTGCAAGAGGGATGCTGTGCACAATACTATGATGCTAGGATGAATTCATTTCACCTGACACCATTCATTCTGTCTTCATCTGTGGTCCATGTTAATGAATTTTTGGTGACTTGTGTCACACTATTGGCCCAGTAGTGTGCTGTGCTTTAGCACTGCATCACTCACTAACAAAGCCCCTCTATTAGCCCCTCTCTGTGAATTTCCCCCATTGTGGGACAATAAAAGAAAATCTTATTCTATCTTAGATTTAGAAAAAAATGTAGAGTTTATAACGATTGTATAATGATTGTGTGCATTGCGTGGAATGCACAGGCTAGGGTGTAGAAAATTGTCTGAAATTTTTTCTTTGCATGCTGTTCCAAGCCACAAATTTCACTCTACACAAGTGACACCAGCTTGTCCATCTTCACACATCCTATACAAAAGGATTTAGGACTGAGTACCTCTCAATTCCATTAACTCCAATATAAATCCAGAACAAGATGTTAGGAGAAAAGCAGAAAGTACCCTTTTTCTAATTTGCTGTATTTTCCACATTTTTGACACTAGGAATATTTTGCCGATAACATTGGTTTTTGAGTAAATAGCAGTAGTAAATTTTGGAGTAGTCTAGTAGCACTTTCCTGCCGTTTTGGCACCATCACATGGCAACTTTGAGTACAGGAGCCAGCTGTGTCTGTATCTCCCTTTCTGTGTCTTTGTTATGCTGCTATTCAAACATTTGACCGTTAATAACTACATAACCGTTGAGTGGACCCAGGCAAATTATATCAACGCATGCAGCTTGGTTGGACTCGGTCTGCTATTACTTCTATCTACAGAATATAGAATATAAAACTGATAAGAATTTTCCTATTGGAAATTAATGGAATGAGGTGAAAAGATGAATTATTGACGATGTAAGTTGCCAAAAAATCATTCATTTATTAATGTGTTCATAGTATCGCAGTATCATAGCATCATAGTACCATAGCATTGTTGCATCGTAGTATCATAGAGTGCACACAGCGCACCGCATCACTCACGATTTCCTGCAGGGGAATTGTTGAGTTATATATTATTATATATTTATAGCTCTCCAACTTTTTTCTTCTGCATTTTGTGCAGATGTTTCACAGTCAGTACTTTGTCCTTCACCAGTGTCAACAAATCAGACAGCACTTGTATGGTAAGAAAGGAGGCTTCTAATTAGAATGGTGGACCATCTGCCACACATTATCGCTCATATAGTTCAGTGCAATCATGGAATATTGTGTTTGTTGTCTCCGGTGCACTTCTGAGGTATATCTATGTTATGATACGTTTCCCTTCAGTGTCACTCTCTGCTTTTATGCCTCTGTTCTCCTTCCCATCACTTTCTGTCTCTGTGGAGTGGAAGTAAGGCTTTGCTCTGCTGCTGCCTGAAAAAGGACAGCAGGCTTCCTGATTTACTGGGACACACTGTCTCACACTGGACCGCAGACAAAAGTCATGCAGTTGTCCTGATTGCTAATTAATGTAGTAATGTCTGCTCGAAGGAGCAGCTCCCCACTACCTTCTTTTAGAATTAAAGAACTGTAGTGATTAGTACTGTAAATCTCTCCAACATGTTTGACCTTTGTAATAAAGATAGAATAAAGGCAAATCAAATTTTTGCCCAGTATTATAAATGTGACCCTGTCAGCTAATCTTTTAGGCTTAAGCTACTGGGTTTCTTAATTAATGGCTTATTTAAGCCATCTAAAAATGTGTGTGCTATTTTTAACTACTTGAAAGGTTAGTTCACTATTGGTCATCCACACTCACAGACATCAGACGAATTCTGGAGGTTTAGTGTCTTGTCCAGTGAAGGACACGTCAGCAGACAAAAGGAGCTCGGCATCAAACATTGGAACTTTTGATTATTGTGTGTCAAGTCTGTCCTGAATTTCATATGCATTCAGGCTGTACAATATAGAGAAAATCAAGATACACATTATACATATTGCAAAAAATTTGTAAAGGTCACAAAAGCTGCTTGAAACTGCTGAACTGTGATAAATGAAGTTGTGCTTTTATTTTGACCAAGAATATAACATCAAGGTAAATATTAGTTTTCATTATTATTTTATTTTGTTTTATAAATACTGCAGTTTATTTATTTATTTATTTTTTAATAACATATACAGCATTATAGGCCACACGATAGGTGTAGTGGTTAGCACTCTGAACCGTGTGCAGCAAGAATGTCCGGTTTCACGACCCAGTTGGAACTAGGGCCTTTCTGCAGGGAGTTTGCATGTTCTCCCAGTGTGTGTGTGGGTTAAAGTGGTACAGCAACATCTTCATACCAAAAGTACTTGGAGGGCAGAAAAATGAGAAACAAATTAATTTGACAAGCACAATGAGAGACATTGCAGTTGGATTTTGGGCTGCAACTAAAGATTATTTTCATAACCAGTTAATCTGGTCTCTCTATTCTACGCTCTAATCTCTATTTTCTTGATTATTTGATTAGTTGTTGGTCCATACGATGTGAGACAGTGTTGATCAGTTTCCCAAACCTCAAAATGATGATGTTTGCCAATGTGTTGTTTTGTCCAAAATCCAAAATTATTCACTTTTAATGCTTCCTTTGTTATATGGAGAAAATTCACACCCAGGGGATTATTGGGGATTTTTATTTATAGTAATTCAGCAGGCTATTGTAATATAGGATGTTTTTTGTTTGGAGTAGCAGGAAAATGTTTTAAGAGTGCTATGAATGTATTCAATATCTTTTGTAAAACCACATTTTTGGAATAGAAATCATAATTTTAAACCCACTAATAGATCTTTGTTAGCACTTAACTCAAAGCAGAGCAACATTACACCATATACTTGAGTATTTGTTCATTCAAGTCACATCATTGTCATGTTTTACTAATCAGCGTGTTTTTTAAACTGTGCGGGAAGCTGGGAAATTTGAGAAACCCTACACAGACAAGGAGAACACCCACATTTCATATTGACACTGTATTCATGGTCACTGGGGTCTGCCTCTTACAGGAACCTGTGACCCTTGAAGGAATATCGGTATACCTGATAGATGGATGAAGGGATGAATTACTGGATATGGCTGGATTTTTACGAGTTATTCCACAGATTCATCTTCAATGATTCACTAGGCTTCGAATCAAGAATACACTAAATATGTGCAAGTTAAAACATTTAAGATTTTAACCAGAAATGAGTGAGGACGGATAAAGATGAGGATAGATCTCTGCTGTGCATGAATCAGAGAGACAAGAGGGTCAGGTTCTTCAGTCATTTTTAACGGTGTCACTGTACTTTGTTGTCCAAATCTTGCATTTGCATTGTGGTCACAGGCAGACGCCAACAAAATGTGTGTTTTGCCCCTGATGATGTAATGCTAGTACTGTATATCATAGCTATAGTGTGGTTGTAAAAATGTAAGTGTCAGAATGTAAGTGACAGATAGCTTAATGAAAAAATGTCATTTCCTGAGTAGTTTAAGTCTGAATCATTTTTCAGGTGTCCATTTGGAAATGATGGTCCCATTTAGAGTTTGGTATATACGCAACTATTTTCATCCCTGTTTTAATTACAGTGCAGATACTAACAACTCATATACACACATTACACAAGCTCTTATTTAAGTGATCTTCACCATTACCTCCACTACATTAAAAGACCACACTCAGAGAAAGAGAGAAATACATGGTTGGTCTGTGACCCCATTGTTAGTAATAAAACTGTCATGACCACAACTACTTTTGGAGAGCTCTAATTGGACTACACAGAAATAGAGGCCAGGCTAAGTAAGTCAGGGTAAGTAATAATGCTTTGCTATGACAATAATGAATTTTGAATTTTTGTGTGTCAGTGCATTTTTTCCTATGGTGACATGATTAACAGATTAAATCAATAGGAAAGAAATATTCATTTCATCCGTCTCCAATAGGAATGATCACATATTTCAAATTCATTTAACAAAGCACTAGGGATGTCCTGAAGGCCCATTTGTGAGCCCCAGAGATCTAATGGTAGTGAGCAGTGAATATGTGAAGCTTTGTCTGCATTGAACTGTGTTTCAACAGTTCAGACCATATTTGTCTCACAGTCTTTGTTTTGTTATTACTTCCCACAGTGAAGACCTCTTTGACCTTTTTTGTGAACTGAGGATTGACTGAGTACATGTTTGAAAAAGAGGTTAATGATACAACATACATTTAAATGCAAAAAATATGTACATTCATAAATTTGTATTATGTTTAACTGGTTTGATTTATGCTCTTACTTGGGTCTTGAATTGAGATGGGCAGTTCCCCGCTGGCCAATTCATTACTGGAATGATCTAAGTATTGAGCTCAACTGTCTCTGGAGAGCTTATAGACGCATCTGTAGCTAAAGTCTATACAAATTTCACAGTTTTTTCCCTTCCTTTCATCCTCCTTAGATTTCCTTTTAATTTGTCCTCTGAGACTGTTCCAGCATATGTGTGTGACTGTATACTATATATATGCATACTGTATACTGTATGTATATATACTGTATATATTTGTGTGTGTGATTTGTGTGATCAAAAGTTGCCACACTCAGCACTTTGCAGCCCACTGCAGTGAAGGAACATCTCTTTATGGATCTGTTGGATGTTGAGTTAGTTTCTTAAAGTCAAGTTTATTGCATCAATCAGGACAGGACGGCACGGTAACTCATATGTTGCAGAGGTGACCCATAGAGCCCAATAATTCATTTATAATTAATCAACCAACAAATAAACTGAATTAAAACAATTTTACTACATACATAATAGCAGTGAAATACAGTTAAAAAATAATGTATGTGTGTACTTGAGTTTGTTACCTCTGTAGGACCTTCTCCATATAAACACTGACCTTGTCAGGACCAGTAGTTCTCATGGAAACCAAAACCTTGTCCTTATGAGGCAGAACGTAATTTCTGAGGAACTGGTTATCTTTATTGCAAAGATTTGAATTGTTATGGCCAAGGTCTCTGTGAGCTTTTGGGTCGTAATCAAACTCACTATTCTCTTTGTTTTCAAAGTGCTGTCCTGATGCTGATCCTGAGAGTGAGAACAGAACTTGGGAAAAAAAATCTTTTAAATACACCCCCACCCCCCCAACTTTGTTAGTCCAACTATTTTAAAAGTTCTGTTTTATTCAGACCAGCAAAATAATTTGGTAATTTTATGTACTGACAGAGACAGACAAAAGAAAATGAAAAACAATAACAACAAAGACAAAGAAAGACTTTAAAATAATTAAGATATATTATTATTTGGATCACAACAATTTGGGAGATCTGAATGAGCAGAATGTAAAATAGGAGTTAAAACCTAAAGATGTCAAATGTAAAATAGATCGCATATACACTAGAGGACAAAATTATTACCCCCCAATGAAAATTTATTTATTTTTTTGTATCTCCCATGTGCTGTTAAACAGAGCAAAGAATTCTTAACACAGCTTTTCCAATCCTAGTTTTATTTTGGATGCTTCCAATATCTGATTTTACACACTGAAATGAAATGATTCCACAAAATCCAAAAACTTCCAGGGTCAAAATTATTAGCCCCCCAGATGCTAATAGTCAATTGTGTCTCCGTTTTGCCAGATAACAGCCTGCAGTGGTTTGTTGTAGTTTTCAACAAGTCTCTGACTCGTCTCCTGAGGAATCCCAGCCCATTCTTCTTTGGCAAATCTTTCAAGCTCCTCCAGATTTGATGGTCTTCTGACATGGACCTTCATCTTCAGTTCACCCCAAACATTTTCAATGGGATTTAAGTCAGGACTTTATGCAGCCCAGTCAATAACGTTCACTTTGGTCTTCTGGAGGTAGTTCTTCACCAGGAGCGATGTATGTTTTGGGTCGATGTCGTGGTGGAAGACAAAGAATCGACCCAGACAAAGTTTTGCTGCTGACTGATTCAGGTTTTCTTTCAAAATCTAGTTCCAGACATACTGAAGCATCTCCACAGCATAATAATCACACCAGCATTTTTTACTGTGGGGACAGTGTTCTTTGGGTTATATGCCTCTCCCTTATTTCTCCAAACATAAGCAATGTCTCTATGGACAAAAAGCTCTAGTTTGGTCTCATCTGACCAAAAGAATATCCTTCCAGTATGCATAATCCTTCTCCAGGTTGTCCTTAGCATACTTCAGTCTGCTAAGGACTGGAAGGTGTCTCTTCTACAGAAGTGAATTTCTTCTTGGTCTGCAACCCCACAGTCCATTTCTGTGCAGAGCTCTTGTCTTCTTTGAGACTACAATTCCTGACTTGGCTAAGTCCTTCACCAGTGTCTTGGCAGTTGTTCTGGGGTCTTTAGACACATTTTAGTCTTTAATCTTTCTCTTCCTGCCTCTGTCAGGCTTGTTCTGTTTGGCTCTCATTGAATTTATTGATGATGCTTCTTACTCCGGTTCTTTACACTTGGAAATGCTGTGATAGCTTTGTAAACTCTTCTCCTGCTTTGTGAGCATCAACAATCCTTTTTCTCAAGTCTAAACTGATTTAATTTGTTTTTGTCATGATACTTTGTCAAGTGACAGCTCAAACCCTTACTGAGGATTTTATACTGTGTGTAAATTGTAAAACTTAATTTTTAAAGTTTTGAGCATTACACAGTTAAGCACATCATTGCATAACAGTGGTTTGTGCTATAGCTCAAAAAGGTCCGTTCTTAAGGGGGGTAAATATGTTGACCCTGGTAGTTTTTGCTTTTTGTGGAATAATTTTATTTCTGTGTGCAAAATGGAAGCATCTAAAATAAAACTAGGATGTTTGAAAAAGTTGTGTTAAAAATTCTTCGCTCTGTTTAACAGCGTGTGTATGTGCCAGGCCAAACTTGGTAGGTCACTTGTGTTGACTGGCTTCTGGAGGGAGATATGGAAGGTGGGGTGAATCCTCAAGGAAGTGGAAGGAAGGAGGGAGCTTCAGCGGAACCGCCGCAGGGTTGATAACCCGGTCCACCTCGAAGGGTCTGATGAATTGTGGCACCGATTTCCTGGATTCCACCAGAAGGGTCCCGAGAGGAGAGCCAAACCTTGTCACCAGGACAGTAATAAGGAGCTGGGACACGGCACAGTGAGAGCTGCCCTGGCAGTCCTCCATACAGCAAGGCATCGGTGAAGAAGGGACCACACCCTCCTCCTCCTGCGAGGAAAAGAGCAAGGACTGGAACCCGTAGCTGGCCATGAAGGGGGTCATTCCCATGGAGTTGTTGAGAGAGTTGTGCGAGTATTCAAACCAGGGCAGATGTGAACTCCAGGATGCGGGATGGCAGGCGGTGACACAATGGAGGGCAGCCTCGAGGTCCTGGTTGACCCTCTCCGACTGTCCATTCGTCTGGGGGTGGTACCAGGAGGACAAGATGGGCTCTTGGTCTGCTCTCTGGTGGACTGTTTCATGCAGGTAGCAAAGGGCATCAGGCTTTAGGTTCCTGGAACCGGGATGGTAGGAAAGGGTGAACCAAACCTCCCCAGGAACAGTGACCAGCGAGCCTGACGAGCCTTAAGATGCTTGGCTGAGCGAAGGTAAGTGAGGTTCTTATGGTTCGTCCACATGAAAGGATGTTCTGCTCCCTCCAACCAATGCCTCCATTCCTGCAATGCAGCCACCACAGCCAACAGTTCCTTGTTCCCAATGTCATAATTAATTTCGGTAGAAGTCAACTTACGTGAAAAGAAAGTGCATGGGTGTAACTTCTATTCATGCGGATCTCTTTGCACCACTCTGATGCTCGAGTCTGAGGCGTTGACTTCAGTGATGAACTGGCGAGATGTGTCCGAATGGGTGAGTACTGGTGCGGAGGTGAAAAGCTGCTTGAGTGCGGAGAAGGCAGACTGCGCCTCCGGGGTCCATATGAAAGGTAAAGAGGTCGAGGTTAATCTGGTTAGAGGAGAGGCCACCTTGCTATATCCCCAGATAAACCTACGGTAGAAATTAGCAAGGCCTAGGAACTGTTGCAGTTGCTTACGCGACCCAGGAGTGGGCCAGTCCGCGACTGCTTCGATCTGGTCAAACCTTCTGGTTCCCTTTATGATGCAATTCCTCCTCAATTATTTAAAGATGTTTTACCAATCATAGGTCAGTCAGTTTGTGCCATTATTAACAGCAGTCTGTCTTATGGTGTGGTGTCTGTAAATTTTAAACATGCGGTAGTGCAACCTCTGATTAAGAAACCAGGTCTTGTTCAGTCTGTGTTGGCTAATTTTAGGTCAATTTCCAAGCTGCTGTTTATCTCTAAAATTTTGGAGAAAATTGTTTATGTTAGCTGAAGTCTTTTCTGGACAAGCATTATATCCTGGAGGTTTTCCAGTCTGGTTTCAAAACCCTGCATAGCACAGAATCATTATTTATAGCTTTATTAAGGGTTTTTAATGACATCTTACTTGCTTCTGATTCTGGTGACTATGTTATTCTTGTCCTGCTCGACCTTACTGCTGCTTTTGACACAGTGGACCACAGCATATTATCATTAGCATATGCGCTTACAACAGCTAGTGGGCATTTGTGGTACTGCTTTAGAATGGTTCACGTCCTATCTGGCAGATAGAACTATGTGTGTACGGCTTGCTGGTTGTGAATCCTCCTCTGCTCCCCTGTCATGCGGGGTCCCGCAGGGCTCAATTTTAGGGCCCCTGCTCTTTTTATTGTATTTACTTCCTTTGGGGTCCATTCTTAGGAAACATGGCATCTCCTTCCACTGTTATGCTGATGACAGTCAGATTTATGTTCCCCTAAGCGCAAGAACGCCTACTCAATCAATTCACTAACTCACGTGCCAGAAGAGATGAGACACACTGGACATGAGGTTCCGGATAATGTCCATTATGTCGTAGAGTATCTGATCATGACGGCTCACAGCAGCGGCTTGCTGCATTGAGCCGAGCATTAGAAAAATGCAGGTAAAAAGAATAGCAGGTAAAAAGAATAGCAGCCTATATACATGAGGTTGAAACCTTTGACAATGCTAAAATGGGAAGACGCGGTGATGAGGAGGTGGAGGAAATACAGGAAGGTAGATTGGAGGATTGGAGACAGCTGCGCTGATTGAGAGCCCAGAGCGCAGTCTCCTAAAAAAACAAGCAGAAAAAGTAAAAGTTGTATTTTTTTCCCTTGAGTCAGCTGCACTAAAAGAGAAAGTAACTTTTCCGAATTTAGAGAGAACCCATAATAATGTTTAACGGTGTGTTGTCACTCATAAAAATAATTAATTACAGCTAGTGGACACACAGGGAAAGTATATGACAAATAAAACCTTGTCACAAAATTCAATTATTTCAATTTTCTGTTTCAGTTCCTTAAAAGAAACAATGGAGAAAACAAAAGAAGGTATTACATTTTTAATCCTGTTTTCTTGTGTAAAGACTGTCTAGACCTTGTGTTAGCAAAACACTTTAATGCACATGGCACCATAGAGGCACATAATAAACATATCCTCATATTGTTTTTGTTTGTATTTTGCATCATTTCTCATTCTGAAAGAAACCTGCTTCCTCGCCAAGCTGGATGAACCATAGAGATGGCACCCGTGGGGACATCCATCCTCTTCAAAAGCGTGTGTGTGCCCACTGTTAAGCTAAACACATCAGCAGCACTGCAGTGGGTTGACGTGAGTGGATTCATAATAAAAGTCAAAATACCAAACGAGGACAGTTAAGCTTTGGCGTTAAATTATGAATAGTTTGCCAATAAAATCTGAATTAGAGGAGATTTTTATAGCAGTCGGTCCCGTCCTACAGTTTGCATAATTTGTACACCCACATCTTGGATGCTGACCAGCGGAAAAAAAAGGTGCAAAAAACCATCCCTTCTTTTCCCTACATTAAGCATTTAATTATCCTTCAAAAGTACTCTCTGTAGATCCATCAAGTGCACTTGTAAACTTGGGACTCAGCATAAGTGTTTATGTGCACTTCTTTTTGTCCCATTTTGACACAGAGGAGGTGCAGTTTCACTGAAGGGCCATTCACAGGAAACATGATAACAAGGAACGCGACACCAGCAGAACCTTTGCTTTCCTATGACAGAGGGCACCTGCCACATGCTCTTTTCAGCACAGTGAGTTTCACTGTTGGTCTTTCTAGATGCATTAAAGCTGCATTGCGTAACATTTGGTAGTTTTTGTTGTTGTTGATTTTGCCTCAGTTTGGTCTTCATAAACAGAAACGATGTCACATTATTTGTCCACTGTATCCTTCATCTGAAAATGGGCTCTGTCAAGCAATACTATGTGGTAGGGCTGGGTAGTATGAGAACTATGCAGGAGTTTTGACCAATAGGTGTTTTTAAAATAAGCACCCCCAGTGATAGCATAAGTGACAGCAATCGGGTACTGTGTGGTGTGGTTAATACGAGTTTGACTGCCATGTTAGATTTTTACACGTTTTTTTTATGTTCGCTGGATCCCATGGCCTTGAAAGGAATGTGTCAGCATTTAAATGCAGCAAGTGTGCAGGTTCACAAAGGAAACACTGAGACGTTTACATGGATGGCAGTGTTCTCACATTAACTTGATTAAGACTCTGCCGTGTCAACAGCATATTTTACTGACCGTAATTGGAGCAAAGTCATGCTTTGAATATGCAAATAATCAGATTGAGACATGTGGAGTATCTGATTTTAGCCAATTATATAGACATGTATGGGTCGTAATCAGATTATTCTCTATTACTTAAACAGGAATATGAATGAAATACTGCTCACAATGTTGTCTCTGTCTTTCCAGGCCCATATTCGCCAGTGTTACTGTCATCGTTTTCATTGTTTTATCATAACGTCTCAACAGATGCAGTTGTTGTTAAACCCAAGGATGTCAACATCTCAACCATCACCAAATCTTATAGTTGTTGTGACCTAAGACTGTTCATAAAGCTGACAAAAACTGTTCATAAAGCTGACAAATTCAAGACTGACATTATTTTCTATTGTTGGATGAGTTATTGATTTCGCACTTCCCATCATCTGTGTGAAACTGGTATCAGAAAGAAAAAAATCTGTTTTAATGTTTCACCCAGAGATTGATTCTTTAGTCTGCCAGGTCTCACTTTCATGCTATTTTCTCACAACTGTTCTTTCCTTTTTCCTAAACCTTTAATTCACTTAATGTTCCTGTTGCGATGACTGTATCCTTTCATTTGTATCCATTTGTGTGATTTACTTCTGGGTTGCCTGATAATAACAGATGCATGTTTGCTTGACACAAGAATAATGTGTCTAGATGTGATTCAAAGGGTGAAGGATGTTGTTTATTTTCATATTTGCAGATATTGCAAAAAGGTTGCCTCAAGAAAATGATGGGTGCTTACCCATTATTATAATAAACAAAATATAAAAACTAAATGTGTCAGCATATAAGCAGTACAAGTCTGTTTATTTTAAGTCTGACTGGTCTGCTGGAGTCACACAATCAATAAAGGCCTTGGTAAACACATACCAAAACACAACACAGACCAAAAATGAAATTTAATTTGTGTTTTCATAAATGTATACAGCTACTGGACATTATTTAGCCTTGGTCTTATCATTACTCATGTCACATTAGGCTGTGCTGTTCTTTTGTGATGCCTCCTCTATCTCATCTAGTGAAGTCTCCAGATTTGGGGCTCTAATTTCGTGGCACAGCGCAAGACTGTGCAGCTGCATAGTGGTCATTTCTTCCAGCGCAACAACATGCGCAGTGAATTTGGCAATTTGGTAGACAGAGGTGCGCCGAGATGGGTGTGGCGGCGCAGCAGGGGGAGGTGTCGACAGATTCAGCTTGGTGCAGTAACAAATTTGTGCTGAAAGTCTGTGCCGAAGGTGCGCTAAAAGCTCGCCAGCTCCAACCTGGTCTACTCTTGGCGCAAGGCGAAGTGCAGCCAGTCAAGTGGTAATTTGGCTGACTGGCGCACATAAGCATGAGACTGCATAATGCAGCCATGTCTTGTTTTCACCTGCACACTCTATGTGTAATATTTCCCCTGCTCTTGTTCTCTGTTTACTGATGTTCTGACAAAAGGAGATGTTGTGTTCAGCATTACTCTCGTTTGAATTAGCGTCTTTACAGTGTCAGTTTGTATTACAGTGTCTTAATCTTGGTTTCATTCCAGTACAGGAGAAGAAAACATTATCTTTTTTAATTTTGCTATCTATTTTGTCTCTCTGTATGAATTACTGTCTTTCATCTGCAGATTTATTTATGATAATTATAATAATCATGCTATTTAGGAGACAGTAATACTTTCAGCATAGATTCTATTGCTATTTTTTATATTAGGTATATTTTTTATTCATTTTGCAGTAGCAGACGCAGCATATATTCATATCTGATGAGATAATACAGCATTTGCAGGATACAGCAAAGTCCTTTGCAGGATACTGATTGAACAAAGTAGTATTGTTAATGTGGCAAAAGAGGTGGATGTAGTTCTTCTACTTCAACTCCTCAAAACAACGAAAAAACGGCGTAGTTGTAAGGTGCAAATAGGAAAAATGTTGTTTTCTTTTATTTATCCCCAACTTCCACAGTGCAGCAGTGCAAATATTTACAAAAACGTGAACATAACAAACTATAAACAAGAAACAAAATGGAAGCTGAGCAATACAAGCAATCTTGACCCCAGTGTAACCTCCTCTGTAACTCAAGCAAGACTGCTGTACCAAGCCAAAATGGCCACCTTTTAAACCCAAAGCCCCTCCCCTGGGCATACCCACATAACCAATTAGTGATATTAATGGGCAGATGAACCCTTTAGAGACTGTTTTACACTCATGTTTAAATGTACTCATTTACACAAAACAGGTCATTTGGTCCCACCATCAGCATTACAATAATAAACATTTTTATTAATGGTCACATGACCCGGGAGCTGCGCGTCCCACTATTTTTAAGGGCTGAAGTGATTTCGCCCCTGTTTTGCCTGCATGGGCGAGGACACGGTGACTGTGAGTGTGCAAGTATGTATGTATGTATTCAGCAAAAAATAAAGTGAACAAGTGGGGAATAAACTGCGGAATATCGTTAACTCCGTTGTGAACGGGACTGAGAGTCGTGTGTGTCAGGCGTGTGTGTAACTTGCAGCCGGCGACAACACGGACCAACACGCTGCGCTGCCCACAGTTAGTGACGGAGCTGCTCCTTCACAGTGGACAACTGTTGCAGTGTGTCTTCATTATGTTCTCAACGAGTAGAGCAATTCCTGATCATCTTCATTTGCATCAAGTTTCCCCATGTGTCACCTTAACAGCACTGATGTTAAATTTTAGGAGTTAAATTATACTCTCAGGTATTTAACTTTGCAGGATACTGATTGAACAACCCAGAATACAATAACTGATAAAAGGCCTATAAACATCTTTACAATTTAATCATTGTAATTAGCTGTTATCCTTCTTCATCAGTGATATAGTTAAAGGTCAGCAGGTTTATTTATTAATTTAATGTTTAATTATCAAAGTTCTTCTGAGCAGGTTTACATTTGAGATAGGAGGTAATGGAAGTTCCTGAAAATTTGGTCTGAATGAATTAAATACCACAGTTGACAATAATAGTGGTACCAAATATTGAAGTGTTCCTTCTTTTGAACTTTTGAACATCCCTCATTGCTGTCGGGACA
This sequence comes from Brachirus orientalis, assembly GCA_016785285.1. Taxonomy (NCBI): domain Eukaryota; kingdom Metazoa; phylum Chordata; class Actinopteri; order Pleuronectiformes; family Soleidae; genus Brachirus; species Brachirus orientalis. Next base: position 8,508 of record JAFBJR010001042.1, on the reverse strand, counting down.
TTAAGAAGTCATAGGTATTGTCGGCACTCTGTCACTCAGGGTTCGCTTCCACTTTAGCCTCCACTTTCTCTAAAGTTTCCCTAAGGGAACATTTAGAAAGTCAGAGGTGAAGACAGGAACAGTTAATTCCCACAGTGACAATAATATTAAGCCTGTTGTTTTCTACACACACACACACACACAAGGTTGCCTGATTACAGTGTTGGGCAGTAACGTACCTTACTTACAAGTACTGTTCAAGATTGAAGCCTAATTTACAGTATTACCAAAAAAAAATCTGCCCAGTTTGACAAAGCATCAATTCAAAATGTGATTTGTATTCATATGACTACCAAAATAATACAAATAATAATAATAATTTAGATCCCCAGGAAATTCATCATAATCTGGCCTAATTTATGCTGCTCACAAACAGCCAGACAGACAAATAGCAGCACCTCCATAGGAGTAATTATAAAGTTGTGATTTCCAGTCTTTATAAAAACTAAGGACAAAAAAACAAAGTCATGTATCAGTCCTTTGGTTGGTTCCTTCCTCTCCCACTAATCATCACCATACTAATTAATCCAGTGATTGCAGCCCTAATGAAAACCCATTTGCTGGTATAAGTATCTGTAGATCATCAGCTGCAGGAATTGAAAGTGATCTTACTTGAAGCAAATGTTACCTGTTCTGATTTGCACGGTGATAAACTCCAGTTTGAAATAGTCCTTTCCCTCCTCTCTTTCTCTCTGTCTCAAACACACACACACACACGCACACACACGCACACACACACACTGTGTAGGTGTGTTGGGTTATAGTGGCATAAATACAATCTTTGCAGATTCAGTGGATGACTTTCAAAGATTGAAATATCAAATTTGTTTAGTCTAATTCTATTGGTCTGTAGTAATTATGTAAAATGATTTGCTATCAAACCTGACTGAGGTGGCATTTGGGTCTTTGAGTCTTCTTAGGGTTTTAATTTAAACTCCAACCTATTTGCATCTGTCTTCCCTTACTAACACAATGTTGCTGGTGCCTTAGCATCTCTCTTAACATAAAACAAATTACTGTTGCCGGGCAACACAAGATCTAATCCCTGCTGTACTGAGAAACACATGTAGAGCTGATCGGCTTAATTAGCTTTGAGTGAACTAATTGGACAGTGGTTTGGATGTAATTGAAATTTGTTGGATTTCAGAAGTTATACACTACAGTTTTGGACGTATCCTAGATCATAAATGCTGAGTGACACCTAATGAATTTGTGTATGTTGAGTAATAAACCCTTTTTCTAGAAAAATGTGAATGAATGATATTTCTATTTCCATTCCATAGGGTACCTCACGATATGATACAATATGATACATGCAATACATGGTCCATGGCAGGATACCAATAATATCATTGTCCAACAATTCTGTGATAATCAGTATAAGACAAGACATTCATATAGCGATTATATCACAATATCTGTCTAAGTGAAGAAAAGTTAAAAGTGTGGGATTTATCTATTTATTCACAACACAGAGAACAGAGTGTATAACGTCTATGTATGAATGTGGATGGGGGCACCTCTTAACATCCTATGCCCGTTTCCCTCATTCATTTGAGCAGTGCCACAACATGGCAACATTAGTAAAGTCTGGTGAGTGAAACTGGCAGGGACTCTCGACTTTGGAGCGTCTTAATTTGTTGAATAAAATATCGATATTGCCCCTGCATATCGATTATCGTATTGCACGAGGAAGGACGATGATATATCACCAAATTGATATTTGGACCCTAGTGTGCACTGTGTTTACATGTTTGCTTTGTCTCCACTGAATACTCTGTCTTCTTTCATCCCTGACAGATCACTGACCAACGTTGCCTCTGGCAATTGTGCCCAACTTATTTTGGTGATTTTAATAGGACTGTGAAAACCTGTAGAAACTCTCAGACATCATGCCTCAAAGGAGTCTTTCCCCCTGGAAAATGCAGTTACAGATAAATACAGTCTGTGCAAATGTAATTTCTGATTAAATGCAATCACTTCCCTTGGCTAGTCTGCTTCAAATGACAGAAATCATTTTGTATTTCAGATTGTAGAGCGGTCATTTCCTCTGAATATACTAATGCATCTTTTCAGGAAAAGGACATGTTCAATGAATAATAAACAGTTTTATTTAGCTGAACCATTTCCAGACAGTATGATTCATACTGGCTCAGTGGAATGATTTACTCAGACACATATTTAACTTCACCAAAGAGGTGAGGTTATGTTTTTCGCTGGCTTTATTTGTCTGTCTGATTGTGGAGGACAGATTTTGATGAAATGTTCTGGGGACATTGGCCAAGGGAGAAATGATTAGACTTCAGAGGTGATCTGGACTTACATCTGGAGTCAGGATTTTTGTTTTCTTTTGTTTTTTAAACTGCTTTTAAATTTTCAAGATTTGGATGTGTATCAAAACTGTGGGAAACTGAATGGCCTTGGTGGAGGTATGTGCTCTCTGACTACTGCCTCAAGTTTGATTAGTCACAGGTGAATTATGTTTTGATTTTATTCAGTTTCAGGGTCCAAATGTTGAAGGTTGGCGTACAAAGAAAACACACTAATTTAAAGCATCTTTACGGTGGGTGATAGACATTAAAGGCGTACTTCTTGATAATTACCAGAAATGCTCTTTTCAGTACTTCGGTTAGTTATTTGTCATTTATCTGATTTTCACTCTCACTCTCTCACTCATTTTTGAGTGAGAGAGTTTTATCCACTAGGCTTTATCCACTAGGGGTCGCGGGGGGTGCCGGTGCCTAACTCCAGCTGACATAGGGCGAGAGGCAGGGTACACCCTGGACAGGTCACCAGTCCATCACAGGGCCACATAGAGACAGACAACCACTCACTCTCACATTCAAACCTACGGGCAATTTAGAGTGTCCAATTAACCTAATCCCCAAATCTGCATGTTTTTGGACTGTGGGAGGAAGCCAGAGTACCCGGTGAGAACCCACGCACCACGGGGAGAACATGCAAACTCCTTGCAGAAGGGCCCTTGTTCCAACCGGGTTGTGAACCCGGGACCTCTTGCTGCAAAGGCCACTACACCAACCATGGGCCCATCTGATTTTCACTTGAGTGTTATTGTCCTGACTGCATGCTGGAAGCTTGAAGCTCACCCACCTTCACATTTACATTTACGAAAAATGCATCACTCTGTGTGCAATGCAGGAATGTGACTGCAGACGTTAAAAAACAACGTAGCTATACCGAGAGAGCTAGTCACACTGATGAACAACTGATCAACATTTTGTGTATGAACTCATTGGACAATGGGTTGAATGTAACAGTTTTAGCATTTACAGTAGTATATCCATTCACATTCAATACTCGAGCTGCCATGAATGGAATCATTTCTGCCAGCTGCCAACAAACTGTTCCATTCATCCCTTAGAGCAGGGGTGTCAAACTCATTTTCATCGAGGGCCACATCAGCATAATGGTTGCCCTCGAAGGGCCAGATGTAACTGTAAGACAGTATAAATGTAGCTAAATGTAATGTAAAATAAATGCAACTACTCCTTAATGTTAAATAACTCTGAATTGTTTATTCATTCAACAAATTTTACATATATATTTGCATAGATGTAAAAAAATGTTTGCTTGTTGCTCTGTTATTATAACATAAATCCTTTCAGTTTGTCAGGTTATGAAACCCACATGACTCCATCAATCAACGATCAAACTATCCAAGCGAATAAGGAAAAATAACAAGTTATGACATTAACTTTGTTCAAAATTTTTTTGTCATAGTTGAGAGGGGCAGAATAACGGTCCAACCAACAATCGTGATCTGCTAAGAACATGTGTGACAGGTGTGGCATTTTAGATTTTGGTTGAAATACATTTTCTGACCAGATGTCTGGCACCTTTTTTCCATGGCCAGTGTGTCAATGTCTGGTCTTGGGCTGAGGCAATCCGTAGAACAGCATGGAGGTTGTCATCAGTGATGCGTGATCTGTGCTTGTTTTGTTGAGATTCATTATTGAAAACATCTGCTTGCACAGATAGGTGCTCCCAAACAGACAGAACACGGGCAGCATGAAGTCACATCTGGCATCAAACCAGAGGGCAGTTGACGGTAAAAGTCATCCTGGAACTTTGTGCTCATGCCACTATCGCTTTGAAGCTCTATTAACTCCACCTGAAGATATTGGGTTGCAGTGGAGACGTCAGTGGTGAAAGGATTGGCAAAGATGACAAAGCCTGAGTGCTGTGCTCCAAAGTCAGAGAAGTGCCGGTCAAATTCATTCATTAACCGGCTCAGTTTGGTAGCCAACTGAGCACATGAAAAGGTATCAGGAAATGAGGCTGAGATGCTCTGACAAACAGGAAAGTGGGCAAGCTTGTCCTGTTTCACTTGGTACATCCATAGGTCAAGTTTACACTGGAAAGCTGTGATCATGTCGGACATCTGTGTGATCACTTGTTTGCGTCCCTGCAGCTCCTGATTCAGTTGGGCAAGATACTCAGTTATGTCACACAAGATAGCAAAGTCACACAGTTTGGATCTGACAGTTCAGACAAGGCTTTACCTTTACTCTACAAGAAAAGATCAGTGTCTTCCCTAAGCTCAAAAAATGGTTTGAGGACTTTGCTCCTACTCAGCCACCATATTCTGTCTTTGTGCTCCGAGCCCATCTCCTGCAAGAACAGCTGGAACATTGATTATTTCAGGCCCCGAATGAAGTTCACTGTTTTCATGACTGTGGTCACTATATCATCCATCCCCAGCACCTTCCCACACAATACTTCTTGATGGATAATGCAATGATACGTTATCAGAGGCGTGTGCCAGTTACTTTTTTTGCATTTTCTCCTTCATTAGTCCAAGCCTGCTTTTCCTCCACACATTGCAGGTGCACCATCTGTAGTTAATCCCACCGATTTTTTCCTGGGGTAATGCATTTTACTCATGGACTTCTCCACCACATCAAAAATGTTCCATCCCGTTGTGGTCCCGTGCATGGCAGCCACATCCAACAGCTCCTCAGTTACAGAAAGGTCTTTATGCCTCTAATAAAAATGGATAGCTTCGCTGTATCCGTGTTGTCTGTGCTTTGATCAAGAGCTAATGAAAAGCTGCAGCTGCATGTCTCTTCAGCCAGCTATGTTGTTAGGTTTCCTGCTTGTTCTATAACTCGGTCCGTGATGGTAGTTTCTTGATAAACTGACATTCTTAAAAGTCTGTATCTGGTCGGGACACACCTGCTTACAGACCTTCAGCATGCTTCAAAAATGCACCCTCTGAAAAAGATTTTGCAGCACGGGCAATTTCTTCAGCCACAATAAAGCTAGATTTCAGTGCTGCATTGTTTTTGGTTGTGGCTTTCTTGAACACATCCTGCTGCGATGGCAGTTTGCCTTTTAATTCTTGCACAATTTGTTGTTTTTCTTGAAGGCTCACTTTGGCATACGTAGCTCCGTGTTTGGTATCAAAATGCCGATGTAGATTGTACTCTTTGACAACCGCCACTGCCTCATAACACAAAAGGCATACCGTTTTTTTTCTTAACGCACAAACATGTATTTGCCTTCCCATCTTTCTTGAAACAGCCTTCCATCTGCATCAATTTTTCTCTTCCTGGATATTTTGGGATCATTGTTTGTATTTCTCAATTCCACTTGTTCGGAAAATCGCATTGATGTGAAAACACTGCAGTCTAGTGGCAGGATGCTGTCACATAATCAGCATTATGCATTATGGGAAATGTAGTTTATGGTCAATTCACCCTTTTGACTTATTTATTATAAGACAATCAGAACTTTTAAGCTCTCGCAGGCCACATAAAATGACGTGACAGGCCACATTTGGCCCGCGGGCCTTGAATTTAACACATGTACCTTAGAGTGTCAAACACTATGCCAATAGACTGGATTGGACAAATTTTAATAATCCATTTTTTCACTATCTGTCATTTGTGCATTACAAAATACTTGGTCCAAAAATCAGTGTGCGTGATATCATGTGCAATACTTCTCTACTGCGAGTAATTATGCTCTTATAAACCCTGTGAGTTTATGAGTATAAAAAACAGTTTTCATGTTTCACTTCACGTTAAATTGTGTTCCTTTACATACATTATATTACATTCACATATTCTTTTTGTCATCCAGTTATTTTTAATTGTCATATTTTTTTACTACACAAAGCTCATACTTCTTGTCAAACTGACATGATGTGAAATTTAATCTATGTTATCTTTTGCTGTTATTGTCTTTTGATCGTCTTATTCCTTATTTTTTCAATCCCTGGGTGTATTTTAAATCCGAAGGAGAAAATTTTCCCCAGGGTTTAAGAAAGTATTCTGATTCTGATTTGTGCTGATGGGTTTACCACATAGCCATAACCAAATACTCATGCTCCAACTGTGTAACAAATATTTTGATGAGGAAATGAATAGCCCACTCAATGACTAGACTTCTCTTTATCAATTAGATTTTTTCCCAAACATAATTACACATACAGTGGATTAGTTTTGTCTTTGATTTAGCTTAAAATGCATCCACACAGCTGACATGATTACTGCAGAAAGGCAGACGTGCAGTCCTCACTCATATTCTGGTCACACTGCGGTGTGTCGCTCTCTTTACAGCCTGTGCTTCTTTAGAATGTACATGAGATTTACATGAGATACTGTGAAAATCTTTGTTTTTACATCTTTGAAACTTTTCTTTTAGCAAGCAATTACTTATACTTCATTTCTATCATTTGTGACAGAACAAAATCGATTTGTTTTTTTTCCCTCTTTGGAAGCTGCATGAAGAGATGCAGTTTAGGAGCAGGTAAATAATGAGTGCCATGAACCATAATAACTAGCAACACAATAACTAAGTGGGATTCTATGTGGTTGTTGAATATTATGTTTTCTAACGTGGAAAGTAAGAGTCAAAACATTTTGCACAGTAAGAGAAACAGATGTAGAAGCTCAGTTAATAATCTAGTCAGCATTGTTTCCACATATAGGAGCTTGGTTTTCCCTGGGCTTGTTAAATGGATTTAATTCAATGTTTTGAAGCTTTTATGCGACTAGAAATCATTAATATACTGCAGTACAGAAATGTTTTAAAAGTGCTGAAATGTTAAAATGCTCACATAAAATAAGGAAATGACTGGTTCATGTTGTTCAGCAGAAAATTTCCACTCTATCCTTATTTGCTGAATTATTACAGAAGGTTAATATCTGAATTTATGTAATGATGCTCAGAAATGAATTTGATTTGGCTCCTTTCCCTTTTTTACCCAAAGGGCTTGAGCCAGCAGTTATACAATCCCTCACATGGGAGTTGAGTGAACATGTCTCCGTTTACCTTCCAAAAAGTTTGCTAAAAGCCTTGAGATGATATAATATTTGTTGTGTGTATGAACCCTGAAATAAGTGGTTGTCCGGTCGTGAGATAAACAGTAATAATTTATTAACAAACAAAAAAAAACAAGCCAAGGGATTAACCAAAGGCGAGGACAATCAGGCTGGCTTGCCGGGCAGAGACCTCTGGGAAAAAGGAAGAAAAAAGGAGAAAAAAACATTTGTTAAAAAACAAGAAAGTAAAAGGCGAGAATATACTACTAGACTGGTTTGTAGGAGTTGGTGCGATCGTGTTGTTGTTTTTAAAGTGCTTTATAAATAAAGTTGGATTGGATTGGAGTTACCACGGTATGGAATGGGTTGCAGGTGCGTGGTAGGAGGCTCCGCCCGGATGCCAGTCAAGTCTCCTGAAAACGAATCACTGGCAGCTCCACAGGAAATAAACCACATGACAAAATAAAATACAGGAAACCGGACCCTGACAGCCCTCTTGTGTTTGTTTTACTGACTCCGTGTCTGCAGTAACATACAAACACTTGATTGGAACATTATCCTAATATATCATTTATGTGAAGTTGTTATGTGAAGAAATTAGCTCTTTAGAAATTACATTGTACCACTTTTATTTTAGCCACATACCACTCCATTGTCTGTGAAGATTCTCAGTCATCTAGGTCATGGTATCCAAAGTGTAGTAAAAAAAAAAGGCAACTGGACTTAGTTGAATTTCTTGAAGACGTTTCGCCTCTCATCCAAGAGGCTTCTTCAGTTCTGTTTGACTGGTGGAGAGTCTGGGACTTATAAACTCTGTCAGGTTCTTGGTCCATGGGGTGTGGTTTGGATAGGAAAGGGGTTGTGAGTTGTTAACTAAAAGGTTAGATGAGTCGTTAGGTCGTCAAAGGGTCGTTAGATATTGGCTATTGTCTGTTTTAGTTTCACCTGAGTCATTAGTTATTGGCTTTTGTCTGATTTAGTTTCACCTGAGTCAACAACTGTATTTGACTTTGAGTGTGAATGTGTGTGAAACCTCCTGGGGAGGGAGTCCAGAACAGCACTGTAGGTGGCTGATAGCTGGTGTCTCAGCCCACCTCCCCTGTTCAAAGTTGGTTTCTCCAGCTTTGAACAGGGGAGGTCTACAGGAAACCCACCCACACTGACCAATACCTCCTTTTTG